>CM042169.1:64405870-64415870 GCA_023376005.1 Doryteuthis pealeii
TATGGCAATATACGAAAAAGCATTCATTTACTGACATAATTTGTCAGTCCTCTTATAGTTTAATGCGCAATAATAAGCCTCCATTCCCCTACAAATTTAACAATCACTTGCCAATACTATTTTCATCCTTTGAGTGACTTATAGCATATGAACCGATAACTTCGCACCAAGCACTTACTTAATTTACCGGTTATGTGTATGCATCTTCTGTTAGCAAGTACTAGGTTATTGATTTGGAGAGCACCGTGGTCTATTTCTTCATGAGATGCGTTAAACAGAAGCTAACAAATTTTGATATGTGTTATTGCGGAACCCAAAAATAAGATCTTGATATAAAAATAACTTTGCCTCCTCTCAGATAAGGAGATCTTTATCAACAAACTGTCCTCTATGTTAAAAAAATATAAATTGCATAGTATCCTATTGTCATATCAGCCGGGGGACAGCTTAGAGTTCTATGTGTAACATAATATGGAGGAAGCGCTGGTAATATGGTTAAATCATAGGAAATGGAACTCGTCGCCCGAGTTTCAAGATCCTGGACGTCGGTAATTGCATTTCACTTGTTACGGCTTAATACCCCTTGGGAAAGGGGTATTGAATCCTACTCTCCCTCCAGCTATGCGAGGTAAAATTAGTAGGACAGAGCTGGGCCTCTTTAACCTTGGTTAGGCAAAACCGTTTCTAGAGAAGAAACTCTGAATTTCAAACCTGTTTAAACTCCGCTTAGAAATGACTTTGTCACATCCTGCTCGTGCGATGGCGTTGGTGGATATATAAATATGGTATGAAGACGAGGAGAGAGGAGAGAGACGGGGAGTGAGGGGAGAGGGGAGAGTGGGGCGGGGTGGGGAGCGGGGTGGGGAAGCGGAGGACGAGGGAGGGGAGAGAGGGAGAGGGGAGAGGAGAAGGGGAGGAGAGGGGAAGAGAGAGGGAGGAGAGGGGGGGGGAGCGAGAGGGAGAGGAGAGGAGAGGGGGAGGAGTGGAGAGAGCGGAGGCGGAGAGATGAGGTGTGGGGAGGACGAGGAGGAAGCAGATGAGGAGAGAGGGGAGGAAGGAGTGCGGAGAGAGAGAGGGGTGAGAGAGAAGAGGAGAGGAAGAGGGAGAGGGTGGGAGGAGACGGGGAGAGGAGGAGAGGGGAGGGGGAGAGTGGGGAGCTGGAGGACGGGAGGGAGGAGAGGGATGGGGAGGGAGAGAGAGGAGGAGGGGGAGAGGGGGGGTAGAGGAAGAGATGAGGATGAGGGAGAGAGAGAGAGAGAGAAGGAAAGAATAGACAGTTAGAGAGAAGATAAATAGTCAGAAAGGAGAAGGATTAGTACCACAGATAAACAGAAAAAATATAAATCAAAGAGAGGGGAGGGATGAGAGGAGGGAGAGAAGAGAGGGCGAAGACGAGAAGACGGAGGAGAGAGGGCAGGATGAAAAGGGGATATTCAACGATGAGGAAGATAATAAAAAATGGACTACAAGAAAAGGAGAGGGGCACGAAAAAGTAAGAGGGGTATGGAGAGATGGTTACAAGAGAAGAGAGACGAGAGAGATGAAGAGATGACGAGAGAGAACGAGAGAGAGAGGGGAGGAGGCGTCGCGGAGGCACAGGAATTAAAGATTACATGTAGTTCTAGTTCATGGAAAGGTTGCGTTTTTTAGGATGGATGCAGTATTACAACAGCGGAACATGCTTTTTTCTTATTGGGTTCAAAGAGGTGTTTGTTCACATGAGCGAATTGTGGAAGAGTAGGGAGTGACAGGTGAAGAGTTTCCAATTGTTATTCTCTATGTTAAAAAAAATATTAATGAGAACATTAGTATCCTAATGTCAAGTTATCATGCCGGCAGCAATGGGAGATGAGTCTATATTGAACATAATTATGAGAGAGGAGAGAAAGAGAGAGAGAGAGAGAGAGGAGAAGGATAGAGAAAGAGATGAGAGAGGAGGGAGGAAGAGAGAGAGATAAGAAATAGACAGTTAGGAAGGATATAGGTCCAGAAAGGGAGAAGGATAGCCACAGATAAAGAAAAGATATTATCAAGAGGGAGGGGGAGGCCCGGAGGTAGGGAAGAAGAGAGAGAGAGAAGAGAGAGAAGGAGAGAGAGAGAGAGGGAGAGAAAGAGAAAAGAGAGAGAGGGGGCAGAGAAAAGGGGATATCTACTAAGAGAGGGAAGATAAAGAAAGGACTACAAGAAAAAGAGAGGGGGGCACGAAGAAAGTAAAAGAGGGTGAGATGGTTTACAAGAGAGAGAGAGAGAAGAGAGAGGGAGGGAGAGAGAGAGAGAGGGGCAGAGAAAAAGGGGATATCTACTAAGAGAGGGGAGATAAAGAAATTACAAGAAAAAGAGAGGGGCACGGAAAGTAAAGAGGGTGAGATGGTTACAGAGAGAGAGAGAGAGAGAGAGAAGAGAGGAGAGAGAGAGAGAGAGAGGGGGCAGAGAAAAGGGGATATCTACTAAGAGAGGGAAGATAAAGAAAGGACTACAAAAAAAAGAGAGGGGCACGAAAAGTAAGAGAGGGTGAGATGGTTACAAGAGAGAGAGAGAGAGAGAGAGAGAGAGAGAGAGAGAGAGAGGGGGGGAGAAAGGCAGAGAAAAGGGGATATCTACTAAGAGAGGGAAGATAAAGAAAGACTACAAGAAAAAGAGAGGGGAGAACGGAAAGTAAAAGAGGGTGAGATGGTTACAAGAGAGAGAGAGAGAGAGAGAGAGAGGAGACAGAGACAGAGACAGAGACAGAAGACAGAGAGACAGAGAGAGAGAAAAGGGATATCTACTAAGAGAGGGAAGATAAGAAAGGACTACAAGAAAAAAGAGGGGCACGGAAAGTAAAAGAGGATGAGATGGTACAAGAGAGAGAGAGAGAGGAGAAGAGAGAGAGAGAGAGAGAGAGAGAGAGAGACGGAGAGAGAGAGAGGCAGAGAAAGGGATATCTACTAAGAGAGGGAAGATAAAGAAAGGACTACAAGAAAAAAGAGAGGGCACGGAAAGTAAAAGAGGTGAGATGGTACAAGAGAGAGAGAGAGAGAGAGGAGAGAGGAGAGAGAGAGAGAGAGAGGCAGAGAAAAGGGGATATCTACTAAGAGAGGGAAGATAAAGAAAGGACTACAAGAAAAAGAGAGGGGCACGGAAAGTAAAGAGGGTGAGATGGTTACAAGAGAGAGAGAGAGGTGAGAGAGAGAGAGAGAGAGAGAGAGAGAGAGAAGAGAGGCAAAGAAAAAAAGGGGATATCTACTAAGAGAGGAAGATAAAGAAAGGACTACAAGAAAAAGAGAGGGGCACGAAAAGTAAGAGAGGGTGAGATGGTTACAAGAGAGAGAGAGTGAGAGAGAGAGAGAGAGAGAGAGAGAGAGAGAGAGAGAGGGGCGGCCAGGAATTAAAGAGTTACGTGTAGTTTAGCATGGAAGATTTTTAGGATGAGTCAGCACAACGGGATGGCATTTTCTTATTGGTCAAGAGGTGTCATATGGCGAATTGTGGAAGAGTAGGAGTGACAGGTGAGTGTTTCATTTGGTCTGGTTTGTTTCACGGCATATCACCCTCAGTGGGTCATTTCATGCCAATAATGTTTTGAAATAAATTCATTCTTAATGGATACTCATTTTTTTTTCATAAACACATTTTCCTATTTAACCCTTAGATGGGACGCTAACAGGTACTACCACTCCGGCCAGAGTGAAGCAGGGATCAATAATTATTTGTGTGCATCTTTGTGTTAGCAAGTATCTATGTTATCGATTTGGAAGAGCGTGTCTATTCCTTCATGGATGCGTAAACAGAGGTAACAAATTTGATATGCTATATTACTGAACCCAAGTAAGATCTTTATCTAAAACTAGCAGCGACTACCCGGCGTCACGTTATTTTATAATGTTATTTAATTTTTTAAATAGATTCAAATCTTCATTATTTTTCCTCACAATCCAAGCCCTGGTGATATTTAATTTTATATATATTTACTTTGTCGTTAATTTATTTATTTTGGAATTTTCCTGCGGACATACAGATACACACAAGAGCCCTTTATATATGTACTAGAAGTGGCTACTCGGCGTTGCCTGGGTAGAAGGGAATATTTTAAATTTAGTTCCACAGATCTATTAATACTGAATCGTGAGTTGAATACTGGGATGCCCCATTTAAATCCCCAGGTAAAAAAATAGACCTTGCATTGATCCAACTACTCTGAAAAGAAATGTTAATGTCTACTATCTAAAATATTAAATGAAAAAAATCCATGCTGTTATCATTCATTTTTTTAATCATCTACACGAATATAAATAAAATCGCTATTATTTTTACTCAAAAACCAAGCCCTGGTGATATTTAATGTGTGTATATATTTACTTTGTCATTAATTGTTTTATTTCATAAAGTTTCCCTTTATAGATAGATAACTTTTACTCCTTCTCAGATAAGAGCGACCTTCATCAACAAAGTTTCTCTATGTAAAAATATTATCAAGTAGAGATAGTGGCCTATTGTCAGTATCAGCCGAACAGCAAGGGAGTCTATATGTAACATAATATGGAGGCGAGAAAAAAAGAGGAGAGAGAGAGAGAGAGAGAGAGAGAGAGAGAGAGAGAGAGAGAGAGAGAGAGAGAGAGAGATTGGTTCGGGGAAAGCGTGTCTATTCCTTCGTGGTTGCATAAACAGATCTAACAAATTGATAAGTGTTATTGCTGAATCCAAGTAAAGATCTTGATATAAAATATATTTTGCCCCTTCTCAGATAAGAACGACCTTCATCAACAAATTATCTCTATGTAAAAAATATAAAATAGGCTTAGTATCCTATTGTCAGTATCAGCCGGACAGTGAGGGATTCTATATGTAACATTATATATATATATATATATATATAAATATATATATATGTGTGTGTGTGTTGTGTGTGTGTGTGTGTGTGTGAAGAAAAGGAAGTGAATCCGACGGTATGTTGTATATTAAGAAAGAATGAAAAGACACAGGTTTTAATGAGTTAAGTGGTGAGTTTATTGGCTGACGCTGCAGTGTTTCGATCTATTAATTAGATCATCTTCAGGGCATTTGTTGGTATATGGAAGGAAATAATAAATTTTTATCACAGAATAACGAGAAAAGCGAGTGGTAGTCCTTGTTATTCAGTCTGTTTAAAATTTGAGGTTTGAAAAAAGGAGACGGTTTGAAATATGACATCAAATATTCTCTTTTACGGTGTGAGTATGGCACTGTGTAAGTGTGTGTATCGAAAAGAAAGCACTGTGCATTTTTAGGTGTGTGGTTGCGCGTGTGTGTATAAATCTTTTGCGATAAACGACAGCGAAACAAACCTCAAGGTTGTGTGTGTGTGTGTGTGTTGTGTGTGTGTGTGTGTGTGTGTGTGTGTGAACTCACCACTTAACTCATTTTAAACCAGTGTTTTTTCATTCTTTTCTTAATATACTACACACACACACACATAAAATATAATATATAATATTATATATATATATATATATATATATATATATGTATATGTATGTGTGTGTGGTGTGTGTGTGTGTGTGTGTGTGTGTATTATGGAAACAATGGTTAGTTGATGCAAAATTCAGAAAGGTAAGACAGCGATATAACAAATAAAAAGTGCTCAATACGTTAGTAAAGCAAACGGTTTACTACCAATGTTTACATTTTGAACCTTACGAAAAAACAACTTCCGCTTTTTTTAAATACTACCTCGCGAAAGACACACACGTGTAATCGACTGCAATTAGTCAATATCTTGATTAATCGAGTGGATTTAACTCTGAAGATCCTTATGGTGTAACTCGAGTAGGTTATCACTTGTACCTGCATTATATATATATATATATATTATATATATATAGAGAGAGAGAGAGAGAGAGAGAGAGAGAGAGGGGGAGAAGGAGAGTGAGATAGAGAGGGAGAGAGGGAAGCCAGGAATGTAAGAGTTTTATGTAGTTTAGCATGGAATGTTTTTAGGATAAGTCAGCACAACACGACATGGCACTTTCTTATTGGTCAAGAGGTGCTACGTGGTGTGCGTGTGTGGAAAAGTTTGGAATGAAGTAGTACCTGGGTGAGATGTGTCTCTCACCAAGGGCAGTTTGACGGGTTGGGGTAAAATATTTCATTAGAAAAAATATTTCATATTGTGTTATTCCCAAAAACTATATAATATAAAGAAATCGGCCATCCTTTACCAAAAAGCTTAAAATAAATCGTTAGAGTAAGAATGTCTAGCAAAAGGCATGAATATATGGAACAATTGCATGTATTATCAGAAATTACTGTAATAAGAAATAAATAAAAGACAGGCCAATGTTGTTATACTTTAAAAGGTGTTTAATAGAGTGAAGGGGTTGCGAAAACGTATTGCTTTAGCGGTCTCAAGTCACATATATATAACATTAACAGTAATTATAATTAGTATTATCTTTTAGTAGAGTCCTGTTGGGGTAAAGAATAGATAATTAGTATTATTTGCGTTATTCGGACTATTGTCCCCATCTTCATTGTTATGTGTACAACGTTTCGGCCGATATGCCCTCCGGCCTTCTTCAGGTATTTCTTGTCGGACTCGGGAACATTCTCGGACTCGGGAACCTTCTTTTCGAACTCAGGAACTTTCTTGTCGTACTCGGGAGCCATCACGGAACTTTGAACCTAACCCTTTATTTAGTCCACGGGGTATCCTGTTCTCATTCCGCTAACCATAGCTGGGGTAGGAGTTGTGTTAATTATTTTTCTATCTTACTGCCTCTATTCAGGATTGAACCCGGAATCCAGAGATAACTGTCACTTAGTTCCGTGATGGCTCCCGATTACGACAATAAAATTCCCGAGTTCGAAAAGAAGGTTCCCGAGTCAGAAAAGAAGGATCCCGAGTCCGGGAAGGTCCCCAAGTCCGACAAGAAATACCTGAAGAAGGCTGGAGGGTATATCGGCCGAAACGTTGTACAAATAACAATGAAGATGGGGACAATACTCCGAATAATGCAGATAATACTAATCATCAAACCTCATCTCAAACATTCAGAGAAAAATGTTGTTATACTTTAAAAGGTGTTTAATAGAGTGAAGGGTTTACTAAAACTTATTGCTTTAGCGGTATCAAGTCACATATATATATTAAAGTTACAATTCGTAGCACACTTATCTTTTAGTAGAGTTCTTTTGGTGTAAAGAATTCTGGTTGTAGGTTCTTTCGTTGTGGGTCTACTACTGTGTTCATTCACCTAAGGTTGGGGTATAGTCTGTGTTGTTCTGTAGTTGGGAACTATCTCTGCTGCTAAGGATTTCGGTGTGTAGGCTACTACTATTACTGTTCTCTGAGGAGGGACGTCTTATCTCCCTGAGTACCTTTACTGTTCTAGGGATTTCGGTCCCTGCTAGTCCTTCTTGTGGGATCTGTCAGGAAGGATAACCCATATTTTTCATAGTATGTCTATTTATTTCATGCTCTCTTTCTTTCTTTCTTTCTCTCTCTCTCTCTCTCTCTCTCTCTCTCTCTCTATATATATATATATATATATATATTATATTATATATATATATATATATGTGTGTTGTGTGTGTGTGTGTGTGTAAAAAATGGAAATTGGAAATGAATCCGACAATATGAGGAAGAATGAATAAAGAAAAGAAAGAAATAGAATGGATAATAAAAGATGAATTTAATCAATATCACTTACACATGTGTTTCGGTCAGTTCATCCGTGTGAAAATATTTCGCACAGAGAAGATTCGACCTTCATCAGAGTGAAATTTTATTTTATCATTCAAAATAAAATAAATAAATTTTATCATTCAAAATAAAATTTCAGTCTGATGAAGGTCGAATCTTCTCTGTGTGCGAAATATTTTTACACAGATGAACTGACCGAAACACATGTGTAAATGATATTGATTAAATTCATCTTTTATTATCCATTCTATTTCTTTCTTTTCTTTATTCATTCTTCCTCATATATATATATATATATATATTATATATATATATATATATATATATATATCTTATAATGGAGATTGTGGGTTTGTCTGTCTGTAACCGAAACTATATTACTATACAAGTCACAATTCCTTTGTTAAAATCATGGAGAATGTGATGTAAACATCACATTCTCCATGATTTTATTTTTATTTGAACCTCAATTATTAATAAAATTGTTTTACATTACTTACACTGTTGACCATATCTACATACTAATAACATGCAATTGTATTTATATATACAACAAAATAGAGGTTTACAGTATGAATTGGAAGGCTGATTTGCATATTAATCTTAAAAAATTGATTTTAATAAATATATGCTTAGTATTATTGATTTCTAATTGTTTTGGTTTTATCATATTGAATATGAGCAAAAATCTCTTCAATAAATCTTAAAAGAATCCCCTTAACAAGAAGAAATAATTGTATATTATTCTTTTACTTCCTATTTTAACTAAACAGTTTAATTAGGAAAATTTACCAATGAAAAACGGGAGTAACGGAAAATGATGAAAAGAGTTAGTTTCAAAGTTGTTCTATTTTTCAATCATTCCCCCTCTGTTCAAAATCTTTTTATCTACATTCTTATTCAGTTTCATTAGCCTTTCTAATTTAATATCATATTTATATAAAATTTAACTAAAATACTTGCACCCGGAGGGTGCATATATTTGCTAGTATATATAAATTGTCTCTCTCTGTGAATGTACTTACGCAGGCGGCAATTTAGTTGTCAATTATTTATAAGTTTTGCTAAGTTATGGACCGGGTTAGCTCAGTCGGTAGAGCGTTCGGCTAGAAACCACAAGGTTCCTAGTTCGATACCGGTCCTCACCAACTCAGCGTATGAGTAGCACAGGGATCTGTGCGGTAAAGTAAGTAGCTGATGGTAGGTGTGGCGCTCCACCTCAGATGCTAAAACAATCTCCTTGGTCTAGTGCTATTGAAAAGGGGATATACTCCTTCGTTGACTGGCTGATACCGACTTTAGGCCGCCCCGGCGACTTTACTTTACTTTGCTAAGCATAGGCCAGAAATATGAGACACCCCGTGCGAATCGAAACTCGCTAGTAATGGACCGCTGGTGTTAATCATCTCTTCGTAATTCAAATCTTAATTTCCAAGGAACTTTTTATTTTTTTTGTATTTACCAATATCAAGTGACACTCAACTGTTGCTGAAAAAAAATCCATCTTATGAGTGTCGTAAATAATCCCGAATATGAGTGTCGACTTTGTGGCTAGTGTTGCATCCTTCGAAGGAAGTGGACCACGTGACCTTTTGAACTTTTGACCCCGGACAGACAGACACATCACTCGCATTTCAATAAAGAAATTTATACCGCATCAAAATTCTGTCATGATGATAATTAACCTCCATTGATTGCGTCCGACTTAAGCCCTTTAATCTTTTGTCATTTAAATAACGTGGGTCGTATGGGGTTGGGGGTTGTCGTGTGAGCGGAGAAGGGGGTGTCGAATACTTTGTATGTCGTGGGTGCAGGGGGAGAGGGTGTCAAATAATGTCTATTGGTTTTAATGGATTAGTACTTGCTTCATCCTTGTCCTTCGTTATGTACTTCATCCACATCATCCATCCTGGACATGATTACGAGGTCAGTGACAGTTGGATGAGGATGAGGAGGCTAGGATGATGTTAGGGTGGGTGGGGTTAATTCTTACCTTATTAACTCCAGAGAGTTTTAGGCGGGAGACGCATTTTGTGGAAACAGCTTGATCATAATTAGGTAAAAATAAGGAAATTAGTATGTGCAACCAGTTTAAATTATTTGGGCATCTTTATTGGTGCGTTGGCTTCATTGGATGTTCAACATGATGCTGTTCTAAAATTAAGTTGCCTTCCTAAACAACAGTACAATTCTTCAAATCATATATATATATATATACATATATATATAATAGAAAGTAATTCCATAATAAATTTATTTCGACCAAAATTGGGGCCTATATAAATCTAAATTGATTTAATATAGCTCCCGAAAATGCAGTCTCATCAGATGAGGATCAAT
>CM042169.1:64418370-64420870 GCA_023376005.1 Doryteuthis pealeii
GTGTGGCTCCAGCACTTGGACTTTAATAAAAACTAATTTTTGCAATTCTGCATATTTGTCTTCTTTTGATATTTCTATGTTATTATCTCCCTTGAACAAGATTGAAACCGCAACCTAAAGATGATTGACACTTAGAAATGTATTAACCCAACCCTTATATCCATTGTGCCATGTGTTCAACTGGACAAGAATCACCTGCAGAAGGCCAGAGGGCATATCGTCCTTGTTTACTGCAGCAACGTTAGTGGATAGTCATACTTATCATAATCATCTTCATCATGTCGCACAAGCAGCATGGATATCCATGACAATCTCTCGCCAACCTTCCCTATCACTCATTGCCTCTGAGAGTTCTTTTGTGCAGCAACCTGCATCCTCACACAGTTGGTCAATGTAGATCCTTGCTGGGCGGCCTACGTTAGCATGCTCATGTGTTGGTTTCCACAGGAGAACGTCGCTTATGAGCTCGTCCTTGCTTCTTCAGCAATGTCCTGCATGCCTAGTCCGTCTCACTCGGATAGTTTGCGAGATAGGGGGCAGGTGGCAATACAGCTGCTTACTTGTGGGGTACTTGTTCAAGACTGCACGCAGCATTCTTGTGCAGCTCCCATCTAACTTATTCTCAAGCCGCTTTGTTAAGGCGCAGCAGTACTGATATAACCACAGCCTGGAAGAATTGCCGTTTAGTTTGTCAGTGAGATCGGATTTTCATATGACTGATAATTTGTTTGTGGCCAACCATGCTTTTCCTATTCGTGTATTAATATCGCCCTCTGTGGATGAGATATTACTACCTAAATAAGTGAATTGTTCTACCGGCGAGAGTGGAGATGACTCCTTCCTTTTTGAAACTTCCAGTAACCTAAGCCAGTGGAATATGGTGTGACGTCATCATTTCAAAATGTTTTTTTTCCTTGTGAATAATTATGTTATATTTATGCCTGTTTAATGTGTATACCTAATATTTTTTTAATAATTTAAGATAAATTTGTCTTTTACGTTTTTTAATTCATACTTGATTTCAAAAAATAAATGACCTCTGTATTCAGTAAATACTGTTTTATTCTTAATAATGTCCCTTGAATGCTCTTATATTTCAAAAAGTTTGAGAGTATAACAATAAATAAAATTAATATAAACATTATTTTAATGTTATTTGAAAATCTTTATTTTCATTTTGTTTTTTTTTACCAAAAGGATAATTCCATGTCAAATCATCCAGGCAATTCACCCACTCTTCAATCTTTCTGGAATTTTGTCCCGTGCGAAATATATTAAAGTTAGACAATCCCCAAAATTTGAGCTTCCAATTCTAAATTCCAAACATTGGCGAAGTTACATCGATTTTTAACTTTCCAAATTTGAGGGGTGTCACGAAAAATGACGAATTTAAAACCTATTTTTGTCTGTAAAATGAGTTCTAGAGCTTTCCTACGACTAAAAATTAGTTTATAAAAGCATCGTTGTCCAAAGAATCCAACACTGCTATCAAAACAGTTTTAAACTTAACCAATTTTAAGTTATTAATAATTTCTGATATAAAAAAAATAACTGATGTTGTAGCTTCGGTTCGCCAATTTTTGGAATTAGAAGCTTCAAATTTTGGAATTGTCTAACTTTAACATAGTTCATAGCTGTACAAAATTTCAGAAAGATTTAAGGGGGTGGGTGACACTTTTAGATTTTTTTCTGGATGATTTGACATTAAATTACCCAACAGAAAATCATGGACGAAGAGAAATAATCGAAGTTACTTTACTGTGAAATAGAAAATATAAAGCCTTTTCAAGGTGAAGCACGGGTACTATAGCTAGTATATCTTCCCATTTGTATCTATTGAAAATCACAGATCGTAAAAACTGCATTACCCAAAGATGAATTTATGCATTTTGTATTTTAAGTTTTTTAATTCATACTTGACTTCAAAAATATAAAAGTTGTCTATTCAGTAAATACTGCTTTTTTTCTTACTAATGTCCCTTGAATGCTCTTATATTTCAAAAAGTTTGAGAATATAAACATTATTTTAAGATTATTTGAAAATTTTTATTTTCATTTTGGTTTGGCAAAAGGGTAATTCCATATCAAATCACCCCCTTCAATTTTCTGAAATTTTGTCCAGGTGTGAACTATGTTAAAGTTAAATAATAAATCAAAAATTTAAGCTTCAAATTCCAAAAAATCAACTGAGTTATATTGATTTCTAACTTTTCAAATTTGGCTAGAGGGTTGCGAAAAATGGCAATATATTTGTAATATATTCTTGTCTGTAAAATGAGTTCTAGAGCTTCCTTACTGCTAACAATTGGTTTATAAAAGCATATTTGCCCAAATAATCTAGAAATGCTATTAACAAAGTCTTAAACTGAACCCTTTTAAGTTATTGATGATTTCTGATTTTAAAAGTTTTAACTTGTAGCTACGGTTCTGAGCAAATACCAAACTATCTAACTTCGCCAATTTTTGGAATTGGAAGCTCAAATTTTGGGGATTGTCTAAC
>CM042169.1:64425870-64438370 GCA_023376005.1 Doryteuthis pealeii
ATATATATTTTAAACAGACTGAATAACAAGGATTACCACTCACTTTTTCTCCTCATTCTGTGATATATAATTTCTTATCTTATGCCCTGAAGATGATCTATTTAATAGATCGAAACACTGCAGCGTCGGCCAATAAACTCACCACTTAACCCATTTAAACCTGTGTTTTTTCATTTTTCTTGATATATTACATACCGTCGGATTTACTTCCTCTCTTCACATATATATATATATATATGCATTTAGATAGGTAGATATAAGTGGACAGATAGATAGATAGATAGATAGATAGATAGATAGATAGATAGATAGATAGAGCAATAGGGATAATGATTCAGAACGACAAAATTATTCTTAAAAATTGCTTAACAATCTATCTAAAGGATTATCAAAATTGACGTTCAGATTTGAAACTGGAAGAGTTTTGTGATTTGCTCTCCAAGCAATTCTTCCAAAGTTTCTTTTCCCCAGGAAAAGGAAAACTTTTCTTCTTGTGTCTTCTAGATTATCCTCACAAACCTATAATTAGCAGTCTCAAAGAAGTAACAAAAAAAAAGGGGGATTTCATGTGCATTTACTAATGAATGGTATGCGTAAGGACGTGGTGCCAAACATGTCAGCCAATTGCAGGAAAATTGCCAATTGCAGAGAAATTGCCATTTGTGGTAAAAATAAAGAAATTAAATGAGTTCTAATTCCAGTGCTCAGTTGTGCTGAAGAATCGTCTAAATGAGTGTCTTGGAGATTTTCTTATTTTCAGTGTCTGTGGAACTGTAGAAAATGTCAACAAGAATGGACCACTGGACAATTCTGGGAAAGAAGGCTGGAAAAGAAATTCATGCAGAACAGACTAATCAATGAAAAAAAGTTCCAATTTTGGAGCTCTAGGGAGTGTGGAGTATCACCCCGGTCTACACAGACCCAGAATAGTAGTACCAGTTAGGGTTCCATCTATGGGTTAAATAGTGTTAATATTTCTCTGTATTTTTTAGATGAGACTTGATAATTAGTATTATTTTGATTATTCTGACTATTGTCCTCATCTTAATTGTTATCAATACAACGTTTCGGTCGAAGTGACCTCCGGCCTTCGTCAGGTATTTCTTGCCGAAATTGGGAACTTTCTCGGACTCGGGAAATACATTTTCGAACTCGGGAACCTTCTTGTCGTAATCGGGAGCCATCACGGAACTTTAAACCTAACCCTTTATTCAGTCCACGGGGGTATCCTGTTTTCATTCGGCTAACAATAGCTTGGCTACCGGTTTAAGGTATGTCAATTATTATTCTATGTTACTGCTGCCCCTGACCAGGATTGAACCTGCAGTCTAGAGATAACTGACACTTAGAACCGTCTTAACCTAACTCCTTTATCTACTACGCTATGTGTCCGAGAAAGTTCTGAGTCCTGCAAAAAAACCCTGAAGAACGCCGGAGGGCACATCGGCCGAAACGTTGTACAGATAACAATAAAGATGAGGATAATAGTCCGAATAATCTAAATGATACTAGTGTTAATGTGTTTATAAATTGAGTTTTAAAATAATGTGGAATACCAAGAATGAATAAAATAAATTGCATGTGCTTGCGTAATGGTAATCATCATAGGAAATGAAATCTGCAACCCGAGTTCGATTCCTGGATGCAGCTGATTAATTTCACTTTAAAAATACTATACCCTTAGAAAAATCAGGTATCCATCTTTTTCCTCTATCTATGGGTAAATTGCAGGATAAACTGGGCTCTTTAACCTCGGTAAAGCAACCAGTATAGGAGAAGGAAAACCCAGAATTCAAACCAGCTGTACTCCGATGAATAATTTGACCTTGTGTTACATCCTCTTCATAGCAGAGGGGTTGGGTGAATATATGCGACTAACAGGACCCAGCAAGGGTTGACATGCCGTAAATTCCAACCAACAAAATCAACCAACATACTTCCTTTCAGTTAAAATTGATATAAGTATCTTGTAGCTTGTTGATAACTTGCTGATGTATTTACGTATTTATTTACCAATGCCTCCTCATGAGCAGGATGTGACACAAGGTCAATTTCTTTAGCAGGGTTTAACAGGTTAGAATTCAGAGTTTTTCTTCTCCTAGACTAGTTATCATGCCAGGACCAAAGAACCCAATCAGTCCTACTATTTACTCATAGCTTGAATGTGAATAGTCGGATTCAAACCTTTTCCCAATGTTATTAGCACTATATGAAATGGTCTATGATTTAAACTACACCATGTGTCGCCACTATATGTATGGCAATAGATGAATATATATATTTACCAACCCCTCCGCGCGAGCAGGATGTGACACAAGGTCAATTTCTTAAGCAGAGTTTAACAGGTTTGAATTCAGAGTTTTCCTTCTCCTAGACCGGTTGCCTAGCCAAGGTTAAAGAGCCCAGTCTGCCATGCTATTTACCCATAGCTGGAGGGAGAGTAGGATTCATACCTTTCCCAAGGGTATTGGCGCTAAGTGAAATGCAATTATCACGTCCAGGATTTGAACTCGCGGCGACGAGCCCATTTCCCATGACTTTAACCATTACACCACGCAATAGATGAATATAAGGCATCGTGTATTTATTGTTTGGACTAAAGAGCCACTTTCGTGCAGCTCATTCTTGAACTTTTTTGAAGCTCACCATTATATTGTTTGAACTATTGAGCTTTTTTTAATTCTTAATTCTTATTTTTATTTTTTTTATTTAAAAATTTTATTTTTGTTATTGTTAATATATCAAGCAATGGCAATACTTGAATACGAGTTTGCTGCCATCATGAAATGGTCTATGATTTGAACTACACCATGTGTCTCCACTATATGTATGGCAATAGATGAATATAAGGCATCGTGTATTTATTGTTTGGTTCGTTGGATTTTACGGCATGTCAACTCTTGTTGGGTTATTTTATGCTGAAAACGTTTTGTTTTATTCATGCTTGATGAATATTCTTTTTTTTTCTAAACTCAATTTTGAAAACACATTTTTTTAAACTCCCCTTTTTCTATTCAACCCATGGATGGGACCCTAAGAAGTACTACCACTCCGGGTCAGAGTGGATGTGGGGATGATAGCTCCAAAATTGGATCTTCACCCTTAGATGCAGTTTAACGTCACACCCAGGACACTAAGACCCTCAGCAACCACCTTCTAGCACATGTATAATAAAAAGAGTTGGGGGCTTCTCACAAGAGTAATATAGAATCTAGGGCTTGACATGACCAGCTGACTGATCGGAGTTGGCTTTCTGCCCCTCATCTAGCTTAAATAAGACCAAAATTGAGTGTTGCATGTCATGGATTGCTCAGTCAGCTAGCCCCATTAGGGGCATTTTAACCCTCTGCAGAGGTGCAGTCGATGTATTCACTGCCCCAGTCGACAAGTCAGGTGTATTTTTCTTTTATTCTAATATGCAATTATGCAATTAGGTGCACAATTATATATTTAAAAAAGTCGTCGGGGGCGGCCTAAAGTCGGTATCAGCCAATCAGCGAGGGAGTCTATCCCCTTTTCAATAGCGCTAGACCAAGGAGATTGTTTTAGCATCTGAGGTGGAGCGTCACACCTACCATCAGCTCCTTACTTTACCGCACAGATCCCTGTGCTACTCATAACGCTGAGTTGGCGAGGACTGGTATCGAACTAGGAACCTTTTGGTTTCTAGCCGAACGCTCTACCGACTGAACTAACCGGCCCTTAAAATTATATATTTAGTTGCGTGTAAATCCATACATAAATACTTTAGTAAAATACTTAATCCTTTTTTGAAGTAATTTTCTCCAAAATTAGTCGCTAAGACTTCAGACAAAACACAGATTAATAATTTACCTCAGCAGATACCTCTTTTTATTTTCTCATTTTTGTCCTCTAAAAATACACCGAGCGACATAGTTCATTTTTTCCAAAATAGTTTTCACCTGTAAACATTTTTCGCTACTTCTTATTAAAAATTAAATTTTCATTATTCAACACATTTTTCCCCGCGACTTTCTTAAAGAAAAAAACAAAGGAAATATTAGTCTCTGTTTTACTGTCTTCGATCATCATAATTTTAATAAAATAAGCTGAGGAAATTTCTGAAGATTTTCTCATTTTTCTTGTAAAAAAAAAAAATACTGATAAAATAAACAAAGAAAACTTCCTTCCCCGACCACCAAAAACCAAAACAACTTCCCCTTTCAACCCAAGTTAAAACAAGGAGATATGACCTCAGCATCAAAGATATTCTTTTTTTAATTATGTGCTGTCAAATTGCCAGAAAAAGACAGACTAGATAAAGAAGTTAAATGTGAGGAAGATATTGGTTTACTTTCAAATTGATAACACATGAATGTAGGGAAAGGAATGACGTACCTGGAGCGGGAACGTGTCTGGTGTGCAAAATGAGTAAAGAGCTCGAAAAAAAAGAAAGTATGGCAGCCTTGGCATCATAATTTGAGGAAACATGATATCAAAGGTTGATATCTTATTATAATGGAGATTGTGTGGTTGTCTGTCTGTAACCGAAACTATATCACTACTCAAGTCACAATTCTTTTAGTTATTTATGCCACATTCAACATGGTTTTATTTTTATTTAAACCTCAATTATTAATAAAATTGTTTTACACTATTAATACTGTTGACCATATCTACATACTACCATCATGCAATTATGTTTATATATACAATAAAATATGAACGGGAAGGCTAATTTGCATATTGATATTAAAAAATCGAATTTAATAAATATGTGCTCAGTGTTATTGATTTCTAATTGTTTGGTTTTATTTTAATGAATATAAGCAAACATCTCTTCAATGAATCTTAAATGAAATTCATTAATAAGAAAGAATAACTGTCATTTTATTCTTTACTTCCTCTTTTAACTAAATACTTAAATTGGAAAAAATAACAATGAAAGACGAAAGTGATGGAAGAGTAAGTTTCAGTTGTTCTATTTTTCTATTATACTCCCCTCTATTTCAAATATTTTATCTGCATTCTTATTTAGTTACATTAGCTTTTCTAATTTAATGCAATATTTTATTACATTAATATTTGCTAGTTCTATTAAACATAGAAACCAAACTGAACCAAACTTTAATTACAATTCAAAGCAGGTAGGTCCACCCTGTTTACCATGGGTAGGATATGGCACAAGGTCATAAGTACAGGGCCTTCACAGAGGTAACAATTAAGTTCAGGTAAGTTTGTTATATACTGGAACCGGCAAGGAACACGAACACTTGTATTTATAAAAATATAAGATTATATCTTTATTTCCTCGGTTGTGTACAGAGTCGTTAGCGAGGGTTGTCTGCAAGCGATCTCGAACCTGATATTTTTCTGCTGAATTGATTTCCACGGCCTTTTTTTATTATTATGGTCCAATTCACGGTGCCACGCCTATTTGATCGTGACACCTACGCAGTTTTTCTGTAGACCCACCTCTTCGCCAAGGCAGCTTGTTTTCATTGGTTATGGACTTCGCCTACATATTTTCTGCGCCTACACAGCGTCAAATGTACACCTGCATATTTAGGTGCCAAAGGTCAGCTCAATGCCATATCCTGTTTTTGTTTCCAGCCCGCACTTGACACCCACGCACTTCCTGTGTGCAGCTCGGTCTCCGATTGATCAGGCAATATATTACAATTTCATGACAATTTTGATTTGTCATTCTCCTTTCTACAAGTTAGAATATACTGGCTGCACCTCTTCAGAGAAGTAAGACTCCCCCAATACCAGGCATCTGTTGGCTCTAAGTGGCGACCCGTGATGCTTTAGGATGAAACCCAGGTGACTGAAGAGTCCATGACATGCAACACTTTACTTTTGCCCTTACATAGAATAGACGGGCGATTTGAGAGGCCCCCTTAGATCAATCAGCTGGTAACTTCAAGCCCTAGCATCTATATGATTGCCCCAACCCTACTGACCCCTTATGTCAACCCTAACCTTTTATCATATGGGTGTTAGAAGTCGGTGGGTGAGGGTCTTCATATCCTGGGAATGACGTTAAGCTCTATTTGAGGGTGAGGTTCCAGTTCTGGAGGTTTGGGAAATGTGGAGCACGACTTCATTACCTTTGCTCCCAGGTCAATTATAATCTAGAGTGGTAGTACCTGTTAGGGTCCCATCTATGGGTTGAACTGAAAAACATGAGTTTATAAAAAAAATTGAGTATCCATTAACAATGAATTTATTTCAAACCTTTGTCGGCATTAAATGACCCACTGAGGTTGATATGCGGTAAACCAAACCAAACCAAACCAAACAAGGATGGTTTTAGAAATAAATAACCCATGAAGGTTGATATGGCATTAAAAAAAACGAAACCAAACTAGAATCTTAGCATCTTAATTACAATTCCAAGCAGGTAAGTTCATGGTAATTTTGATTAGTCGTTCACACAATATTTAGCTTCAGTACTTTAAGCTAATTAAGGTAAATAATTAATTGGTAAAATCTCTTTTTTGACACCAAGTACAAGGTACAAAAATAAATCATTAGCAGTGGAATCATAATACAAATTCCTAGGTGGGTACTCTACCGACTGACCTAAACCGGTTATACTTACATATAATATATTTGAAGGCATGTTTAGCATAATGGTTACCATTGTAGAAAATGGATTTGGTGAACTAAGTTCAAATCCTTTATATATATATATATATATATATATAATATATATATATATATATATAAAAAAATCTAGCTATTTTCAGCCGACAGTATATTTGGGAGAATATATGCTTAATTGAAGTCAGACCTAATTTTTTGAAAGTTAATTCATTTATGGTTAATTAGGCGGGATTTAACTACTTAAATGTAAGGCTAAACAAATCGAGAAAAATCAATCTCTGAATATATATTTCGACCTATCAGGTCTCATCAGCAGAGCTATAGATACGAAGATGGCCTCGTGTGTGACTTGAAACCCTTATGTCGAAACGACACTCAAGTGTCCCGCCTAATTAACCATAAATGAATTAACTTTCAAAAAATTAGGTCTGACTTCAATTAAGCACATATTCTCCCATATAATATATATATATATATATATATATATATATATATATATATATATATGTGGGGGGTTGGTGGCTGTGTGTGTGTGTGTATGGTAATTCCATGTCAAATCATCTAGAAAAAAGTAAAATTTTCACCCACCCCCTTAAATTTTTCTGAGGTGTGGATTATGTTAACATTAGGCAATCCCCAAAATTTGAGCTTCCAATTCCAAAAATTGGCGGAGTTATATCGATTATTAGCTCTCCAAATTTGGTGGGGTTGGCGAAAAATGGCGACTTTTGTAATCTATTTTTGGCTGTTAAAATGATTATAGTGCTTTCCTACTACTAAAAATTGGTTTACAAAATAATGTTTACCCATGAAAGAAAAATGAAGGTGGTGGTGACATGGAATTACCCATATATATATATAATATATATATATATATATATATATATATATTTTACGAAGCATCTAAAAATAAATGAATGAACTCGATGTTATGGAGTATTGGATTCACTTATTTTTTTATTATTTGTTATCATAAATTTTCGGTTTCGTTAGATACCCTTTATTAAATGACTGTTGTTCCTGTTCAACGGATCTTTTGTCTCTGTTCTTATTGACAGCGGCAGCGTCTGTAAAATATTTATAATAACGGAGTATTCCGATGTCGGCGTTCAGGATCGTCACGTGAGTTTGTAATTTTAGAATCCATTTGTGTCTGCTTGTTTTCGAGATTGTTTTCGATATAATAATATATATATATATTATATATATTATATATATACATATATATATATATATAGAGAGAGAGAGAGTGGGGAGAGAGAATTAAACAAGACATCTGTGCGGCTTTCAGGATGAAGCAATGCATAACGTGTCAGCGCACCAACTACCATGATACTACCGACCACAACGGGAACCTTCCAAGTATTGAACTCTTTTGGTCAAGTGATATACTTACTGCAAATTAGTAAGTATCAGTATTGACTCACCGTAAAAATATTGCATCATTGTAATAAGTAATTGAAAGGTACATCTCTTATTTTGTGATTACCTTCCCTTTGGAGAACTCTCTAGGGAATACTAGACTATATAACCTCTTAATAAATCTACTAATTATTCTAAGTAGAATAAAGCTTTCCAAAGTCTATCGGTGTTATCATTTGGTATTTCACTGGGGTCCAAGTGACAACCAGTCTCCATAGATCTCCATTGGTTTACAAAATAATGTTTACCCATGAAAGAAAAATTGAAGGTGGTGGGTGACATGGAATTACCCATATATATATATATATATATATATATATATATATATATATATATATTTTACGAAGCATCTAAAAATAAATGAATGAACTCGATGTTATGGAGTATTGGATTCACTTATTTTTTTATTATTTGTTATCATAAATTACAGTTTCTCCAGCCTTTTTTCCAAGTTTTTTTTTTACCATTCCAAGTGCACCAACTACAATTGGTATGACTATAACCCTCATATTCCACAGCTTTTTCAATTGTCTGACAAGGTTCAGGTATTAGTCTATCTTTTCCTTCCTCTTCACTCTGTGATCTGCTTGAATTGCAAAATCTACCAGTTGGCAAGTTCTCTTTTCTTTTTTGTTATTCAGTACTAGGTCTGGTCTCCCAGCTGGCATAAGGTGATTCGTCTTTATCTCGAAGTTCAGAGAATTTTATGCGTTTCATTCTCAATGTAAGTCTTTGGGAAATTGTACAGTGATAATATTTTGCTTGACTATCTACACATATATAAAGGACAGTTGTGTTTATCTGTATGTCCGGAGGAAACTTCTAAAATAAAACAATTAACGACAAAGTAAATATATATACACAAATTAAATATCACTAGAAATATTCCAACAATGTTGTCTAATTTTTTCCATGTCGGTGTAAATGTAAGACTTTAGGAAATTGTAGAGCGCTAATCTTTTAGTATTATCTGCGTTATTCGGACTATTGTCCTCATCTTCATTGTTATCTGTACAACGTTTCTGTATGCCCTTCGGCCTTCTTCAGGTATTTCTTGTCGGACTTGGGAGTTTTCTTGTCGTAATCGGGAACCTTCTTGTCGTAATCGGGAGCCCTCACAGAACTCTGAACCTAACCCTTTATTCAATCCACGGGTATCCTGTTTTAATTCCGCTAACCATAGCTGGGGTAGGGGTGTTAGGCTGTGTTAATTATTATTCTATGTTACTGCTGCCCTTAATCAGGATTGAACTTGCAATCTAGAGATAACTGTCACTTAGAACTGCCTTAACCTACCTCCTTTATCCACTAGGCCATGTGTCCAAATGAAGAAGGCCGGATGGTATATCGACCGAAACGTTGTACAGATAACAATGAAGATGAGGACAATAGTCCGAATAACTCAGATAATACGAATCATCAAGCCTCATCTCAAACATTCAGAGAAATGATAATCTTTTGCTTGACTATTTGTTCTGTTTCTCTGCAGAAAATTTATGAAGCAGTGAATGGGAAGATGATTATTGATATGATTATTTTTATGGGTCATCCTGCGAGGGTCGAACTCGCTATTCAGCAGTAATAGATCTGCAAACAATTATTAAACCATGTTTTTTTTAAATCCTCTACCTAGGCTTAGCCGGGTAGCCGCTTCTAGTTTGTTCTATTTCTCTCCAGAAATTGTATGAAGCATTGAGTCTGAAGGTGATTGCTGAGGAAGAAGAAAAAGAGGGGAAAATGAATTCTAATTAATCAAATCTTTATGATTAATAGGTTGAACAAAATTAGAAAGAAAAAAGCATTTTTAATTTTGAATTAAGAACACACATTAAATTTTGTGTTGCAAATGTTGTTAATGTTGCAATATTCCTCGAGGAAATTCAGACTTTGTATTTTGCATATTTCTATTATGATAGAAGATTTTTAAAAAAGAAAACAAAAAGACAAAAGACATGTACATTTTATGTATACAATGCTTTTGCATTCTGCTCGTAGGTCTTTATATCTGTCTACAATACACACACCCGCCCTGTCGGCTGGGGCGTTAGAATGCACCGACTGCACCTCTGCAGAGGGTTAAGACTCCCCCAATGGGGCCACCTGTTGGCCGTGGGTGGCGACCCGTGATGCTTAAGGATAGAACCCAGGTGGATGAGCAGTTCATGACATGCAATACTCTACTTTGGCCCTATCTTGGGCTAGACGGGCGGTCGGAGAGGCCCCCTCCGATCAATCACATCAAGCCCTAGCACCTATATGATTTTCCCAACCCTATTGCACTTATGGCAAGCCCCAACCCCTTTTTATCATATGGGTGCTAGAAGGCGGTGGCTGCGGGTCTACGTGTCCTAGGAATGACGTTAAACTATATCTGATGGTGAGGTTCCAGTTTTAGCGGTTTGGGGAATGTGGAGCATCCCTTCATCACCATTGCTCCCTGGTCCACTCTGACCCGGAGTGGTAGTACCTGTTAGGGTCCCATCTATGGGTTAAATAGATGTATTTTATAAAAAAAATGTATTATCCATTAAGAATTGATTTATTTCAAAACTTTATCGGCATTAAATGACCCACTGAGGTTGATATGCCGTAAAACAAAAAAAATACATACACAGAGAGAGAGAGAGAGAGAGAGAGAGAGAGAGAGAGAGAGAGAGAGAGAGAGAGAGAGAGAGACCCACATAATATATATATATATATATATATAATATATATATTCATGTATGAGAAGTAAATACACAAACGATGTGTTTTAATATGGCTTTTTTTAGCCGACAATTTTTGAGAGAATATGTGCTTAATTGAAGTCGTACCTAATTTTTAAAGTCTTTATATCTGTCTACAATACACACAGAGAGACAAACACCCACAGACACACCCACAGACACACAGATACACACACGCACCCAGATAGAGAGAGAGAGAGAGAGAGAGAGAGAGAGAGAGAGAGAGAGAAGAGAGAGAGGGAGACCCCACACATATGTATATTTATGTATGAGAAGTAAATACATAAACGATGTGTTTTGATATGGCTTTTTTTAGTCGACAATTTTGGGGAGAACCTAATTTTGAAAGTTAATTAATTAATAATTAATTAATTAGGCGGGCACACCTATTCAAATGTAAGGCTAAACAAATCGAAAAAAATCAATCTCTGTACGTACATTTCGGCCTATTAGGCCTCATCAGCAGAGCTATAGATATATTTATATATAAGTAAAAATATATTATATATATAAGTAAAAATATAACAAAAGAATATATATTAAGATATATTTATATAAGTAACAAAAATAACAAAAGATATATTTATATATAAAACAAAAAGTACAAAAGATATATTTATATATAAGTAACAAAAAGTAACAAAAGATATATTTATATATAAGTAACAAAAAGTAACAAGAAGATATATTTATATATAAGTAACAAAAAAGTAACAAAAATTTATTTATATATAAGTAACAAAAAGTAACAAAAGATATATTTATAATATAAGTAAGTAACAAAAAAAGATATATTATATATAAGTAACAAAAGTAACAAAATATATTTATATATAAGTAACAAAAAGTAACAAAAGATATATTTATATATAAGTAAAAACATAACAAAAGATATATTTATAAGTAACAAAAAGTAACAAAAAGATAATTTAATATAAGTAATAAAAGTAACAAAAGATATATTTATATATAAGTAACAAAAAGTAACAAAAGATATATTTATATATAAGTAATAAAAAAGTAACAAAATATATATTTAATATAAGTAAACAAAAGTAACAAAAGATATATTTATATATAAGTAATAAAAAGTAACAAAAAATTAATTATATATAAGTAATAAAAAGTAACAAAGATATATTTATATATAAGTAAAAAAGTAACAAAAGATATATTTATATATAAGTAATAAAAAGTAACAAAAGATATATTTATATATAAGTAACAAAAAGTAACAAAGATATATTTTATATATAAGTAACAAAAAGTAACAAAAGATATATATATAAGTTAACAAAGAATATTTATATATAAGTAATAAAAAAGTAACAAAAGATATATTTATATAAGAACAAAAAGTAACAAAAGATATATTATATATAAGTAATAAAAGTAACAAAATAATATATTTATATATAAGTAACAAAAAGTAACAAAGATATATTTATATATAGTAACAAAAAGTAACAAAAGATTATATTTATATATAAGTAATAAAAAGTAACAAAAAGATATATTTATATATATATAAGAAGTAATAAAAAGTAACAAAAGATATATTTATATATAAGTAAACAAAAAGTAACAAAAGTTATATTTATATATAAGTAACAAAAAGTAACAAAAGATATATTTATATATAAGTAAAAACATAACAAAAGACTTAGAGTTTTTGCATTATAGTCAATTTTAGGGAGCTTAGATAAAATGTCTAACTCTCCCAAATCATCAGATACGCATCTGATGATTTGGAGAGTTATATATAACTAATCATAAGTA
>CM042169.1:64443370-64458370 GCA_023376005.1 Doryteuthis pealeii
AACAATAAACAATATTGTACAAAGAAAGATCAAGGACACGATTTTTTTTTACTCTGCAATTCAGAAAACCGTGTTTCATCAAATCACGAACCATGACGCAATAAACAATGCAACGGCAAATTTTATTAACGGACAGAACTATGTGTGACGGTGGTGAGGCTGGGGTTCCGGGTTGTGGAGAAAGGAATTAAGCAAATATTAGCACCATTTAATGGCATCAATTCCATCCTCTTTTTTTACCATAAATTGCAAGGTTTATAACTTCGGATGCAGGAACATTTTTTTAATCATTTTTTTTCTCTTGTTTCTAAACTGATCAAAGAGTAAAGGTGTTGGTTATGATGTAACTGGAAAACAAAAAGAAACTACCCCCCCTCCCCAAAAAATTATTTCAAATAAAAAAGATTTATAAAGTGCTCTTTCTATCCATCACCCACATACACACACATGCGTGCACACACGCACACAGAGACATAAAGACACACAAACATACACACACATACACACACATACACACGCACATACATGCCCATACAGATACACGCACATATACACATACACACACACACACACATACACTCTTTCTCCCCCTCTCTCTCTCTCTAAAAAACTTTCATAGACGCACACACACGTACTCTCTCTCTCTCTTCTTTCCCTCTATCCCCCTCTCTAAAAAGTCGCCATAAACACGCACACACACACACACACATTCTCTCTCTATCTCCCCCTCTCTCTCCCTAACAAACTTTTCATAGATGCACACACACACACATTCCCTTTCTCTCTATCCTCCTCTCTAACAAAGTTCCCATAAACTCGCGCACCCCCCACAAAAACATAGACACACTCTCTCTTTCCCTCTCTCTCTAACAAACCTTTCATAGATACACACACACGCACTCTCTCTCTCTCTCTCTCTCTAACAAACATTTCATAGACGCACACATACGCACTCTCTCTCTCTCTTTCTCTCCCTCTATCCCCCTCTCTAACAAAGTTCCCATAAATACGCACACACACATAGTCTCTCTCTCTCTCTCTGTCTTTCTCTTCCCCTCTCTTTCTGTCTGTCTGTCTCTATCTCTCTCTAACAAACTTTCCATAAACACACACACACACACACACACACACTGTCTGTCTGTCTGTCTGTCTGTCTCTCTCTAACAAAGTTGCCATAAACACACACACACAGACTCTCTCTCTCTCTCTCTTTCCCTCATTCCCCTCTAACAAAATTCCATAAACACGCACACACACACACACACACTCTCTCTCTCTCTCTGTCTCTCTCTCTCTCTCTAACAAAGTTCCCATAAACACACACACAGATACTCTCTCTCTCTCTCTCTCTCTCTCTCTCTCTCTCTCTCTCTCTCTTTCCCTCTATCCCTCTAACAAAACTCCCATGAACACACACACACACACACACACACACTCTCTGTCTCTCTCTCTGTCTCTCTCTCTGTCTCTCTCTGTCTTTCTCTCTATTCCCCCTCTCTAACAAAGTTCCCCAAAAAACGATGTGTTCAATGTATCAAAAAACATTTTCAACAAGTAGCAACAAGTCCCTATAAAATATTTTCCAGATCAGGTTGGAAACTTATATAGAAGAGTCATGGGCGCCCCACGTGGTGCAATGTTTAGCATGGTAGACCAGTGAGATCGATCCTTGGGCCACATCTAAACGAAGCATAGTAAATAACAATATAGAAGAGCCATTCAATGAATTAGGTGAATATGATATGTACCATTGCACTATAAATATAACTAAAAATGTCACTTCTATTCATAATATTACAGTAATCTTTTTTACTACTTATATTATTAGAGTCATCATGAATTTTTAAAGATTTAAAAATAAATATTTTTACACAATTCTACAAATTGTATTTTAATTGAATGAATGAGTAAAAAAATACTTTTTATTATTTTATATAACTTAATAGCTCTATTAACTTAAAAGTTTATGTTTTTGTTACCGTAAAAAATTTGTCCGTATCTGTTTCCGTTAGCAGATACGGACAAAATCTCACAGATAAGAATTTAAGGTAACATATCAATAAGTGACTCTATTTTATTTATAAATAAATTTATCGCAAAACTTTATAAATTAGATAATTATAGATACAAACCAAAATAAAATTAACTATGTAAAAATGTATATAACTAAACATGCATTTATTGAAAGATTCGTTAAAAATCGCATATGTGTAAGCTATATTGATTATAAATTAGGTTCTCATTGATAAATGCTTTAGATTATATTGGAATCTGTGACGTAAGCCGTGACGTAGTTTCGGCTTCAGACAGAAATGCAATATATCTCCATTATATATAGAGATATTATTAGAGTCATCATGAATTTTTATTGGTGAAAAAAATTCCAAATTCCAAACGAGACATTAACAGATTTTGACAGGACAAAATTTGAAACTGTTCTGGGTTTTTTTCTGCACCATCAATTGATTAACTTGCTTAAGTTTTTCTTTGAAATTTTATCGATTATTATATTTGATTATTGTTTTTTTTGTTGCTTTTTTTTATGTTTTTTTGGTCTTTTTTTGCCTAAAGGATTTTCAAGATATTTTTAGAAATTAAAATGTAAAGAAAACTTCAACAAATGGAAAATTTTGAAAAACTCCCGAGACTTTCTAAGTATGTTTCTGTATAAGTTCAATTTCCCCAGGCTATCATCAGAGCAAATGGACTTACAGAGAAAATAAATGATTGTAATCATTAATACCATTTTCATTCATTTAGGTATATATATATATATATATATATATATATTATATATATAAAGTTTAAACTTAATGAGTCAGATATACCTTCTAACAGTTTGCCTAGTTGCTCATCAGGCAAAAATCTGACTCTTTTGTATATGTTATACTATATATAAGGACCGGGTTAGCTCAGTCGGTTGAGCGTTCGGCTAGAAACCACAATGTTCCTAGTTCGATACCGGTCCTCGCCAACTCAGCGTAAGAGTAGCACAGGGATCTGTGCAGTAAAGAAAGGAGCTACGTGAGGCGCTCCACCTCAGATGCTAAAACAATCTCCTTGCTCTATCGCTATTGAAAAGGGGATAGACTCCCTCGCTGACAGGCTAATACCGACTTTAGGCCGCCCCGACGACTTTACTTACTTTACTTTATATATATTCTAGTATGTAGGGTTTTGTTATAGGAGGCTTGTTGTCACTCAGTCTCGAGCGAAACACCATGAGCTATTGCTGGTGTGAAAAACTCACAAGAGTGGTCATCATCATCATCAACAACAACAACAACAATAATAATAATAATAATAATAATAATAATAGCCATAGTAGTAGTAGCGGTAATAGAGATGAGACTGTAAACCATATACTCTGCGAATGTAGCAAACTAGCACAACGAGAATA
The DNA here is from genome assembly GCA_023376005.1 of Doryteuthis pealeii. Classification (NCBI taxonomy): domain Eukaryota; kingdom Metazoa; phylum Mollusca; class Cephalopoda; order Myopsida; family Loliginidae; genus Doryteuthis; species Doryteuthis pealeii. The sequence goes on from CM042169.1 coordinate 64,446,771, forward strand.
CAAAACTAGACACGACTGGGTTGGGAAGGTGATCCACTGGGAATTATGCAAACAATTAAATTTTGACCACACAACAAAATGGTATATGCATAAACCAGAATCTGTTCTTGAGAACGAAACGCATAAAATTCTCTGGGACTTTGAAATAAAAACGGATCACCTTATCCCAGCAAGAAGACCAGATCTAGTGTTGATTAACAAAAAAGAAAGAACTTGTCAACTGGTGGATTTTGCAGTGCCAGCAGATCACAGGGTGAAGTTAAAGGAAAATGAAAAAATAGACAAATATCTGGACCTTGCCAGAGAACTGAAAAAGTTATGGAACATGAAAGTGAAAGTGATACCAATTGTAGTTGGTGCGCTTGGAACAATCCCAAAAGGATTAGAAAAGGGTTTGGAAAGTTTGGATATCAGAGGAAGGATTGAAACCATTCAGAACACTGCACTGCTGCAAATTGTCAGAATACTCAGAAGAGACCTGGAGACCTGAGGAGACTTGCTGTCACTCAGACTCCAGTGAAAGACCATCAGCTAATGCTGATGTGAAAACTCAAAAGGAGTAAAATACTAATAATTAGTATGAATAACGCTATAAATGGATTCAAATATACAACTAGTAATTTCCCTAGTGAAGCCCTCATAGACTTCCTCGCTGACCGGCTGATACCGACTTTAGGCCGCCCCGACGACTTTACAAATTTTACTTTATATATATATTCTAGTATGTAGGGTTTTGTTATAGGAGGCTTGTTGTCACTCAGTCTCCAAACTCCATGAGCTATTGCTGGTGTGAAAAACTCACAGGAGTGATCATCATCATCATCATCAAGAACAACAACCACAACGACAACAGCAACAATAATGATAATAATAATAATAGCCATAGTAGTAGTAGTAATAATAATAATAATAATAATAATAATAATAATAATTAGTATAAATAACGCAATAAATGGATTCAAATATACAACTAGTAATTTCCCTAGTGAAGCCCTCATATAATTTGGCATCACACAAAATCTTTACATTTCTTAATTGCTTTCCCTTTCCTTTTCATTTTTGTTTATCATAGTTAACATGATTAATGATTGTTTTCGTAATTAATATTAATTTGGTTTTAATAACGCCTAATTGTTTATGGATATGAAAATCCCGAAGAATTTTAAGAGAAGAGAAATCTCTTTAGTGCTTTACCAATATTTTTTCTTTGAGAAGAACTGTTTGTTTTATCTGTTTTTGGTTCTTTGTTTTTGAAATTCTATTTATTGGCACTATCCTACTAATTATTCATCCTTAAAGTTGCTTCTATGCTCACTAGGTTTCCAACACATACTTCTGGAGGCAAAAGAGGCGTAACGGCTATCATCAGAGGAAATGGAGTCGGTGAATGGAGTTCAAATCTTGAAGAAGGTGAGGCAACCAGTCTAGGAGAAGGAAAACTCCAAATTCAAACCGGCTGTACTTTGGTTTTTGAAATTCTATTTATTGGCACTATCCTACTAATTATTCACACTTAAAGTTGCTACTTTGCTCACTAGGTGTCCAACTTCTGGAGACACTTGAGGCGTAACGGTTATCATCAGAGGAAATGGAGTCGGTGAATTGAGTTCAAATCTTGAACAAGGCTGTTTGCGTTTCAGTTTGTGCTTATGTCCTTGTACAAAGGTAAATATTAGGGTCAATGTGACTCTTTACCTTTGGTGAGGCAACCAGTCTAGGAGAAGGAAAACTCGGAATTCAAACCAGCTGTACTTTGGTTTTTGAAATTCTATTTATTGGCACTATCCTACTAATTATTCATCCTTAAAGTTGCTACTTTGCTCACTAGGTGTCCAACTTCTGGAGACACATGAGGCGTAACGGTTATCAACAGAGTAAATGGAGTCGGTGAATTGAGTTCAAATCTTGAACAAGGCTGTTTGCGTTTCAGTTTGTGCTTATGACCTTGGACAAAGGTAAATTTAGGGTCAATGTGACTCTTTACCTTTGGTGAGGCAACCAGTCTAGGAGAAGGAAAACTTAGAATTCAAATCAGCTGTACTTTGGTTTTTGAAATTCTATTTATTGGCACTATCCAACTAATTATTCACCCTTAAAGTTGCTACTTTGCTCACTAGGTGTCCAACTTCAGGAGACACATGAGGCGTAACGGTTATCAACAGAGTAAATGGAGTCGGTGAATTGAGTTCAAATCTTGAACAAGGCTGTTTGCGTTTCAGTTTGTGCTTATGACCTTGGACAAAGGTAAATATTAGGGTCAATGTGACTCTTTACCTTTGGTGAGGCAACCAGTCTAGGAGAAGGAAAACTTAGAATTCAAATCAGCTGTACTTTGGTTTTTGAAATTCTATTTATTGGCACTATCCTACTAATTATTCATCCTTAAAGTTGCTACTTTGCTCACTAGGTGTCCAACTTCTGGACACACATGAGGCGTAACGGTTATCAACAGAGTAAATGGAGTCGGTGAATTGAGTTCAAATCTTGAACAAGGCTGTTTGCGTTTCAGTTTGTGCTTATGACCTTGGACAAAGGTAAATATTAGGGTCAATGTGACTCTTTACCTTTGGTGAGGCAACCAGTCTAGGAGAAGGAAAACTTAGAATTCAAATCAGCTGTACTTTGGTTTTTGAAATTCTATTTATTGGCACTATCCAACTAATTATTCACCCTTAAAGTTGCTACTTTGCTCACTAGGTGTCCAACTTCAGGAGACACATGAGGCGTAACGGTTATCAACAGAGTAAATGGAGTCGGTGAATTGAGTTCAAATCTTGAACAAGGCTGTTTGCGTTTCAGTTTGTGCTTATGACCTTGGACAAAGGTAAATATTAGGGTCAATGTGACTCTTTACCTTTGGTGAGGCAACCAGTCTAGGAGAAGGAAAACTCGGAATTCAAACCAGCTGTACTTTGGTTTTTGAAATTCTATTTATTGGCACTATCCTACTAATTATTCATCCTTAAAGTTGCTACTTTGCTCACTAGGTGTCCAACTTCTGGAGACACTTGAGTCGTAACGGTTATCATCAGAGGAAATGGACACAGCGATATGAGTTCAAATCCTGGTCGAATCTGTTTACATTTCACATGACTCTAATAGCCTTAGGAAATATATGTATCCAACTATTCTCCATCCAAATATAGGTAAATAGTAGGGCAGACGAAGCTCTTTAACATTGGTATGGCAACCTGTCTAGGAGAAGGAAAAGTCTGAATTCAGACCTGTTAAACACCGATTACGAAATTGACCTTTTGTTCCGTTCCCCATGTGCGCAGGGGTTGGTATATATATATATATACACTGAGAGAACCTGTGGATATATCACTGAATGATAATTTGATTATTACAAAAGTTTGTCTGCGTTTCAGTTTCTGTTTATGTCCTTGTACAAAGGTAGATAGTAGGGTCAATGTGACTCTTTAGCTTTGTTGAGGCAACCAGTCTAGGAGAAGAAAAACTCGGAATTCAAAACAGCTCTACTTTGTTTTTCTTTAATTTTATTTATTGGCACTATCCAACTAATTATTCATCCTTAAAGTTGTTTCTTTGCTCACTAGGTGTCCAACTTCTGGAGGCAAATGAGGCATAACGGTTATCATCAGAGGAAATGGGGTCGGTGAATGGAGTTCAAATCTTGAACAAGGCTGTTTGCGTTTCAGTTTGTGCTTGTGTCCTTGGACAAAGGTAAATAGTAGGGTCAATGTGATTCTTTACCTTTGGTGATGCAACCAGTCTAGGAGAAGGAAAACTCGGAATTCAAAACAGCTCTACTTTGTTTTTCTTTAATTCTATTTATTGGCACTAGCCTACAAATTATTCATCCTTAAAGTTATGTGGTTGCTTCTTTGCTCACTAGGTGTCTAACATATGTCTCTGGAGGCACTCGAGGGGTAACGGTTATCATCAGAGGAAATGGACTCGGTGAATGGAGTTCAAATCTTGAACAAGGCTGTTTGCGTTTCACTTTGTATTTATATACCAAAAGATATGCAGAAATGTAAATGTGTATGTTTGAGAACAGACAGAGTGCGGAAGCCTTTAGAAGCTCCATATACAGGCCCATATGAAGTAATGAGTCGTAATAAAAAATATTTTAAAATAAAGATATCTGACGAACATTATAATACGGTTTCTATAGACAGATTAAAGCCTGCACATTTATCAAAAATTTCAAAATTAAAGGATTCAGCAGAACTGAATCCGGACTCGAATGATTCCCAGATTAGTACTGAAGAATCTGCTGAGGAAATAGAAAGAAAAACGAGAGTTGGTAGAACTGTATGATGGAAACATGAAGATACATACCATTATTATTAAATGATATGTTTCATATCTATATGAAAGCTCCGCTTTAAGGGAAGGATGCTTGTGTGGCGGACCGGAAGTTCTTACTACGACGAACAAAAGTCAAATGACAAGAATTAATAGTTTGCGCATGGGATTGCGCACCCTAGTAAAAGAAGAAAATTAAAATAAAAATGTGTACATTTTCAATCAATCAGAGACGTTAGTAGAGTAAATTCTTAAATTAGCTTTGGTAAGGCGACTAGTCTAGGAGAAGGAACACCAGCTGTACTTGACTTAAAACTGACATTGTGTCAGTGGGTAAATACACGCACGCACCTCAGCTTTTTATTGAAGTCACTCGCAGGATTTACTTACACATCATAATGGGATTGCTCAAGGAATTTTATTTGACTCTTTTCCCTGCCCCATCCGGGGGGTCCAGTGTGCTTCGGCCACTAGACCGGGTTAAAGTACAATTATTAGCGTCGATCCCAGGGGGTTTTCCTCCCAGGCATTACCCTTGGGGGCGGGCTGGGTTTATTGCCCAGCGCCTGAGGCGGCCCCTGTAGAGTATCTGGCCGCCATCCTTGGCCAGATGTAAAAGGACTTAAAGTAAATAAGTAAGTAAGTCAATAAGTATCCGGTGGTATAGTATCCTTTGGTAAGTCAATAAGTCCTGTGGTATAGTACTACGTTCCGTCGTCCACGAAGATCCAAGTAGTAATGGTCTAAGGTTAAGAATCAGGCTAGTATAAATACAACAACAGCAGCAGCACTGCCAGTGATTGGACAATAGGAATCTTTCCCAGGTCACGTGCTTATAGGCGAGTCTATAAGTAGAGGTGTACCTCTGGCACACGCCTTATATCATAGAAAATTCCACCCACCCCTTGTGGGGGAATGCTGACGGGATCGACGCAATTTTTGTTCTTTCCCACCCATGAGCTTCGGCTTGTGGGTGGGCCCACGTAAAAACGAGGTCTTGTGCCCAATCCATACAAGTGAGGTATGCGACAAATACACTCAAATAATTTTATTTGACTGGCGTCAGAGTGCCAGTACTCTGGCCAGCTTATTTTCCACCGTAGAAAATTATCTGAACGTGTCCATATACCTTGCTGGCTTAGTCCTAGTGTCTTGCATCTTCTTTCCTCCTCAACATTTGCTCGGACCTACTCTTGCTTCTCCTGGATTTTTGAATTTGGACACTAGGGAAGTAGTCCAGTCCAGCGTGACCTATTGCCACTGTCCCTACGAGAGCCTTTTTGTCTTAACCGCTACTCAGCTATATAAAATTAATTACTAGCACTTCATTTCCTACCAGTCCGGACCTCCAAGACGGCCCCGCCACTTTTGTGTCTTTAGAAACCCTATATTGAAGGGTTTCTTATATATAGGAAACCAGTTTTGTCCAGTCAGTATATATTATATATATAATATATATATATATATATATATATATATATGAGAAGTAGATACACAAGCGATGTGTTTATGAAATGGCTTTTTTTAGCCGACAATTTTTGGGAGAATATGTGCTTAATTGAAGTCGTACTTAATTTTGAAAAGTTAATTAATTAATAATTGATTAATTAATCAATTAGGCGGGCATACCTAAGAAGGGTATATATATATATATATATATATATATATATATATATATATATATATCTAATGAGTTCTGATGAGTATATATATATATATATATATATATATATATATATTCATCTACCTCTCTATCTCTCTCTCTCTCTCTCTCTCTTTTCACACACACACATACACACACACACACACACACACACACATATATATATATATATATATAATATATATATATATATATAAGATTTTTTGGATGTTTGTTTTTTAGAAGCATTGTTGATAAGGTATATAGTATTATTTATATTTTGCTTGAAGGCAATTACAATGCATGTATCGCATAAAATTCGATACTTTTTTTTTATAGAAAATGATCTTGACAAGTTTAATCCCGGCAAAGGATCGCTCGGTGTGTAGAACATCGTACAGACTGTTTCGACTTTATTAAGTCTCATCAGCGATGTATACTAACGACTTCCCTCCGACAGAAATCGAAACTGGGACCTCAGCAGGCATAGTCAAAGACCATATTGCCTCGGCCACAGTACACAGCGAACAATCAGATTGTTATCGAAGCATGAAAAGCAATGAAGATCAGAAACAAAATCCGAGATTTTGTTTTTGATCTTTATTTGTATTCATGCTTTTAAAACACCCGAAAGTTTTTTTTAAATTTTCAATATGTTTCCCAAATATATATATATATATATATATATATATATATAGAGAGAGAGAGAGAGAGAGAGAGAGAGAGAGAGAGAGAGAGAGAGAGAGAGAGAGAAGATAGATAGATAGATGTACTCATCATATATACTGAGATAAAGCATATGTGAACCCTAAAATCATAATATATATATATTATATATATATATATATGTTGTATTTTAGGGGTCTCCGTATGCTTCTTTCGCTATATATTTTTTATGTTTTTTTTAAGTTGGGCGTTATTACGAGCATCTAAAAATAAATGAATGAACTCGATGTTATGGAGTATTGATTCACTTATTTTTTTTTATTATTATTTTTTTATCATAAACTTTCGGGTTCGTTAGATACCCTTTATCAAATGACCTGTTGTTCTTTGGCTCAACAGATTCTTTTGTCTCTGTTGATTATGGATAGGCGGGCAGCGTCTGTAAAAAATATAATAACGGAGTATTCGATGTCAGCGTTCAGTCCCCTCACGCCAGTTTGTAATTTAGAATCCATTGTTTTCAAAATTGCGTTGTTGGGAAAATGCGTGTTCTATTAGAGATGGCATTTGAGGTGGTAAGGTTATGTGGTAGGGTGTTAAAGTGCTATTGTACTATGCGGGGATTTTGAGTTTTTATTGCGGATTTGTGGTTATTAATCTTAGTCTAAAAGATGTTGATGTTTCTCCACATATCCGCTATTTGTGCATTGTGTGCTGTGTATGTAATATATGATGTTAGCGCTATCGCATGTTAGGTGTGGCAGATGGATTGTTTGTTCCTGTGGGTAGTTTTAATATATATATATATATTATATATATCTTATATATATATATATTATTATATATATATATATATATATATATATATATATATTCATAACTGTACCATTCGTAGACACAGTCCTACAAACATAAAAGAAATGCATTGTATTATTCTCAACAAACTTAGCTTGATTTTATCGATATCAGTGTCACATTATTGACACATTTTCCCCGAGAATATTTCATCCCAGATCCTTTTTAACACATTCAACTTGATTCTCTTTTATTTCTAATTTCTATTTGTCTTTAGCGTGTCGTTGGCGGTGGCGGTGGGTGGTGGGGTTCTTCAGGTTTTTGATTGTCGTTGTGCCAAACTGCAAACAGAACCCCATGTTGAAAGTAAAAAAAAAAAACAAAGAAATATTACTTATGAAAGAGAAAAAAAATATTCGGCTCTGTCATTGCGACAAAAAATAGAAAAGAAAAAAAATATAGAAAAAAGGGAAAAAAGAAAATTTGTGACAAAGTTATCAAAGAATTTCGAAAAAATAAAAAAAGGTGACAGTTCCTTTGGTGTTTGCTTTTCAAAAAAAAAAAAAAAATAGATAAATGAATAAAAATGAAAAAAGCACACAAAAAAATCTCTGAAGAACAGATATTTCTGACTGTGAACAGAGTTGAACGTTTTATTGTTCCATGTTTGGTTCGGAAAAGCCAACACACACACACACACACACACCACACACACACAACACACAAGACAACAAACACACACACACACACACACACACAGACACAGACACACACACACACATATATAATATATATATATATATTATATATATATTAATAATATATTAGTCGGTTATCTGTCTACATAAGATATATCCTCTTTTTTTGTATATATATATATATATAGTATATATTATATAATATAGACATACATATATATGTGTGGCGCGTGTCTGTATGTCTTGTAATATATATATTATATTATATTTATATAATGTATATATATATATATAAAATTATATATATATTTGTATTGATAATATTAATATTAATATATATTATGAGCGTATATATATAATATATATAAAATTATATATATATATATACCTCTTTTTTGTAATATATTAAATAATATATGTGATAAGACATACATAATATTGGCGCGTGTGCGTAGGTCTGTGCGTGCATATATATATAATTATATATAATATAGTAATGAACTATTATAATAATATATATACTATAATATATATATATAACGTATAATATATATATATAACGTATATATATAATATATATATAAATAACAGATATATATATATAATAAAATTAAATTATAATGTTATATACAATATATATATATATAAATTATTATACATATATATATTATATAAATGTATATATAATATATATATATAAACTTATATATATAATATATATATATATATATATTATACGATATATATATATATATATAAGTAATATATATTATATATATATATATATTATATATAAACGTATATATATATATATAGTATATATATATAGTGGTGAAAATAAGGATTTCACCATCTGCGGTTTTCTGGGTTTCCACCTTACAAAAATAGGAATGGTGTATAATTTTCAGGGTAGGTCCGTCTTGAAAGTGAGAGATAAAATATTTAAAAATTAGAAAAATCACGTTATATCAATTTTTGAACATCTATTTGTATTTTATTGAAAAATAAAATATTATTCACTCCATAGCAAAATATAACCAGCACCAGTACTTGGTGTGAAGAACTCTTTGGTGGCAGCACGCAGCAGTAGGCGTTTCCTGTAGTTGGGGTTATCCATTTGTTACAGATCCCCCTTTGGATGGTCTTGATTCTTTCTCTGATTTAAATTTATATATATATATATATATATATATATATATTAATGATTTGAAGGCAATTACAATGCAAACTCTTGTTGGCAGGCACAGCAGTCAGGCGTTTCCTGTAGTTGGTTACCAATTTTTTACAGATCCCTCGTTGGGATGGTCTTGATTCTTTCTCTGATTTAAATTCATATATATATATATATATATATATATATATATATATATTAATGATTTTGAAGGCAATTAAATGCAAACTCTTGTTGGCAGGCACAGCAGTCAGGTGTTTTCTGTAGTTGGTTACCGATTTTTTTTACAGATCCCCCGTTTGGATGGTCCAGATTCTTTCTCTGATTTCAAATATAATATATATATAATATATGTATATATAATATATATATAATATATATATATAAATATATATATTATATTATATATATATATTTATGATTTGAAGGCAATTACCAATGCATATAAAATAAAAACAAAAATATGTTATTTTGTGTCTAATCGATTTCAAGAAAAATTTATCTTCAGATATGGTTATCAGAATGTTCGTGCTTCAGTCTTTTTTCATGTGGTTAATATTTTTTTTTCTTTCTTTTGTTTTGTCCTCATTCTTCTCTTTTTTCTTTCTCCCTTCCTTCTTTTTTTCTTTTTTTATGTTAATGAATGAAATGGGCTAATAACTGTAATTTCTTTATTTTTGAATATCTGTGTGGAACGATGTTTGAACCCCTATGCATGTATATGTATCCAATATTTGTCTGGTACCTTTCCGGTGAATAATGGCAAAAAAAGTTGAATTCAAAATAAAAACGGTCACCATAGAGAATTCATATACTGAGCCTTTTATTTTCTTTCTTCTTTTTCTAATGTTTTTTTTTTCAGTTGTAAAATAAAAAAAATGTATTAATTTTAATTAGATCGGACAAGTAATAAATAAATAAAAAGATATCTTAATTTATATTAGGAGGGAGTGAGGATGAATTTAAGAAAAATATGTTTGATGAGTATGTTTAAATCTTCAAATAGATTAAATATTATATATTAAATTATATATTAAAATATTATATAATAAGTAATATATTAGGATTAATGCAGAACTTAAGAAAACTATGTTTTATGAGTATTTTTTTCTTTTTTAAATTTCAAATAGATTTAAAATGTATAATATAATTTTATATAATATATATAAATATAGCACCTGTTCTATAAATGCTTGTTTGTCCGTTATACCAGATGAGTGCTTCTCTAATTCTGCACAGAGCTAGGTCTAAGCAGAACATACGTAGCAGGTCCTTGAGCTTGTGTGTATCTTCTTTTCTTAGACTATCTCTGTGGGGCAGACAAACCTGAACCTCGGATTTTATCTGTTGGGAGGCATAATCATAACATGAATCCGCTGGTTTAGACTAGGGCAGCATATACATACGTCCTCTTTGCCCAATTTTTTGTCCTCCCCACTCTCTGGTTACCCCATTTGTTCTTAACAAATTCTTTACATTTCTGACTTTTAATTGTCAACCGGTGTAAATACTTGAAAAATTACCGGTCGAAAAGGCCTCGTATGCCTTTTATTTTATTATTTTAATTTCATAATAAAATATTACCTCCCTATTTTACATATGATTCCTCTACTTTTAGTAGTTTACAAATTTGCATGTACCAAACATCTATATATGATGTATATATTATATATATATATATATATTATATATATAATATATATATATATATAGTAAAAAATTATCACTGAAAATACTAAAGTCATCAATAATAATACCAATAAGACACGCCTTCAAATTCTTTAAAGTTTATTAGTTATTAAAGATCCTCTCCAAATCCTTAAAGTTTGTAGGTTGTTATTCGGAAAGTCAAGCTTCAGCTCCCTCCACGGATTCTCTAAAGAATTAAAGTCCGGAGACTGCCTAGACCACTCCATTATTTATGCTTCTTCTTGAGCCACTCTTTTGTTGCCTTTTCCGTATGCTTTGGGTCATTGTCATGCTGGAAGACCCAACCACGACCCATCTTCAGTGTCTTGGCTGAGGCAATGAGGTTTTCACTTAAGATTTCCCTTTAAATGGCCCCATTCATCTTTCCTTTGACCCGATGAAGTCGTCCTCAGCAGTGAAACAGTCACAAAGCATAATGTTTCCAATACCATGCGTTTGGTGTTCTTGGGAGCTAAGTCAACTTTTTCCCCTAGAAACACGATTTTGTAGTGAACTGAAACCATGTAGGGCTAGCAAGATCCCCCTACTTAGGAAGGCACATGGACAGGCCCGTCTGAAGTTTGCAATTGAGGACCTGGAGCATTCTGAGGTGGGTTGGGAGAAAGTGCTATAGTCAGATGAGATTAAATTGACGTTTTTGTCA
>CM042169.1:64463370-64485870 GCA_023376005.1 Doryteuthis pealeii
TAGATAGATAGATTAGTAGGTAGGCTAGCTAGCTAGCTAGATGTGAACTGAATGATATAGATAGATATGAACAGAATGACACACACACACACACACACACATATATATATATATATATATATATATATATAGATAGATAGATAGATAGATAGATAGATTGGCTGACCTAGCTAAGTAGATGGATAGATAGATAGATTGTTAGATAGATAGATGGATAGATAGATAGATATTAACAAATAAAACTAGACTCACACACACACACACACACACACACACACACACACACACATATATATATATATATATATATATATATAAAGTGAGAGAAAGAGACAGACAGGCATAAAGAGAAAGAGACAGAGAAAGAGAGAGGAATGTATAAATGAAAATGCACAACTACACACACACACACACACACACACACACACACACATATATATATATATATATATATATTGAGAGAAGATAGAGATAGAGACAGACAGACAGACAGACAGGCAGGCAGAGTCAGACAGAGGAAGAGAGATAGGGTGATGTATAAACGGAAATACGTAACTACACCCACCCACCCATACAAATACACACCTACACACACACACACACACACACACACATATATATATATATATATATATATATATATATGCGTGTGTGTGTATGTGTGTGTGTGTTAATATGATAGATAATTTCAAACATTGCCTATTTAATCAAAATGAAGAAAAATCCATCCACTTTCCTTTTTCGCTCCACTTGAATGAGGAAGAGGCAATGGGATGCGGCTATTCCTGGTTTCTGGAGATGACAAATATGATTAGATCGGGTTGGCTGAAAAATATATTTTCTCTTCAAGAGCCAAGGATCTCGCGCAAAAATCCTGAACGTTCAAGCGGGTTTCGGGCAAATATTATTAACGGATCAATTTACGTGGATCTTTATGGCATAAAGACACACTTTCTAGTAATTAATGTTTGCTACACCTGTCGCAATTTATCCAAAATGCGCCAAGGGATCATTGTAGCCAATAGAATGTAACACAATCAATGGCATATGTACCACAATGATATTCTATCAGTCATATTTCGAGAGATTTGACAGAATATGTGCCACTTTGGCCCTATCTTGGGCTAGACGGGCGGTCGGAGAGGCCCCTTCCGATCAATCGGCTGGTCACGTCAAGCCCTAGCACCTATATGATTTTCCCAACCCTATTGCCCTTATGGCAAGCCCCAACCCCTTTTTATCATATGGGTGCTAGAAGGCGGTGACTGCGGGTCTACATGTCCTGGGAATGACGTTAAACTCTATCTGATGGTGAGGTTCCAGTTTTGGAGGTTTGGGGAATGTGGAGCACCCCTTCATCACCATTGCTCTCTGGTCCACTCTGACCCAGAGTGGTAGTACCTGTTAGGGTCCCATCTATGGGTTAAATAGAAAAATGTATTTATAAAAGAATTGTATTATCCATTAAGAATTGTTTTATTTCAAAACTTTATCGGCACTAAATGACCCACTGAGGTTGATATGCCGTAAAACAAAACAAACCAAACCAAACCAAAAGAATATGTGCTTATGCTCAAGTCCCGGTAGATGAACAAAGTTAAGCAGCGATGAGCCTGTTCAATGCTTAGATGAGTGGCGAATATCAAAATGCATTGGTTCGGCATGAAATGATCCGAAAAACGTTGATATGCCGTAAAAAAAAATAAACAACAGCCAACAGAACCAATATTATTAAGTTAGGCATTATCATTATCATCATCATTTAGGGGGTACCTGTGGCGTAATGGTTATGATTAATGAAATTGGAGACGCGATTTCAAATCCTAGGATGAATCTGTTTAATTTTTTATTTTATATGTAATGCATATATTCTTACATAAGAAATAAGTAAATTATTATTTTTACATATTATTTTTATTGTTTTCTTAATATTAGTATTATCTGTGTTATTCGGACTATTGTCCTCATCTTCATTGTTATCTGTACAACGTTTCATCCGGACATACATACATCCAACTACCCTTTATATATGTATAGATAGAAGTTTTATTCAGACATACATACAGACAACTGCCCTTTATATATGTATAGATATAGATATAAGTTTAATCTGGACATACATACACACAACTACCCTTCATATATGTATAGATAGAAATTTTATCCGGACATACATACATACAACTGTCTTTATATATATATATGTATCGATAGAACTTTCATGCAGACATACACACACAACTGCCCTTTATATATGTATAGATAGAAATTTTATCCGGACATACATACATACAACTGTCCTTTATATATTTATAGATAGAAATTCAATCCGGACATACATACACACAACTGCCCTTTATATATGTATAGATAAAAGTTTCATCCGCACATACATACACACAACCGGCATTTATATAAGTATAGATAAAAGTTTCATATGGACATACATACACACAACTTCCCTTTATATATGTATAGATAGAAATTTCATCCGGACATACATACACACAACTGCCCTTTATATATTTAGAGATAGAAATTCCATCTGCACATACATAGACACAACTGCCCTTTATATATTTATAGAAAGAAGTTTCATCCGGACATACATACACACAAATGTCCTTTATATATGTATAGATAGAACTTTCATCCGGACATACATACACACAACTACCCTTTATATATGTATAGATAGAAGTTCCATACGAACATACATACACACAACTGCCCTTTATATATGTATAGATAGAAGGTCCATCCGGACATACATACACACAACTGCCCTTTATATATGTATAGATAGAACTTTCTTCCGCACATACATAGACACCAACAGACCTTTATATATGTATAGATAAAAGTTTCATCCGCACATACATACACACAACCGGCATTTATATAAGTATAGATAAAAGTTTCATATGGACATACATACACACAATTTCCCTTTATATATGTATAGATAGAAGTTTCATCCGGACACACATACACACAACTGCCCTTCATATATGTATAGATAGAAGGTCCATACGGACATACATACACACAACTGCCCTTTATATATGTATAGATAAAAGGTCCATACGGACATACATACACATAACTGCCCTTATATATGTATAGATAGAAGGTCATACGGACATACATACACAAACTGCCCTTTATATATGTATAGATAAAAGGTCCATACGGACATACATACAACACACTGCCTTTATATATGTATAGATAGAAGGTCCATACGGACATACATACACACAACTGCCCTTTATATATGTGTAGATAGAAGGTCCATACGGACATACATACACACAACTGCCCTTTATATATGTATAGATAGAAGGTCCATACGGACATACATACACACAACTGCCCTTTATATATGTATAGATAAAAGCTTCATCCGGACATACATACACACACAACTGCCCTTTATAGGTAGAACTTTCTTCCGGACATACATACACACCAACATACCTTTATATATGTATAGATAAAAGTTTCATCCGCACATACGTACACCCAACCGGCATTTATATAAGTATAGATAAAAGTTTCATATAGACATACATACACACAATTTCCCTTTATATATGTATAGATAGAAATTTCATCCGGACATACATACACACAACTGCCCTTTATATATTTATAGATAGATAGATGATTGTACTGTCATCTTTTGATGATTGAACATTTTTATTATTGCTAAACTTTTGACTCACCTTTGTATTTTGATATATTTAGAATTCAAGAAAGTTTGTTGTCTTGCTCAAATAAAAAATAATGATCTTTATTCTTGGGACAGTATCACTGATCAAAGCTTCATCTTGTTCGTAATAATCATTTGATTGGATTAATACCAAAGATTTTCTTCTAAAATATAAATTTCGTATCTCCAAATGAAAAGACGTCTTTTGTATGAAATAGATATTTATCATTTATTATTATCTCGTATCAGTCGGTAATATCCTTCATGATACAATAATACAAACAGAAAAAAACAAAACCATTTGAACACTTCTAGGTTTTCAGAAAGAAAAAAAAACTTTTATATTTTCTATCAAAGACGTTTAAATTATTATTCCATATTGTTTGATAAAAATTGAATTTCAAAGGAAAAATGGAAATTGAAATATCATACACTCAAGAACAATTTTCCTCTTTATTATTTTACGGTAAACAAATAAATACAATTTGAGGTATGAAATATATAAACCTGATTTTTTTAGGTGTTTTCAACACAACGAATCATACTTATATATAATATGCAATATACAAGGTGTGTCAAAAAGTATCGAGACTTTCCGTACTTTTTGACACAACTTATATTGTGAAAAATTAACGTTCCATTCAATCTTCATTTCTATGTTGGTAAATACAGCTTTAAAATCTGTACTTTCTGACACACCTTGTATTCTTAAAAAAATTAACGTTACATTGATTGTTCATTTCTATCTTGTTAAATATAGCTTCAATCCCGATACACCTTTTGACACACATATATATATATATATATATATATATATATATATATATATATATATATATATATATATATATATATATATATATATATATATATATATATATATATATACCAATCCTTCTGCACAAGTAGGATGTAACATAAGTGCAATTTCTTAAGGAAAATTTAACGGGTTTGAATTCAGAGTTTCCTTCTGCTAGATTGGTTACCTAGCTACGGTTAATGAGCCCAATCTGCCCTACTATTTACCCATAGCTGGAAGGAGAGTAGTTGGATGCATACCTTTTCCAAGGTTTTATAAAATGCAAATAACATCTTGTTCTGTTGGATGCAACTCCCATCTAGCGTTTTGTTAAGGTCCAAGGAGGGCAGCCATACAGTAGCACTGATACAACTACGGCTTGGAAAAATTGTCGCTTTAATTCAATTTTTTAATCACATTTTTTCTATTTAACCCAACGATGGTACTACCACTCAGTGAGGTTGATTTCCATGCAACTGATAATCTGTTCAGGCAGACCAAGCAGCATTCTACAGCAGTATGACCACTTACTCCCCCTCCCCATATCACAAACCATCAAAGTAAGACTAGCAAGACATGCATGGGCAATAGGGTAGGTCGATTTTTCACTTTTTAATAATATCAAATTGTCCATCAATGCAAAAGTTGTGTTTGTATACTGAATAATGATACCAAAAATTAGATCTTTTACTTGCACCATTATTTGAGGAAATAGCATCAAAGATCATCTACTAAAATGCACTAAAAATCCTTGTTTTCACAAAATTTAGCCTTTAGAAAACAAGGATTTTTAGTGCATCTTAGTAGACGATCTTTGATGCTATTTCCTCAAACAATGGTGCAAGTAAAAGATCTAATTTTTGGTATCAGCATTCAGTATACTAACACACAACTTTCGCATAGATGGACAATTTGATATTCTAAAAAAGTGAAAAATTGACCTACCCTAGTGGCTAATACTGGATAAATAAGGATGAACTCATAAGTCACATTCTCCTATAAATGGACACACCAATGTTGGCCAACCAGCAAAAAATTACATCCATCAGATCTGTATGGACACTGCATGCCATCTAGAGGACTTGCTAAGAGCAATGGCTTGTAGGGACAGATGGCAAGAGAGAGACAAAGGGATCTATGCTATTATTATCAGTAAAGTTGTTAAAAAAATTTAGATGAATTAGTGTTGTAATTCTGTTTCTCATACATTAACTAACATGTTGTTTGTAAATTATTCTTACCAAATCTTCATCCCTTTGTGGTGTCCGCCCTGTCGCCTGGGGCGTTAGAATGCATTGACATCGCCACATATAATACATGAAACTCTATATTTTTTTTATTTGAAAATTATTTTTCAGGTGAAATATTAAACATCATTTACATTGCTCTGAATATGGTTGTAAAAATAAATATATATATATATATATACCATTATTACTATTCAGCTATCTTCTGATTTCGATTTTGTTCTTATAACCCTGCAAGAATATTCCGGTCTTACACATTATATTTTTCATTATTTTCACTATATTCATCCTACCTTGAATTCCCGCTATTTCTTCACTACACCCCCTTCCCTCTCTCTCTCTTTCACACTCTCTCTCTCACTCTCACTCACTCACTCTCTCTCACTCACTCTCTCTCACTCTCTCCCTCTTTCACTCTCTCTCTCTCTCTCACTCACTCTCTCTTTTCACTATTTCATTCTACCTTGAATTCCCGCTTTCCCTCCTCTCCCCGTGTCCTTCTCACCCCCTCTCTCTCTCTTACTCACTCTCACTCTCTCTCTCACTCAACCACTCTCACTCTCACTCACTCACTCACTAACTCACTCACTCTCACTCGCTTCACTATTTAATTCTACCTTGAATTCCCGCTTTTCCTCCTCTCCCCGTGTCCTTGTCACCCCCCCTCTCTCTCACTCACTCTCACTCTCTCTCTCACTCACTCTCTCTCTCTCTCACTCACTCTCACTCTCTCACTCACTCTCTCACTCTCACTCTCTCTCTCTCTCACTCTCTCACTCTCTCTCTCTCACTCACTCACTCATTTAAAAAATAAATCTTCTGAATATTTTGTGTTTCCTATTATATTTACATACAGTTGGATTTATTTCCATTTTTCTCTAATATACAAGGTGTGTCAAAAAGTACTGAGATTTTTTGTACTTTTTGACATACCTTGTATTTTGAAAAAAAAAAAATTGCTCATTTCTATCTTGGTATATACAGCTTCAATCCCGATACTTTTATGACACCTTTTATATATATATATATAAGCGTAAACGCAACGCTCTTCTCTATAAGGAATGGAGCACTCTGTGACGGCCTTTACACACAAAGCGACGTGTGTATTAAAACAGTTAAAATCCCCTTTCCATTCTGTAAGTGAAGACAGCCTAATGGTTAAGGTGCCGGACTGACACCCAACCGACCGGAGTTCAATTCCGGCTGTAGGTAGCTTACAAAATGTCTAGCCACACTGAAGAGACTTGATAAGTCGAAACACGTGTCTGTGGATGACCCTATATATATATATATATATATATATATATTTACCTAAAACCCCACTTGTATGGGTTGGACACAAGGTCTCGTTTTCATGTGGGACCACTCACAAGCCGAGACTCATGGGTGGCAGGTAGAAAAACTGCGTCAATCAAGGGGTGACTCATGCGCTGGGCAATAAACCCAGCCCTGCCCATTTAAATCAAGGGGACATGTATTGCCGGTAGGGATCGCCTGTAAAGATCCAGGGCCGAATCCACTGGACCCCCACACTTTCATATTATGTAGATAAAGTATATCTTAGCTTTACACAAACACCAAATATATATATATATATATATATATATATATATATATATAATATTGTACAGACATAGACACCACATGTATATATGTGTACATATGCATATTTGTATGTTCTGTGTTTATATATGAATTTAGGATATAAAACCGACTCCACCCTGATGAAAACTGGAAAATATGGAGAAAAAACTCGCCAGACATGAAATGTCCGTAGTGTTTAACACAAAATGCATAAAGGAAAAAATGCTGCCAATAATATATATATATATATACATGCAAACAAATATATGCTGATACACACATGCATATATATATATTTACCAACCCCTCCGCACGAGCAGGATGTGACACAAGTTCAATTTCTTAAGCGGAGTTCAACAGGTTTGAATTCAGAGTTTTCCTTCTCATAGACCGGTTGCCTAACCAATGTTAAAGAGTCTCGGCTTGTGGGTGGTCCCACATAAAAATGAGACCTTTTGTCCAACCCATACAAGTGGGCTATGAGGTAAATAAATGTAGATAAGGCCAATCGTATTAATAATGTAAAACAATTTTATTAATAATTGATGTTTGAATAAAAAAATAAAATCATGGAGAATATGACGTAAATAACTAAGGGAATTGTGACTTGGATAATGATATAGTTACGGTTACAGACAGACAGATACACAATCTCCATTATAATATAGGTTATTTGAATTGAAATCATACATAGATTGAATTCTTTGAAAAGAAAATCAAGTAGAGAATTATTCAAAATTGTGAAGTATTTATCATTTTTTTCTATCATCAGTCGAGTATTCTTGAGATTACAATAATTTGAGATAACAGAAATAGGTTCCGTTTAGTGAAAGAGTTTAAGACAATTTCATGCCTCTTATCATTTTGCATTTAAATAACGTTCACTTTGGCCACATCAGGTCAAAAAACTTTGAATCGTAGATCAAAGTGAATTTATTCATTCTATCTTCCTTAAAGCAAGTATATTATAAAAGGTATTCTTTTTATAATTTTATGATTTCTTAATTTTCATTTAAATATCTATTTCAAAATATAACAAGAATAAGGAACTGGAGTCTTAGTAGTGGCTAATGCACTGAACTGGACAACATAGAAAGTGAGTTAGAATATAATAAGAATAAGGAACGGGAGTCTTAGTAGCAAAGTGGCTAAATCATTGAACTGTGACAACATAGAAAATGAGTTCAAATATAATAAGAATAAGGAACGGAAATCTTAGTAGCAAAGTGGCTAAAGTACAGAACTGTGACAACATAGAAAGGGGATTCAAAATATAATAAGAATAAGGAACGGAGTCTTAGTAGCAAAGTGGCTAAAGTACAGAACTGTGACAACATAGAAAGTGAGTTCAAATATAATAAGAATAAGGAACGGGAGTCTTAGTAGCAAAGTGGCTAATGCACTGAACTGTGACAACATAGAAAGTGAGTTAGAATATAATAAGAATAAGGAACGGAAGTCTTAGTAGCAAAGTGGCTAAAGTACAGAACTGTGACAACATAGAAAGGGGGTTCAAATATAATAAGGAACGGGAGTCTTAGTAGCAAAGTGGCTAAATCATTGAACTATGACATAGAAAATGAGTTCAAATATAATAAGAATAAGGAACGGAAATCTTAGTAGCAAAGTGGCTAAAGTACAGAACTGTGACAACATAGAAAGGGGGTTCAAATATAATAAGAATAAGGAACGGGAGTCTTAGTAGCAAAGTGGCTAAAGTACAGAACTGTGACAACATAGAAAGGGGCTTCAAATATAATAAGAATAAGGAACGGGAGTCTTAGTAGCAAAGTGGCTAAAGTACCGATCTGTGACAACATAGAAAGTGAGTTCAAATATAATAAGAATAAGGAACAGAAGTCTTAGTAGCAAAGTGGCTAAATCATTGAACTGTGACAACATAGAAAGCGAGTTAGAATATAACAAGAATAAAGAACGGGAGTCTTAGTATCAAAGTGGCTAAATACTAGTTATGTATGCTCCTCATCTCGTAGTGGGTTGAGCATTTTGGAGGGAATTTCGCTGACGATCGCTAAGCTTAAATGCAACTCTCTCCTATCAAAGGGATGGAGCACTCTCTAGCCGTGTTTAAATATATACAGATGAGTGTATTTGACAGTTAAAATTTCCATCCTAGTTTATAGGTTTCGATGGCCGAGTGGTTAAGAAGAGTGACTGATACTGAATCAATCAGGTTTCCATCCCGGCTGTAGGAAGTCTACAAATGTCTAGCCACACTGAAGAGATGTGATACGTCCAAAAACGCTGTCTGTGGATGACTATATATATATATATATATATATATATATATATATATATATGCTTAAGATCTTAAATATTTGAGGAAGTGTGATGTATCTCGAAATATTGGTAAATAAATAAATATGATTACGAACACAATATTCATCATTTGTTTTTTGATCTTCCTTTTTTCATGGTTCTAAAACAATCAAAACTTTTTTCTCTTATATATATATTATATATATATATATATATATATATATATATAGGGGGTGTAATATAGAAAAAAATATATATTCATCAGAAATACCAACAAAGAAGTATACATGAACCCCCAATACAACATCATATATATGTGTGTTGGTGTGAGGGTGTGTACGTATGTATGTGTTTGTGTGTACGTGTGTGTATGTATGTATATATATATATATATATATATACATGTATATATAATGTGTATGTGTGTATGTATGTATGTGTATGTGTGTGTACGTATGTATGTATATATATATATGTATGCATTTATATATATATATGTATGTGTGTACGTATGTATGTATATATATATGTATGCATTTATGTATATATATGTATGTGTGAATGTATGTGCATGTGTGTGTATGAATTAATTACACATTTTTATTGATAAATTAATGAGCTAATTAGACAGCTGATTGTTGATAGCAAAAATTTTGCGAGTTCCAAGTTCTTTTCTGGGTAGAATAAAAGAGCCAGAAAGAAAGTTTTCCAAGAATTCTTCCAATTAATC
Source organism: Doryteuthis pealeii (assembly GCA_023376005.1). Taxonomy (NCBI): domain Eukaryota; kingdom Metazoa; phylum Mollusca; class Cephalopoda; order Myopsida; family Loliginidae; genus Doryteuthis; species Doryteuthis pealeii. The sequence continues at coordinate 64,473,726 of CM042169.1, forward strand.
AAAGACTGATCAAAAGTTTGAAGAATTTGCGTTTCACCAATTTCCTCACAAGACGAATTTATCACAAGACGATCACTTCCTTTAAAACATGAATCTGGAATTTTTATGTTGGAATCTTTCATACCAACTTTTGAATGAGGTCAAATTTCAAAATACAATCATTTGTTTTAATTTCAACTTTGATTTCTAATTTTTTTCTAGAAGTTAGTTTAGTTAGTTGCGACCAGTCACTCACCGGGGGAAGACGTTCTCTCAATATGTAGCTTCTCTTTCGCTTGGTTTCAAGAACGTTTGAGCTGGGGATTGTTTTAATAAAGAAAATTGAAAAACAAAAGTCCTTGTTAATTAATCAACATAGATGAAGAAACATGAACAGCCCAAATGGAAAGAAGAAATCGACCCACAGAAGATGCCTAAAGGAAAATTCCAAGAACAAATAAGCAAAGGCCTAAGAACCCTCATCATCTACTCCTCTCAACACCTCTGTCTGTCTGTCTGTCTCTCTCTCACACACTCTCCCATTTTACGAGATATGTCAGAAAACTTCCAGGGTTGGTGCTTCAAAATTTTTATTTACAATCCAAACTACAAACTATAAACTACAAGTTATCCCAGCTGGGTTATTTTTGGTATATAAGGCGTGCTGTAATCCACCACTTAAACTTATAGACTCGGCACGGTCAGGTGGTTTAAACCCCAGCCAATCAACAGCCAGGATATGTGGTTAGTTAACTATTTAATCGCTAATATTGACAGCCGTTCAGTTGCACGTTATTCGACATTGATGAAAGGACCTACAACCAAAGGATCATACCCAACACTAAGGGACACCAAGGATAAATCAAAGGATCATACCTAACCCTGAGGGACACCAAAGAAAAACTAAAGGATCATGCCCAACACTGAGGGACACCAAGTAACAACCAAAGGATCATACTTAACACTGAGGGACACCCAGGAACAATCAAACAATCATACCCAACACTGAGGAACACCAAGGAACAACCAAAGGATCATACCCAATACTGAGGGACACCAAGGAGCAACCAAAGATTTCTTCACTAAGGATCGTGCTCTGCTTAACACAAGGGATCTCCGCTGGGAGTGCTCTTGCTTGAAACCAAAGGATGGCCACAAAAATCGAAACCATCCCCTTCAAAGTAATCCCCCTGGAGTCTAATGCACATTCTTATCCTTCTCTGCCATGCTTGCATACACTCCTGGAAGGATTCTTCCGGGATTCTCCGTTGCTCTGTCGTCACTTCCTTTTTGATGTCGTGCACATCCGCAAAACGAGTTGCCTTAATGACTCCCTTGAGCTTGGAGAAGAGGAAAAATCACATGGAGCCAGGTCGGACGAGTAGGGAGGTTGTTCCAACACGGTGATGTTCTTCTGGGCCAGGAACTCACAGATACTCAGGGCAGTGTGGGCAGACTCGTTGTCATAGTAAAGCACTCACAAGCTGTCCTGCCACATCTCTTGCCTCTTCTCGCGCACTGAACGAAGCAAATGCCGTAGTATCTCTTTGTGGACATGCTGGTTGATCGTCTGGCCTTGTGGTAAGAACTCACAGTGGATCACCTACCATCAGCTCCTCACTTTACCACATAGATCCCTGTGCTACTCATATACTGAGTTAGCGAAGGCGAGTATTGAACCTGGATATATACGCACACAGAATTGATCATGTCCCTTACACCGAAGAAGGTGATCATCCCGGAACTTTTGTGACATACCTCCCATGCTCAGCAGATTGTGTGTGTATGACACATGGTGTGAATCAACGCACTATCTGTCAGTGCACCAACTGCCATGTTATTATTCGACGGCATTGCAGTCTCGGAAGACTATATAGTTCTTGTGCCCCTTAAGTTACAGCGCCTCCTGTGACTGTGAAATCCAATGTTCGAAAAAAAAGCCTCGACCACAGATGTCGCATGTGAAGGCTGTCCCTGAAGATGTTGATGTGTTGATGCTTTGTTGCCACCACTTTCTTCTGAACCTCTTGGCCTCATGGTATTGCGCCAGTGTGGCTTCAGACATGAAATGTCCGCTAAAGAGAGCCTGACGTCACCGAGGACGGTCCTGAGACAAATTTTCCCAGCTGGAAGAAGTAATGGCAACACACCTGAGATCATTCTTGCTGACGAATATTACCAAACACAGTGGTTAGTACCTGATATATTACCAAAGACAGTGTTAGTAACCACCATATTACCAATCACAGTGGTTAGTAACCACCATATTACCAAACACAGTGATTACTAACTTCCATGTTTCCAACCACAGTGGTTACTAACTGCCATATTACCAACCACAGAGGGTAGTTACTGCCATATTACTAACACAGAAGTTAGTAACTGACATATAACCAAACACAGTGGTTACTAACTACCATATTACCAAACACATTGGTTAGTAACTGAAATATTACAAAACACAGTGCTAGTAACTGCCATATTACCAAACACAGAGGTTAGTAACTGCCATATTACCAAACACAGAGGTTAGTAACTGCCATATTACCAAACACAGTGGTTAGTAATTGACATATTACAAAACACAGAGGTTAGAAATTGCCATATTACAAAACACAGTGCTAGTAACTGCCATATTACTAAACACAGTGGTTACTAACTACCATATTACCAAACACAGTGGTTAGTAACTGCCATATTACCAAACACAGAGGTTAGTAACTACCATATTACAAAACACAGAGGGTAATAACTGCCATATTACCAAACACAGAGGTTAGTAACTGCCATATTACCAAACACAGTGGTTAGTAACTACCATATTACTAAACACAGAGGGTAGTAACTGCCATATTACTAAACACAGAGGTTGATAGCTGCCATATTACTAAACACAGTGATTACTAACTGCCGTATTACCAAACACATTGGTTAGTAACTGCCATATTACCAAACACAGAGTTTAGTAACTGCCATATTACTAAACACAGTGGTTAGTAACTGTCGTATTACCAAAAACAGTGGTTGCTAACTTCTATGGCTTGAACTGTTTTATTCACGTAATATATGAGCTGCAAACAAGCATGTACCAAAATATCGGAAATTTTTTTGACTCCCTCTAGTATATATCTATGATGTTGAGGGTTTTCTCAGTGGTGGGAACCATTGATTATGGACAAATCTGATTCTTTTTTCTAAACCTGGCTTTCAATTTCAATTTACTTTTTGCACATTATTGTTGCTAGAATAGATTCTCTGTTCTTTTTTCTCTTTTCTCTCCTTTACAATTTCTAGAATTTATAGCAGTGATAGGAGCATATGTGCAAAGAAACTGACAGAAAAAAAGATGTGATTCTCCCAAGAACGTGATTGGTGTGAGAAGAGCTCGAAGACCTTTGGCTTCTTTTGGTTCCTTGGAATGAAGAAGAACAGTTCTTAACATGATGAATGTTGCAATTGCTTTTCTTTCTTTTTTCTTTTTTGTTTTTTTTATTTTTGATTCCATGAAAAGAAGTTCCAATTTATCAGTTTATCCAATTTATGATTTATTTACATACTTATATATCATGCAACATTCTGAGACCTAAATTTTAACCTAATGCACAAGATACAAACTTTGTGTGTGTGAATAAGCTAGGCTTAGGCCAACTGGTATTTCTGGAATTTCCTGTAGCAAAAGTTGACAAATAATCTCCGATTGTATCGGATGATACTCAAGTATTTATGAAAAGGAAGTGAATTTATCTAGAATTCAGTGTTGATGGGTCTGTACCAATCCTTGATATTTTGTGATCAGCAGTTTTTGTCAAACAACAGGATCATGCAAGTGCATTGAAATTGTATGGAGTGTGCCTCTATATTAGTTCCATGCAACTTTTCCTTCTTCCCTAAACAGTCAAATAACTAATAAAACATATATTAGCAAAATTATTCATTTAGGAATTCTTTCACTTCCTTTCAATGACATTTTTTTTTAAATGGGCCTAACCAAAAAAAAGTAGATAAATATGTGGACCTTGGGTGAGAGTTGAAGAATATGTATGTCATAATTATTCCCATTATTATAAGAGCAGTGGATAATCCCAAGATATTTCTCTACTAAATTCAACCAACCAGCCAGCATAACACAAAAATCTTATATAATATACTGCTAAAAGAATCAGTGATGCTAATCTGTGTTCACTCTTTGTCCAGACAGGTTGCGGTAGATACAGAGAGCACTACGTTTAACCAGGCGCCACCATTCAGTTGCAATGCAGGCAAGCGAGACAATACTGAACAAGAGCTGTCTTGAAAAATTGGTACCACACTTGATATCATCCCCAAAAATCAAATATCACTTTATTAAAAAACAAAGGCTGGATCTTTATTTTGTATTGAACTATGGCAGGTTCTTTACAAGTTCACTTGAATGTTGCCATGGGTTCCCAAAATGCCCCATTTCTTGCAAACAAATCTATTCTTCTTACAGACTTCTTTATTGACAAAATAACTTCAGATTTTTTTTACGATATAGATATACAAAGAAGTGCAAAAACATTTCTCAGCCTTACCACTTACAAGGGAGGATCAAAGTGTAGTATCTGTTCCAGATTCTATGCTTTGAGACTTGCCTTCTATACCCGGCCTCGGCTGGGGGTCCAGTGTGCTTCGGCCTCTGGACCGGTAGAGTACAGTTAATGGCATCGTTTCAGGGGGACCATCCCCCTGGATCGACGCAATTTTTATGTGCCCACGTAAAAACGAGACCTTGTGTCCAGCCCTCATAAGTGGGATGAGCAGGCAAATACCCTTGCCTTCTATACCCGGCCTCGGCTGGGGGTCCAGTGTGCTTCGGCCTCTGGACCGGTGAAGTACAGTTATGGCATCGATCCAGGGGGCCATCCCCCAGATCGATGCAATTTTTATGTGCCCACGTAAAAACGAGACCTTGTGTCCAGCCCTCATAAGTGGGATGAGCAGGCAAATACCCTTGCCTTCTATACCCGGCCTCGGCTGGGGGTCCAGTGTGCTTCGGCCTCTGGACCGGTGAAGTACAGTTAATGGCATCGATCCAGGGGGGCCATCCCCCAGATCCTTGCAATTTTTATGTGCCCACGTAAAAACGAGACCTTGTGTCCAGCCCTCATAAGTGGGATGAGCAGGCAAATACCCTTACCTTCTATACCTGGCCTCGGCTGGGGGTCCAGTGTGCTTCGGCCTCTGGACCGGTGAAGTACAGTTAATGGCATCGATCCAGGGGGCCATGCCCCCCAGATCCTTGCAATTTTTATGTGCCCACGTAAAAACGAGACCTTGTGTCCAGCCCTCATAAGTGGGATGAGCAGGCAAATACCCTTACAAGGGAGGATCAAAGTGTAGTATCTGTTCCAGATTCTATGCTTTGACCCTTACCTTCTATACCCGGCCTCGGCTGGGGGTCCAGTGTGCTTCGGCCTCTGGACCGGTGAAGTACAGTTAATGGCATCGATCCAGGGGGCCATCCCCCCAGATCCTTGCAATTTTTATGTGCCCACGTAAAAACGAGACCTTGTGTCCAGCCCTCATAAGTGGGATGAGCAGGCAAATACCCTTACCTTCTATACCCGGCCTCGGCTGGGGGTCCAGTGTGCTTCGGCCTCTGGACCGGTGAAGTACAGTTAATGGCATCGATCCAGGGGGGCCATCCCCCCAGATCCTTGCAATTTTTATGTGCCCACGTAAAAACGAGACCTTGTGTCCAGCCCTCATAAGTGGGATGAGCAGGCAAATACCCTTACCTTCTATACCGGCCTCGGCTGGGGGTCCAGTGTGCTTCGGCCTCTGGACCGGTGAAGTACAGTTAATGGCATCGATCCAGGGGGCCATGCCCCCCAGATCCTTGCAATTTTTATGTGCCCACGTAAAAACGAGACCTTGTGTCCAGCCCTCATAAGTGGGATGAGCAGGCAAATACCGCCCAGATTCTAACCCTTACCTTCTATACCCGGCCTCGGCTGGGGGTCCAGTGTGCTTCGGCCTCTGGACCGGTGAAGTACAGTTAATGGCATCGATCCAGGGGGCCATCCCCCAGATCCTTGCAATTTTTATGTGCCCACGTAAAAACGAGACCTTGTGTCCAGCCCTCATAAGTGGGATGAGCAGGCAAATACCCTTACCTGTAGTATCTGTTCCAGATTCTATGCTTTGACGGCCTCGGCTGGGGGTCCAGTGTGCTTCGGCCTCTGGACCGGTGAAGTACAGTTAATGGCATCGATCCAGGGGGCCATCCCCCCAGATCCTTGCAATTTTTATGTGCCCACGTAAAAACGAGACCTTGTGTCCAGCCCTCATAAGTGGGATGAGCAGGCAAATACCCTTACCCTGTTCCAGATTCTATGCTTTGACCCTTACCTTCTATACCCGGCCTCGGCTGGGGGTCCAGTGTGCTTCGGCCTCTGGACCGGTGAAGTACAGTTAATGGCATCGATCCAGGGGGCCATCCCCCAGATCCTTGCAATTTTTATGTGCCCACGTAAAAACGAGACCTTGTGTCCAGCCCTCATAAGTGGGATGAGCAGGCAAATACCCTTACCCTGTTCCAGATTCTATGCTTTGACACTTACCTTCTATACCCGGCCTCGGCTGGGGGTCCAGTGTGCTTCGGCCTCTGGACCGGTGAAGTACAGTTAATGGCATCGATCCAGGGGGCCATCCCCCCAGATCCTTGCAATTTTTATGTGCCCACGTAAAAACGAGACCTTGTGTCCAGCCCTCATAAGTGGGATGAGCAGGCAAATACCCTTACGTGTAGTATCTGTTCCAGATTCTATGCTTTGAGACTTGCCTTCTATACCCGGCCTCGGCTGGGGGTCCAGTGTGCTTCGGCCTCTGGACCGGTGAAGTACAGTTAATGGCATCGATCCAGGGGGCCATCCCCCCAGATCCTTGCAATTTTTATGTGCCCACGTAAAAACGAGACCTTGTGTCCAGCCCTCATAAGTGGGATGAGCAGGCAAATACCCTTACCTTCTATACCCGGCCTCGGCTGGGGGTCCAGTGTGCTTCGGCCTCTGGACCGGTGAAGTACAGTTAATGGCATCGATCCAGGGGGGCCATCCCCCCAGATCCTTGCAATTTTTATGTGCCCACGTAAAAACGAGACCTTGTGTCCAGCCCTCATAAGTGGGATGAGCAGGCAAATACCCTTACCTTGTAGTATCTGTTCCAGATTCTATGCTTTGACCCTTACCTTCTATACCCGGCCTCGGCTGGGGGTCCAGTGTGCTTCGGCCTCTGGACCGGTGAAGTACAGTTAATGGCATCGATCCAGGGGGCCATCCCCCAGATCCTTGCAATTTTTATGTGCCCACGTAAAAACGAGACCTTGTGTCCAGCCCTCATAAGTGGGATGAGCAGGCAAATACCCTTACCCTGTTCCAGATTCTATGCTTTGACCGGCCTCGGCTGGGGGTCCAGTGTGCTTCGGCCTCTGGACCGGTGAAGTACAGTTAATGGCATCGATCCAGGGGGCCATCCCCCAGATCCTTGCAATTTTTATGTGCCCACGTAAAAACGAGACCTTGTGTCCAGCCCTCATAAGTGGGATGAGCAGGCAAATACCCTTACCTCTGTTCCAGATTCTATGCTTTGACACTTACCTTCTATACCCGGCCTCGGCTGGGGTCCAGTGTGCTTCGGCCTCTGGACCGGTGAAGTACAGTTAATGGCATCGATCCAGGGGGCCATCCCCCCAGATCCTTGCAATTTTTATGTGCCCACGTAAAAACGAGACCTTGTGTCCAGCCCTCATAAGTGGGATGAGCAGGCAAATACCCTTACCCTGTTCCAGATTCTATGCTTTAACCTTCTATACCCGGCCTCGGCTGGGGGTCCAGTGTGCTTCGGCCTCTGGACCGGTGAAGTACAGTTAATGGCATCGATCCAGGGGGCCATCCCCCCAGATCCTTGCAATTTTTATGTGCCCACGTAAAAACGAGACCTTGTGTCCAGCCCTCATAAGTGGGATGAGCAGGCAAATACCTTACCAAAGTGTAGTATCTGTTCCAGATTCTATGCTTTGACACTTCCTTCTATACCCGGCCTCGGCTGGGGGTCCAGTGTGCTTCGGCCTCTGGACCGGTGAAGTACAGTTAATGGCATCGATCCAGGGGGGCCATCCCCCCAGATCCTTGCAATTTTTATGTGCCCACGTAAAAACGAGACCTTGTGTCCAGCCCTCATAAGTGGGATGAGCAGGCAAATACCCTTACCCAAAGTGTAGTATCTGTTCCAGATTCTATGCTTTGACCTTACCTTCTATACCCGGCCTCGGCTGGGGTCCAGTGTGCTTCGGCCTCTGGACCGGTGAAGTACAGTTAATGGCATCGATCCAGGGGGCCATCCCCCCAGATCCTTGCAATTTTTATGTGCCCACGTAAAAACGAGACCTTGTGTCCAGCCCTCATAAGTGGGATGAGCAGGCAAATACCCTTACTGTAGTATCTGTTCCAGATTCTATGCTTTGACCCTTACCTTCTATACCCGGCCTCGGCTGGGGTCCAGTGTGCTTCGGCCTCTGGACCGGTGAAGTACAGTTAATGGCATCGATCCAGGGGGCCATCCCCCAGATCCTTGCAATTTTTATGTGCCCACGTAAAAACGAGACCTTGTGTCCAGCCCTCATAAGTGGGATGAGCAGGCAAATACCCTTACCCTGTTCCAGATTCTATGCTTCCTACCTTCTATACCCGGCCTCGGCTGGGGGTCCAGTGTGCTTCGGCCTCTGGACCGGTGAAGTACAGTTAATGGCATCGATCCAGGGGGCCATCCCCCAGATCCTTGCAATTTTTATGTGCCCACGTAAAAACGAGACCTTGTGTCCAGCCCTCATAAGTGGGATGAGCAGGCAAATACCCTTACCTGTTCCAGATTCTATGCTTTGACACTTCTTACCTTCTATACCCGGCCTCGGCTGGGGGTCCAGTGTGCTTCGGCCTCTGGACCGGTGAAGTACAGTTAATGGCATCGATCCAGGGGGCCATCCCCCCAGATCCTTGCAATTTTTATGTGCCCACGTAAAAACGAGACCTTGTGTCCAGCCCTCATAAGTGGGATGAGCAGGCAAATACCCTTACTGTAGTATCTGTTCCAGATTCTATGCTTTGACACTTACCTTCTATACCCGGCCTCGGCTGGGGTCCAGTGTGCTTCGGCCTCTGGACCGGTGAAGTACAGTTAATGGCATCGATCCAGGGGCCATCCCCCCAGATCCTTGCAATTTTTATGTGCCCACGTAAAAACGAGACCTTGTGTCCAGCCCTCATAAGTGGGATGAGCAGGCAAATACCTTACTGTAGTATCTGTTCCAGATTCTATGCTTTGACACTTGCCTTCTATACCCGGCCTCGGCTGGGGGTCCAGTGTGCTTCGGCCTCTGGACCGTGAAGTACAGTTAATGGCATCGATCCAGGGGGCCATCCCCCCAGATCCTTGCAATTTTTATGTGCCCACGTAAAAACGAGACCTTGTGTCCAGCCCTCATAAGTGGGATGAGCAGGCAAATACCCTTACCCTCTTTGAAACTTACCTTCTATACCCGGCCTCGGCTGGGGGTCCAGTGTGCTTCGGCCTCTGGACCGGTGAAGTACAGTTAATGGCATCGATCCAGGGGGCCATCCCCCCAGATCCTTGCAATTTTTATGTGCCCACGTAAAAACGAGACCTTGTGTCCAGCCCTCATAAGTGGGATGAGCAGGCAAATACCCTTACCTGTTCCAGATTCTATGCTTTGACACTTACCTTCTATACCCGGCCTCGGCTGGGGTCCAGTGTGCTTCGGCCTCTGGACCGGTGAAGTACAGTTAATGGCATCGATCCAGGGGGCCATCCCCCCAGATCCTTGCAATTTTTATGTGCCCACGTAAAAACGAGACCTTGTGTCCAGCCCTCATAAGTGGGATGAGCAGGCAAATACCCTTACCCTGTTCCAGATTCTATGCTTTAACACTTACCTTCTATACCCGGCCTCGGCTGGGGGTCCAGTGTGCTTCGGCCTCTGGACCGGTGAAGTACAGTTAATGGCATCGATCCAGGGGCCATCCCCCCAGATCCTTGCAATTTTTATGTGCCCACGTAAAAACGAGACCTTGTGTCCAGCCCTCATAAGTGGGATGAGCAGGCAAATACACTTACAAGGGAGGATCAAAGTGTAGTATCTGTTCCAGATTCTATGCTTTGACACTTGCCTTCTATACCCGGCCTCGGCTGGGGGTCCAGTGTGCTTCGGCCTCTGGACCGGTGAAGTACAGTTAATGGCATCGATCCAGGGGGGCCATCCCCCCAGATCCTTGCAATTTTTATGTGCCCACGTAAAAACGAGACCTTGTATCCAGCCCTCATAAGTGGGATGAGCAGGCAAATACACTTGCATGTAGGATTTGACTCTAGGTCAGGTGTCATGGTTCGCCTAGATTGACTCTTGGGGGAGTTGTGCCCCCTGCACCATCGTTTTTCCGTTCTCGACTAATCTGCTGCTCCTAGTGTTATTTCGCTACCGGAAGGAAGATTCCTTTTCCTACCCGGCATTCCCGTGGATTCGCGGGACTTTTCATTCTTTTCCTCGCAGCTCGTTCCATCATACAGACGTGATCCAACCTCTCTCTGTGGGCCTTTCTCTGTGGATAGTTCCTTACGCTTTCCAGTGAAGTGAATAAAGAAAAAAATAACCAAGTCACGATTTTCTGTTGTTCTTGCTTGGGGAGCGTTTAACTACGTGAAACGAAAAGCTGTATATTTACACTTTGGATAAGATAGATATACGGCGAAGTAGAAGTCACGATATCAGGGATTCCCAAAATGGGGCCTACGCCCCACTAGGGTGCGATTCAATAATAATAGGGTGCAATATGAAAAATATAGTAATATCAACTTTTTATTTTATGTTACCCTATATGGGTAAAAATTATAAATTTATAGGGTAACATTGTAATTACTACCGAGCTGAGCACAATGGCTTGTGCAATCTAGTCAAGTGATTGACCTAGAATCTAGGTCCATTTCTTAAGCGGTGTTTAACAATGTTCTTCTCCTGGAATCCATGCCTAACCAAAAGAGCCCAGTCTGCCCTACTATCTATCCATAGTTGGTGAGACACTAGATCAATTTCTTAAGCGGAGTTTGACAGATTTGAATCCAGTTTTCTTTCTCCTAGACTGGTTGCCTAACCAAAGTTAAAGAGACCAGTCTGCCCTATTATTTACCATAGCTGAAGGAACACAAGAACAATTTCTTAAGCGGAGTTTGAATTCAGAGTTTTTTTTCACCAAATCTAATGTACCAAGTCTGCCCTAATATGCATCCATAGCTGGAGGTCGAATAGTTGGATGGACACATTTCCCAATGTTATAAACGCTAAATAAAATGCCACCAGCCTCATCCAAGATTTGAACTCATGTCGCAGAGTCCATTTCTAAAGTCAATGTAACCAAAGAATAGAAGATAATCATGTAGACCTCGTTGTATATGTATTTGACTGTCATCCCCACAATTATCAGAGCACTATAGACATTCTCAAATATGTTTTTAAACACTGGAATAGTTAGAGGTCCAGCGAGGAAGTTAAATGGTGAAGAACAAAGCATTTGTATAATTCAGACTATTGTACTCATCTTCATTGTTATCTGTACTACGTTTCAGTCGATGTGCCCTCCGGCCTTTTTCAGGTATATCTTGTCGGACTCAGGAGCCTTCTCAGACTCGGGATGAGGCATCTTTCTGGGATACGCACTCCCATCACTGCTATTTTTCATAGCAATGATGCCTCTGAACTATAATCTTCGGAAATGTACAGGGAGCTACACAATCACAGGAAATGGTATGACACTTTTCTGTAATTAGGTGGGTGACCACTTAGGAAACAAAACCGTTAGGAACTTAACTTAAAAACAAAATTCCATTAGGAACTTAACCCTTTATTCAGTCCACGGGGGTATCCTGTTCTCATTTCACTAACCATAGATGGGGTAGGAATTGTGTTAATTATTTTTCTATATTACTGCCGCTACTCAGGATTGAACCCGGAATCCAGAGATAATTGTCACTTAGAACTGTCTTAACCTAACTACCTTATTCACTAGGCCATGTGTCCAATTGGATAATTCAGTGTGAATTTTGGGAACTTATAAACCTAATTTCTTGTTTTGGCTAG
>CM042169.1:64495870-64505870 GCA_023376005.1 Doryteuthis pealeii
TGTGCGGAACATTTCTACATTTTTCTATTATTATTATTTCATTTCATTTGGTTATTTAAAAATAATAATAGTTTGAATAATGTACACATGGATAAACTCCTGACCGAAACACATGTAAGTAAAATTGATTAAAATATCCTATTTTATCCATTCAATACTTTCTTTCCTTTATTTCTTTTTTCAACATACCGTCGGATTCACTTCCATTTTTATTTAACATATATATATATATATATATATATATATATATATATATATATGAAGAAAATATCAATTAGTAAAAATCTGAGAAAATGAGAGTGAAGGTTATGGAAAAAAGTGAATAACAGACACAGACAATTGCATTCACTTAATGTACTTAAATCTGTTCTTGAGAATGAAACACATAACATTCTCTGGGACTTCAATTCAAGATAAAGACGGATCACCTCATCCCTGCTAGAAGACCAGAACTAGTATTGATTAACAAAAAAGATAACTTGTCATATGGTAGATTTTGCAGTTCCAGCAGATCACAAGATAAAGATGAAGGAAAAACAAAACAAAATGATAGGCAAATACCTGGAACTTACCAGAGAATTGAAAATGGTATGGAATATGAGGGTGAAACTGATACCAGTAGTAGTTGGAGCATTAGGAACAGTCCCAGAAAGCTTGGAAAAAAGACTAAAGGAACTGGAAATAAGATGAAGAATTGAGACCATCATGACAACTGCCTTGCTGCAATTGGCTAGAATAATCAGAAGAATCCTAGAGACCGGAGGAGACTTGTTGTCACTCAGACTCCAGTGAAAGACCATCAGCTAACCGTGGTGTGAAAAACTCACAGAAGTGAACAGAATAATAATATTTCATAAAATCTAATGATGAGCTATATACCTGAAACTTGCCAGAGAATTGAAAATGCTATGGAATATGAGGGTGAAAGTGATACCAATAGTAGTTGGAGCATTAGGAATGGTCCCAGGAAGCTTGAAAAAAAGACTAAAGGAACTGGAAATAAGATGAAGAATTGGGACCATCATGACAACTGCCTTGCTGCAATTGGCTAGAATAATCAGAAGAATCCTAGACACCTGAGGAGACTTGTGGTCACTCAGACTCCAGTGAAAGACCATCAGCTAACGGTGGTGTGAAAAACTCACAGAAGTGAACAGAATAATAATATTTCATCATTAATTTGAAATTTTTTACAAAGATTCAATGACTATGACAGGAAAACTTAGAAGACAAAGGGGAAGAAAAATAATATTGAATTATGGAAAAAAAGGTGAACAGCTCAACAAATAATAAATATTAATTGTTTTGAAAAAGAATATGGCAGATGTGTCTCAAAAAAAAAGAAAGAAAGAAAGAAAAGAAAGAAAGAAAAGAAAGGAAAGAAAAGAAAACTCAATATTTTTTCTTTCTTTCTTTCTTTTCATCATCAATTGATTTGTTTGTTTTGTTTGTTTTGTTTTACGGCATATCAACCTCAGTGGGTTATTTAATGCTGATAAAGTTTTGAAATAAATCAATTCCTAATGGATAATACAATTTCTTTATAAATACATTTTTCTATTTAATCCATAGATGGGACCCTAACAGGTACTACCACTCCGGGTCAGAGTGGACCAGGGAGCAATGGTGATGAAGGGGTGCTCCAAATTCCCCAAACCTCCAAAACTGGAACCTCACCATCAGATAGAGTTTAACGTCATTCCCAGGACATGTAGACCCGCAGCCATCGCCTTCTAGCACCCATATGATAAAAAGGGGTTGGGGCTTGCCATAAGGGCAATAGGGTTGGGGCAATCATATAGGTGCTAGAGCTTGACATGACCAGCTGATTGATTGGAGGTGGCCTCTCCGACCACCCGTCTAGCCCAAAGATAGGGCCAAAGTCATCAATTGAAACAGATTAGCATTATTGTTTTCACATTCCCACCCCAATGTCTATCTTTCTCCTACTCTCTTTCTTTCTTATTATATTTTTCTGTGTAGCATGCCCTTTCTTTCTTTCTTTCTTTCTTTCTAATTAAAATGGAATGGTCCATTATTTAGCTGAGGTGACAACATTCATAAGAAATAAGAATTTGGAGGATAAGCAACTCTAGATAATCAGGATTTAGATTTTTGCATTTCATATTGGACAATTTGGATGGTCTCATTTTTAACCTGAGGGTATTGCAAGATGATAACGGACGGAAGATTAAGGAACACCAGTATTAGATACTTTAAAACAAAACTTTAAAAGTGAATAGCTCAACAAATAATAAAGATAATTGTTTTGAAAAAGAATATGGCAGCTGTCTTTCAAAAAAAAAAAAAATTAAGAAAGAAAAGAAAAGAAAACTCGATATTTAATCTTGGGTTTCCTAGGCAGACCCTCTATCGACTGAGCTAAACTGGTCCTAACAATTCATCAATAATTTAAAAAATTTTACAAAGAAGCAAATGACTAAGAGAGGAAAACATTGAAAGCAAAAGGAGGGAGATGGAGTGCCACACCTACTATCAGCTCCTTACTTTACTGCACAGATCCTTGTGCTACACATACGCTGAGTTGGCAAGGGCCACTATTGAACCAGGAATCTTGTGGTTCCTTGTTGGACACTCTACTGACTGAACTAAACTGGTCCTAATAATTCATCATTAATTTGAAAATTTTTACAAAGATGCAAATGTCTATGAAATGAAAATTTTTAAAACAAAGGGGAAAAGAAATAATATTGAAATATTTTTAAAAAATGAATAGCTCAACAAATAATAAAGATTATTGTTTTGAAAAAGAATATGGCAGCTGTCTCTCAAAAAAAGTAAAATAAAAGAAAGAAAGAAAAAAGAAAAGAAAAGAAAAGAAAAGAAAAGAAAAGAAAAGAAAAGAAAATTCAATATTTTAATTTATTTGGGAATGACAGAAATCAAGTTTCAAATATAAAATAAAAATTTGATTGATGCTTTACAAAACAATAAAAGAAAAGTAATAATTAATAATTAATACTTTAACCCCTTACCAAGCAGGTGCACAGGTGTCATATATATCCCAAAAACGAGAAATGCACTCTTAGAACCATGCTCTACATTATTTGTATGTCAGAACATTATAAATCAAAAATAAAATTATTAATTACGAATAATACAATGGTAGTTTCATTGAAGACATGTACATCCACCCTTGTGGTGGGGGTCCAGTGGCTTCAGCCCTGGATCTTTATAAGTTAATAGCATTGATCCCAGTGGGCTATCCCTCCAGGCAATACCTGCCCTCTTGATTTAAAGGGCAGGGCTGGGTTTATTGCCCAGTTCCTGAGGCGCCCCCTTTTTTTTCACCCGCCATCCATGAGCTTCGGTTTGTGGGTGGGAATATATCATGTAGAACAAAGTTACATTTTTGTCAAAACTTGAATTTTGATTTTCAATGAGAATTATCCAAATAATAATAATAATGAAATCAAAAACGAGAAATTCACTCTTAAAAGAAAGAAAAGAAAGAAAGAAAAGAAAAGAAAAGAAAAGAAAAAAAAGGAAATTTTATTTTTTAATCCTTTTAACAAATATAAATCAAATATAAATCAAATCTTTATTGAAATATTGGCAACAACAAGTTATTGCAGATGAACATTCAATTCTCATCTTATGTCTTTGTTTAAATGTTAAGTGATTTAGTAGACAATTATAACATTCTAAGGGAATGGTAGTACCACAGAATGAATCATCATCATAATGTCACACTAGTATCACGAATATACTACAATCTCTCACCAACCATCCCTATAATTCAAGGACCTGATATTTCTAACATTTTTTGTTGTTTTTTTTTTGTTTTTTTTACTTTCACTCTGTGATCTGTGGGAACAACAAATTACAGTCAAGTCACACTGAAAGCACTGGTTGCCACTAAATCACTGAGGTTAAGCAGCGATGAAAATCACTGAGGTTAAGCAGCGATGAAAATCACTGAGGTTAAGCAGCGATGAAAATCACTGAGGTTAAGCAGCGATGAAAATCACTGAGGTTAAGCAGCGATGAAAATCACTGAGGTTAAGCAGCGATGAAAATCACTGAGGTTAAGCAGCGATGAAAATCACTGAGGTTAAGCAGCGATGAAAATCACTGAGGTTAAGCAGCGATGAGCCTGTTCAATACATAATTGAGCCATTTGTTCATCAAAATGACTTGATTCAGCATTCATTATTATGTCATGCAAGAGGTCCTCTGTGCAGCATCCAGTATCCACACAGAGCTGGTCAATGTACAATGATAGATTGAAAATTACTTTGTCTGAGGTCCTATCATGGAGTTAACGCTAATAGCCAAGTGATATAGATTTCTCTGGCACACAGCAAGCAACTGATTTGAACCTTGCACCAGAGCCTGTAATTTTAGTATTTGAAACCCTCAACAACAAACACTACAAAAGGTATTAATATTATGAAAGATTAAAGAAGAAAAGTTTCATTTGAAAGGACCCATTCCTACTGATCAGTCACCAAAGTTAAGCAGCGATGAGCCGGTTCAATACTTAGATGAGTGGCAAATATCAAAATGTAATGGTTCGGCATTAAATAATCCAAAAAAGGTTGATATGCTGTAAAACAAAACAACCAACATAACAAATATTATTAAGTTAGGCATTATCATTATCATCATCATTTAGGAGGTACCTGTGGCGTAATGGTTATGATTAATGGAATTGGAGACGCGATTTCAAATCCTGGATGAATCTGTTTAATTTTTTTTATATGTAATGCATATATTCTTACATAAGAAATAAGTAAATTATTATTTTTTACGTATTATTTTCAATGTTTTCTTAATATTAGTATCATCTGTGTTATTCGGACTATTGTCCTCATCTTCATTGTTATCTGTACAACGTTTCGGATGATATGCCCTCCGGCCTTCTTCAGGTATTTCTTGTCGGGATCCGGGAACCTTGTTGGACTCGGGAACTTTCTTGCTGTTATCGGGAACCTTCTTGTCGTAATTGGGAGCCTCGTCTCAAACATTCAGAGAGATACCTACTGATTTCCTTAAAAAAAGGTGCAACTGTAAACAATGCTTCCAACTATAAACTTTTTAGGCAATATTTCACCTTATTTGTTGAATGACGTTCTTCTGGGATATGAAAGGACGCATTTCTATTGATTTCTTTGAAAAATGTGCAACTGTAAACAGTTCATCCTACTGCCAACTTTTGAGGTGATATTTCACCTTATTTATTGAAGGATCTTCTTCTGGGACATGAAAGGACTCACCACTAATGATTTTCTTGAAAAAGATACAACTGTAAACAATGCTTGTTATTGCTAATTTCTTAGGCAATATTTCACCTTATTTATTTTGTGACATGAAAGGACACATCACTACTGATTTTCATGAGAAAGTTGTCACTGTAAACAGTGATTCTTATTGCCAAATTCTTAGGCAATATTTCACCTTATTCATTGAATGACGCTCTTTTGGGACATAAAAGAACCCAATACAACTGATTTTCTTGAAAAAGGTGCTACTGTAAACAGTGCTTCTTATTGCTAACTTCTTTGGTAATAATTCACCTTATTCATTGAATTACCCTATTTTGGGACATGAAAAGACCCATCCCTAATGATTTCCTTTGAAAAAAGGGGCAATTGTAAACAGCGCTTCTTATTGCCAAATTCTTAGGCAATATTTCACCTTATTTATTGAATGATGCCTTTTTGAGACATGAAAGAATCCAATATTACTGATTTTCTTAAAAAAGGTGCAACAGTAAATAATGCTTCCCACTGTCCACACCTCATGCAATATTTCACCTTATTTATTGAATGACACTTTTCGGGGACGAAAGTACCCATCACTATTGATTTCCTTGAAAAAAAGTGCAACTGTAAACACTGCTTCCCACTATCAACTTCTTAGGCAATATTTCACCTTATTTATTAAATGACCCTCATTTGGGTCCTGAAAGAACCCATCTCAACTGATTTCCTTTGAAAATGGTGCAGCTGTAAACAGAGCTTCCTGCTACCAACTTCTAAGGCAATATTTCACCTTATTTATTGAATGACCCTTGTAATTTTTTTTCTGAATTAGCATTAACCTGCTCGTTATCAACTAATTTTCTATCATTATATTGTAATCTTCAGAATGATTATCATATTTGCTTCTTAAAAAGTCTTCTTCATCACAGTCAATTGTATCATGAAAATTCAAGAAATAAAATAAACAGAAAAACAAAGAAGAAAAAACAAAAAAGAACAGAAAAAAACAG
Source organism: Doryteuthis pealeii (assembly GCA_023376005.1). Taxonomy (NCBI): domain Eukaryota; kingdom Metazoa; phylum Mollusca; class Cephalopoda; order Myopsida; family Loliginidae; genus Doryteuthis; species Doryteuthis pealeii. Next base: position 64,502,109 of record CM042169.1, read on the forward strand.
AAAAGACAAAAAAAAAACAGAAAATAAAATAAAACAGAAAATAACTTTTTAAAATACAATAATGATAATAAAAACAGAAAAAGAAAACAGAAAATAAAAGCAGAAAAATGAAGAAAAAACAGAAAAAAATTTTTAAATAGAAAAAACAGAAAAAATAAAAAGAACAGAAAAAATTTAAAAAAAAAAAAAAAATATAGAAAAATTAAAAAAAAAAAAATATAGAAAAAACAGTAAAAAAACAGAAAAACCGACAACAAATGTCATTATAATCAATGCAGTTATAATTATTATCTTTTAAAATTTGTATAATCTTCTTTTTTCTGTTATGACTGTTGATGTTTTGATAATTTTTTTAACATCGAAGATCATTTTTAGAGATTATATATTTAGATTTTTCTGCATTTTTAAACATAATGTGTTGTTAAATGCATTATTTCCTGAGTGATTCACTGATTAATTCATTTTTTTCACCTCCGAGCATTTCAGAAATCTCTGCTCTCAAATGTAAACAAAAAAAAGTGTCTCAGGTGCTTCATATATTTAAAACAGCTCAATTAAATCTCTTGATAATTTCAAACAGCCGTGTCAGTACTACTGTATAGCTGTATGAATAAAAAGGTAGATAATCAAGGGCTTCAAATTGGTCTACTATGTGACCAGTGTGGAAGGCTAGGTATGAGCAAAGCTGGCCTGAGGGAAAGGAAGAGGTTACTCTTGTTAGCAAAAAAGGAAGGGATACTTAGAAAAAGAAAAAAATGGTGGTGGAAAAGAAAGAAGGAAGAGATGGTTAGGGAACAAAAGAGAAAATAAAATGGTGGGGGAGAAAATAATGCAGAAGAAGATGAATATTTACCACGTACACCATGTATACGGGTTAGGCACAAGGCCTATTAATGTGGGACCACCCACAAACTGAAGCTCATGGGAGGCGAGTGCAAAAAATGCGTTGATCAGTCACCAATCTGTGCATCGACGGGATGGACTAATAAAATACCCTGTGCTCCCTGGAAATACCTGTAATTGTGGGAAGGTGTGCAAGACTTTGGCAGGACTAAAGAGCCACTTTCGTGCAGCTCATTGTTGAACTTTTTTGAAGCTCACCATTATATTTTTGAACTGTTGAGCTTTTTTTTTCTTTTTTTTTTGGTTATTATTATTATTATTGTTACTATATCAAGCAATGGCAATACTTGAATACGAGTTTGCTGCCATCATAGCTGTATGACTTGGACTCTAACAAAATGCCAGGAGAAAAAAGCTTGCTAAGAATTATACAAGAATGCTGAGTGCTGTTTTATACAAATCCTGGAAACAGCAACATAAAAAAAACTTTAACTGTATGGCCACTTACCTCCCATCACATAAAAGAGTTGCTGTGTTGGTTGTATTCTGTCCTCTGGACATGCATCAGTTCCAGTGCGTCTCACTGTCACTGGTTATAATTCTGTCCCCTGAACATGCGTTAGTTCCAGAGCATCTCGCTGTTACTGGCTGTATTCTGTCCCACATGCGTCAGTTCCAGAGCGTCTCTCTATCACTGGTTGTATTCTGTCCCTAGACATGCGTCAGTTCCAGAGCGTCTCTCTATCACTGGTTGTATTCTGTCCCCTAGACATGCGTCAGTTCCAGAGCGTCTCTCTATCACTGGTTGTATTCTGTCCCCTAGACATGCGTCAGTTCCAGAGCGTCTCTCTATCACTGGTTGTATTCTGTCCCCTAGACATGCGTCAGTTCCAGAGCGTCTCTCTATCACTGGTTGTATTCTGTCCCCTAGACATGCGTCAGTTCCAGAGCGTCTCTCTATCACTGGTTGTATTCTGTCCCCTAGACATGCATCAGTTCCAGAGCGTCTCTCTATCACTGGTTGTATTCTGTCCCCTAGACATGCGTCAGTTCCAGAGCGTCTCACTATCACTGGTTGTATTCTGTCCCCTAGACATGCGTCAGTTCCAGAGCGTCTCTCTATCACTGGTTGTATTCTGTCCCTAGACATGCGTCAGTTCCAGAGCGTCTCTCTATCACTGGTTGTATTCTGTCCCCTAGACATGCGTCAGTTCCAGAGCGTCTCTCTATCACTGGTTGTATTCTGTCCCCTAGACATGCGTCAGTTCCAGAGCGTCTCTCTATCACTGGTTGTATTCTGTCCCCTAGACATGCGTCAGTTCCAGAGCGTCTCACTATCACTGGTTGTATTCTGTCCCCTAGACATGCGTCAGTTCCAGAGCGTCTCGCTATCACTGGTTGTATTCTGTCCCCCATGAGAGACATGTGTCAGTTCCAGAGTGTCTCGCTATCACTTGTTGCATTCTGTCTCCTAGACATGCGTCAGTTCCAGAGCGTTTCACTTTCACTGGTTATAATTCTGTCTGGAGAAAAAGCTTGCTAAGAACTATACAACAATGCTGAGTGCTGTTTTATACAAATCCTGGAAACAGCAACATAAAAAAAAAACTTTAGCTGTATGGCCACTTACCTCCCATCATATAAAAGAGTTGCTGTGTTGAATAATGGTATAAAAAAATCGCAAGCACTATACTACTATTTCTCCTCCTCCTCCTCCTCCTCCTCCTCCTCCTCCTCCTCCTACTACTACTACTACTACTACAACTACTACTATTAATAATAATAATAATAATAATAATAATGATAATTATAATACAGATTGTTCTATCCCAGTAAGAAGATCAGACCTTGTAATGATTAACAATTAAGAGCCTACATTGACCAGCTCTGCACAGATACTAGATGCTGCTCTGAGGACCTCCCGGGGACAAGGAATGATAGAGAAGGTTGGCAAGAGATTATCATGGATATCCGGGCTAATTGGGTGACATGGTGATGATGATGATGATGATGATGATGATGATGATGATGATGATGATCCATAATACTTGTCATATTTTCATTACAATGAATGTACCAATAATTATGGGAGAGTGGTTGTAATTTGTACAATATGTTAGTAATAACAATGGTCATTAGCTTTCTCGTCGTGAGCCAAAATAATTGTGTGACATGATGATGATGATGATGATAATGATAATAATAATGATGATGATCCATAATACTTGTCATATTTTCATTACATTGAATGTACCAATAATTATGGGAGAGTGGTTGCAATTTGTACAATATGCTAATAATAACAATGGCCATTGGCCTTCTCGTCGTGAGCCAAAATAAAATTAATCAGATTTGGTCAAAAATAAAACACAAAACTCAGAATTAAATATGGCATTCTGTCAAAACTAAGAAGAAAGAAATTAAATTTAAAATTCATTTTATTTTTAACAAAAATACAATTTCTTCCTGTTTTATCTTTCAAAACATATTCACTGCTCAAACACGGGTCAGGAAATATTTCCGACCATTACTCACCTGGGAAATACATTAGTATTTTATCTACTACTGTATTTTAAATAATAATAATAATAATAATAATAATAATAATAATAATAATAATAATAATAAATAATGATATTATTTAATAATAATAATAATAGATAATAATGATATTATTTAATAATAATAATGATAATAAATAATAATGATATTATTTAATAATAATAATAATAATAATAATCTAATAATAATAAATAATAATGATATTATTAATAATAATTCTAATAATAATAAATAATAATGATATTATTTAATAATAATTCTAATATAATAAATAATAATGATATTATTTAATAATAATAATAATAAATAATAATATTATTTAATAATAATTCTAATAATAATAAATAATAATGATAT
>CM042169.1:64510870-64540870 GCA_023376005.1 Doryteuthis pealeii
AATTCGACTTATTTATTGAATGACCCTCGGTTACACACACACACAACACACACACACACACACACACACACACACACACACATATATATTATATATATATATATTATATATATATGATATATATATGATATCTATAGGCATTGTACACTTCCATTATAAACTTAATTTCATTGCATCTATTGAAAACTATCGCACTAAACTTTCTATAAGTTGAATTTCATCATTATTCTAAAAATTCGCCTTTTTATTGAATGACCCTCGGTTACACACACACACACACACACACACACACACACACACATAATATATAATATATATATATATATAATATATATATGATATATATCTGATATCTATAGGCATTGTACACTTCCATTATAAACTTAATTTCATTGCATCTATTGAAAAGTAACACACTAAACTTTCTATGAGTTGACTTTTCCCAATTAGATTAAATAAATACTGAACGCCGAACAGTTATCATAAATCAATTTTTTAATTTAGAGTTTTATTGGTCATGAAAATCCTCATAAAAAGAAAAGAAAAATGTCCAATGAAGAAGAACTAGTTTCACTGACTGACTTGAGGTTTTCAGTTTAAAAATATGATTAATTCAATTAATTCTTTAATTAATTTAATCAATTTTTCTATATTTCAAATTGGTGGCCGTGTAATTATTTTTCAATGAAAAATGATTGGATTATTTCCCAATTAGTCTTTCATATATAAATAACATCCACATTTTAAACGTCTTTCCCCACCCCCATACACAGCTGATCATTTTCTGCCGAAAGGTCATATCAAGGGTCAAAGATCAAATTATATAATTTCCATACTAATTGAATTGCGTATGAATCCAAGTGGCCTGTGTCAATTGATGAGTATTTTTTTTTTTATTTTCACGTGTGAGAGACGCTTTATCTTGGTGTCACCAAGTTAAAAGCAGAAGTTAATGACGGTCATACTTACCTGTCATCGTCGGGGGTCCAGTGGCTTTAGCCTGTTGAAGTAATTAACAGCATTGATGTGAGGGTGCTATCTCCTAAGGCAATACCTGCCCTTAATTTTTGGTAATTTTTTTTCAAACGGGGTGGGGTGGGGATTTAAATTTGGGCTCTCTTCTGATTCAGGTCGGAAAATTAAAACGGAAAGTTTTTTGATGGTATCGAACGACAGTTTAACTACAGTCTGTGAATTAACATTTTGTGAATTGGGTTACGGTTTTAGGGATTAAGGTTGTTTTGAATTACGTATTGCTAAAAAAAAAAAAACAACAAAAAACTCAAATTACTATACATTTAATTAACGATTGAAATTAATTATTGAATCTATTATTGAGACAGATGTTTGTGTTAGTATTGCAATATATAATTTCAATTAAACTTAGTTTAAAAAAAATATTTTTCAACATTAAATGTATAGTAATTTGTTTTTTTTTGTTGTTTATTTTTTTAAAGCAATACGTAATTGAAAACAACCTTAATCCCCTAAAACCGTAACACAATTCGTAAAATGTTAATTCATAAACTGTAGTTAAACTGTCATTGGGTATCACCAAAAAACTTTCCGTTTTAATTTCCCAACCTAAATCAGAAGTCAGCCTAAATTTGATTTGTAAAACCACAAATTTTTCCATTCTAATTGAATTACGTATGAATCCAAGTGGCCTGTGTCAGTTGTCGAGTCGTTTTCTATTTTCACGTGTGAAAGACTCTTTATCTGGTGTCACCAAGTTAAAAGCAGAAGTTAATGACGGACATACCTGTCGTCATCGGGGGTTCAGTAATTTCAGCCCTGGACCCTGGAATTAATTAATAGCGATGATTCCAGGTGCTATACCTCCAGGCAATGGTCTAATGGTTAGAGTCGTGGGAATTGGACTCGTCTACCCGAGTTCAATTCCTGGACGAAGCTGTTGGCTTTTCACATGGCGATAATACCCTTGGGAAAGGTATGAATCCAATTCTTCCTCCAGCTATAGGTAAATAGCAGGGTAGACTGGGCTCTTTAACCATGGCAAGGTAACCAGTCTAGGAGAAGGAAAACTCTGAATTCAAACCTGTTAAACTCCGCTTAAAAATTGACCTTGTGTTGCATCCTGCTCGTGCGGAGGGGTTGGTAAATATATCCAGGCAATACCTGCCCTTTTGATTTAAAGGGACTGGGCTGGTTTTATTGAAACATATTTAAATTTTAAAAAAAGTTTATAAATAATATAATTTCCATACTAATTGAATTACGTATGAATCCAAGTGGCCTATGTCAATTGATGAGTAGTTTTCTATTTTACCCTTTATCTAGTGTCACCAAGTTAAAACTGGAAGTTAATGACTGCCATACTTACAGCTGGAGTCCTAAAAGTGGTGTGGTGCTGAAATCCAGTGTTACACAGCAACTCATGCTACACTACCGCTGCCAAACTGCATTGGTTCCTTATCTTTCCTTTGGACCACAGCGGCAGTGTGAAGAGGGTGGATTTGCTGCTTTGGCAACAGCTCATCCTCCATATGAATCGCTCAGGCAACGTAGTTCTGAATAAAAACGAAAAAAAATTGGACACTACGCCATTGTCTCTCGTAGACGGAAGGATGCCAACACACATTTACCTGACATTGTCGGGGGTCCAGGGGTTTCGGCCTTTGACCGTTGAAGTAATTAACAGCGATGATCCCAGGTGCTATCCCTCCTGGCATACCTGCCCTTTTGATTTAAAAGGACTAGGCTGGTTTTATTGAAACATATTTAAATAAAAAAAAAGTTTATAAATGATATAATTTCCATACTAATTGAATGACGTATGAATCCAAGTTGCCTGTGTCAATTGACGAATAGTTTTCTATTTTCACGTGTGAAAGACCCTTTATCTGTTGTCACCAAGTTAGAAGCAGAAGTTAATGACGGTCATACTTATCTGTCATCGTTGGGGGTCCAGTGGCTTCAGCCTGTTGAAGTAATTAATAGCATTGATGTGAGGGTGCTATCTCCCAAGGCAATACCTGCCCCTTGATTTTTGGTAATTATTTTCAAATGGGGTGGGGGTGGGGATTTAAATTTAGGCTGACTTCTGATTTAGGTCGGAAAATTAATACGGAAAGTTTTTTGGTGGTACCCAATGACAGTTTATAAAATCCAAATAATACTAATTATCAAGCCTCATCTCAAAAATTCAGAGAAATAATGTAGTTAACAATAAAGATGAGGACAATAGTCCAAATAATGAAAATAATACTAATTATCAAGCCTCATCTAAAAAATTCAGAGAAATAGTATAGGTAACAATGAAGATGGGGACAATAGTCCGAACAATACAAATGATACTAATTATCAAGCCTCATCTCAAAAATTCAGAGAAATAGTATAGGTAACAATGAAGATGGGGACAATAGTCCGAACAATACAAATGATACTAATTATCAAGCCTCATCTCAAAAATTCAGAGAAATAGTGTAGTTAACAATAAAGATGAGGACAATAGTCCAAATAATGAAAATAATACTAATTATCAAGCCTCATCTACAAAATTCAGAGAAATAGTATAGGTAACAATGAAGATGGGGACAATAGTCCGAACAATACAAATGATACTAATTATCAAGCCTCATCTCAAAAATTCAGAGAAATAGTGTAGTTAACAATAAAGATGAGGACAATAGTCCAAATAATGAAAATAATACTAATTATCAAGCCTCATCTAAAAAATTCAGAGAAATAGTATAGGTAACAATGAAGATGGGGACAATAGTCCGAACAATACAAATGATACTAATTATCAAGCCTCATCTCAAAAATTCAGAGAAATAGTGAGTTAACAATGAGGACAATAGTCCAAATAATGAAATAATACTAATTATCAAGCCTCATCTAAAAAAATCAGAGAAATAGTATAGGTAACAATGAAGATGGGACAATAGTCCGAACAATACAAATGATACTAATTATCAAGCCTCATCTCAAAAATTCAGAGAAATAGTGTAGTTAACAATAAAGATGAGGACAATAGTCCAAATAATGAAAATAATACTAATTATCAAGCCTCATCTAAAAAATTCAGAGAAATAGTATAGGTAACAATGAAGATGGGGACAATAGTCCGAACAATACAAATGATACTAATTATCAAGCCTCATCTCAGAAATTCAGAGAAATAGTGTAGTTAACAATAAAGATGAGGACAATAGTCCAAATAATGAAAATAATACTAATTATCAAGCCTCATCTACAAAATTCAGAGAAATAGTATAGGTAACAATGAAGATGGGGACAATAGTCCGAACAATACAAATGATACTAATTATCAAGCCTCATCTCAAAAATTCAGAGAAATAGTGTAGTTAACAATAAAGATGAGGACAATAGTCCAAATAATGAAAATATACTAATTATCAAGCCTCATCTAAAAAATTCAGAGAAATAGTATAGGTAACAATGAAGATGGGGACAATAGTCCGAACAATACAAATGATACTAATTATCAAGCCTCATCTCAAAAATTCAGAGAAATAGTGTAGTTAACAATAAAGATGAGGACAATAGTCCAAATAATGAAAATAATACTAATTATCAAGCCTCATCTAAAAAAAATCAGAGAAATAGTGTAGATAACAAAGAAGATGGGGACAATAGTCCGAATAATACTAATTATCAAGCCTCATTATCTTTTATTTTGTTTTTTGTAATGATAAAAATTTTAAATATAAAACAATGAAAGCGACACTAAAATACGCGGGCAGTGGTGATTAGGATTTGATTACAAACAATGAAGAGTACTTGATTTGATTAATCTATATATATTTATGGTTTGTATCATCCCCATAGCATTATCTGTGTTTAAAAAGAATATAAGTAATTCTAAAATACATTTTATTAGGTGATAAGTACTTGAATAACAATAAATACACAATTCATTTTGTTTATGTATTTAATTGATCCAGAGAAATTTATCTCCTTATATATACATAAACACACACACACACAACACACATACAAACACACCACACACACACATATATATATATATATATATATATATATGTAGTACTAGCAAATATTCATATATATATATATTCTTCCAAATATATATATATATATATATATATATATATATATATATATATATAGTACTAGCAAAAGAACCCGGGCCATGGCCGGACTAAAAAAAATTTAAGAACAGAAATTTGTTAGATAAAAAATGTCTTTATTTTTTTATACTATAAGGAGTAGGGTGGGGTCTATTCAAAACCTGCGCCGACGGGGGTTGGGATGGAAGTGTCTTTTAATGGTAGTTTTGTTTATTTAATTTATTTTTTTTTACAGTAAGGTGAGGCCTACATATGGCGTTGGTCTGTTTGGTTTGACACCAGTTCAAAGGTGCCGATGGGGGCTGGGAGTTGAAGGATCTGTTAACGGTAGTTTTTGATTTTTCTGTCTTGAAAGTTAAAAACTCGACTCGTGTTGACGGTTGTCGAGTAGGGGTGAAAGTGTCTATATACGGTATTTTTTTTTAATCATTGAATTTTATCATTTAATTAGTAAAAATCAAAACCAAATTTTGTGTGTTTCTTAGTTATATATATCTACCAACTCCTCCATACGAGCAGGATGTGACACAAGGTCAATTTCTTAAGCGGAATTCAACAGGTTTAAATTCAGAGTTTTCCTTATCCTAGACTGGTTACCTAGCCATGGTTAAAGAACCCAGTCTGCCCTGCTATTTACCCATAACTGGAGGGAGAGTAGGATTCATACCTTTCCCAAGGGTATTAGTGCTGAGTGAAATGAAATTACCACGTCCAGGATTTGAACTCGGGGCGACGGGTCCATTTCCCATGACTTTAACCATTATACCACGCGCTTCCCACGTGTTTCTTAGTTATAAGCATATTAATCTGTATGCAAGATTTCGAATCTGAGTGACATCTCTGCTCTGAGTTATAAGTCGACACGTACATACCAAACTTCTTTTTATATATATAGATAAAGAAGGCACAACAGACATGTAAGTTATATAGTCACAAGGTGCTTAGCATTTATTTTCAGGCTCGTGTCGTGGGCTCTGTTTTGGAGTGAAGGAAAGACAGAGAGAAAGAGAGAGAGAGGACACTGTTAAATTACTCTACCTTCTAACATAGTACCAACTATATCGCTGTCCCAATACTAGGGACCAGCAGCCCCGTCTGAATCCTGCTATGGCTGAAAGCGAAAAGAGGACAATCTTCTTGCTCGTTCCTTGTCACCACATCACTTCTCCTTCAGGTCAACACCTGGAACTCCCGGTTTTAGCTTTTAATTCTTCTTCGGGGTCATTCCTCGGTCAAGTTACTGGCAATCCGTTGTGTGTCCACTCCCTTTCCAATCTTACAAGTGGTGACCCCGACGTAAGTAATTATAGCTTTAAGTAACTATTCTCAATACTAATAATTTACATTTATCTTGTATCAAGTATTCATATCTGTTGTGAGGTTTTAAGGGGTCAATTAAGAACAAAACGTCGGGTAACAAATGTAGGAAAATGTATTAACAAAAAGTAGACAAATACAATAGAGAGAAGTGGGAATTACGTCCGACAAATAGAATTGTGAGCTGACTCGCATTGGCTTACTCTCAAGCCACAATTGTCCCTGTTACTTATAGTAACCCGTCGGCGCATTCCATTAGTCTTATAGGGTGTATGACTTATAACAATATATAATACAAATAATTTGCAAACATATCTATTTGAACATCTATTGATGGGACCCTAACAGTTACTTCCACTATCTCCAGATCTAAAGCCTCACCATCAGATACAATTTAATGTCATACATTTTCTTCTCTTTCTCTAGCAGTCTGCACACAGCTTTATTTTTTTTCTCGAATTCTGCTAGACCCTAATAATTACGCTACGTTTATCCAGTTGGACACATAGCGTAGTGGATAAATGTAGCGTAATTATTAACAATGTTTCTGTGAAAATTTGAGGTAGATTTGCCTCAGAACAGCCCATGTTATTAGTGCATGGTAATGCAATTTCTAATTGTAATTCTGAAGTTTATGGAAACAATGAGTCAGTTAATATACATAAATATATATACTAGGGATACCCATTTTTTCATCTGCTTTTCATTTTTAAAAATGAATTAAAATTAATTAAATCGATCATTTAAGGTCAAACTTTTGTCTAAGTCGAAAAAGAAGTAATATTATGAGCATCAGTAAAAGAATAATATTACACATGTAAAAAAAAGTAAAGTCGTCGGGGCGGCCTAAAGTCGGTATCAGCCAGTCAGCGAGGGAGTCTATCCCCTTTTCAATAGCGCTAGACCAAGGAGATTGTTTTAGCATCTGAGGTGGAGCGCCACACCTACCATCAGCTCCTTACTTTACCGCACAGATCCATGTGCTACTCATACGCTGAGTTGGCGGGGACCGGTATCGAACTAGGAACCTTAATTTATTTTTAATACATTTAAAACTATTTTCTTCTGTCAATTTTATTCAAATATATCTCATGATGGCTAACGGAGTTGCCATAAAATTCATGTTTACAAAATGAAATCTAACATCTTCGATTGAAAATAACACTGAAAATTTCATTAGAATCAGATAATTCCCTGATTTTTGGTAATTTTTTTTTTCAAACGGTTAAATTTGTTTTGTAAAAACACACATTTTTCCACAAATTGGGTATGCCTAATATATACATATACAGACATGCGAGACGTAAACAAACAGACGATGTTTGTGATATGGCTATTTTCAGCCGACAATATTTGGGAGAACATGTGCTTAAACGAAGTCGAACCTATTTTTTGCAATTTTAATTCATTAATAATTAATTAGGCGGGATTAAACCATCCAAATGTAAGGCTAAACAAATCGAGAAAAATCAATCTCTGGGCCGGGATGTACATACAGAGATTGATTTTTCTCGATTTGTTTAGCCTTACATTTGGATGGTTTAATCCCGCCTAATTAATTATTAATGAATTAAAATTGCAAAAAATAGGTTCGACTTCGTTTAAGCACATGTTCTCCAAATATACAGACATGTAAATCAAAACAGATTATTTTCAATTATTTATTTATTCATTTGTAAGGATGAATGAAAGAACGTTTGCCACAAGCAATTTTTTTTTCATTTTGCCAAGAAAATTTTATTGTCTGTATTTTGGTTCATATCAGATAATTTCGGAGAAAAAGGAAAAAGTTTCTCTTTAATGTTACAAAAACTTGGACTTTTTTTTTCCCTTTATCTCAACAATTTAGTGAAAATTAAGGTTTTCAATTTGTCTGGCTACCAGTTTTATTGTACAAAAGATAATTATTAGTTTTTTTTCTTATAATTCCAAAATATACCAGCATATCTATCTATCTATTTATCTATGTCGGTCTGTTCACATCTATCTATCTATTTATCTATCTATCTGTCTAAGTCGGTTTATATCCATAAATACATAGATAGATAGATAGATATGAACTGATTGATATATATATATATATATATATATATATATATATATATATATGCATATACATATATATATATATATATATATGTATATGTATATGCATATATTATTATTATTATTATTATTATCATTATTATTATTATTATTATTATTATTATTATTATTATTATTACTGCTCTATATTTTAAATATATTGAGCACTTTTGGGTTATTGACTGATGCAATGGAAAAGTTAAAGTGTCAATTGGATACTATATATGCACATATATATATATTCATATATATACATACGTTTATACACACACACACACACACACACACACACACACACATATATACATATATATATATATATATATATATATATATCATCATCATTAGTATTACTGCTCTATGCATTTAATATAGTGAGCACTGTTGGATTATTTACTGATGCCATTGCAACGGAAAAGTTTAAGCGGCAATTGGATACTATATATATATATATATATATATATATATATATATATATATATATATATATATATATACATGTATACATATATATATACATATATGCACACATATATATATACATATATATATATATATGCATATATACACATATATATACATATACATATATGTGTATATATATGCATATATATACATATATATATGCATACATATATATACATTTATGTATATATACATTATATATGCATATGGACACACAGACACACAGACACATACACAGACATACACACACACATATATATATATACACAGATATATATATATATATATATATATATGTGTGTGTGTGTGTGTGTGTGTGTGTGTGTATGTATGTATATTTGTTGAAATAAACATTATTATCAAAATAATAAAAGACATATGTTGAACAAGTGAAATCAACCTAAAAAAGAGAGAGAGAAAAAAGATGTTTGTTGTTTTTTGTTTGTTCACCAAGTTCTAAAGGTTACCCACCCACACCTGTTCCGGTAATTTCCACTTGACATACCATGACTTCCTTTTATAAAACAATCAGTCTTTTATTCAATAATATTTCTCTTTTATTTCTATTCTATTGTAAACAATAATTTCATGATCTTCAATTTACGAGTTAGCCTTTTCAAATCATATGCATCCAAAAAAATAAATGTCCTTTCATTTTAAAGCTGAAGACACTGAACAGTTGTTACATATTTACAGTTCAGAATGTTACAAAATCAATGAGGTAGCCTGTTCATTTTGTAATGTTGTGTAAAAATATTCAGATCTTAACCCCATGGATTATTATGTATGTGGTGCTGTTGAGAAAAACACCATTCGGCATGCCAGTACTACAAAACACAGTTAACCAACAGAATTAAGGTAGTTTTAGAGACCCTTCTCAGGGAAACTGTAACATCAGCTTGCTCCAGGTTTCAGATCAGGATTGAGGCTGTGATCGATACTAATGGTGGTTATTTTAAGTTAAACTTGTTGACAGTAGTGTAATTTCTGTGCTTGTTGAATTTCAGAATATTAACACCATAATATTTAATCTCTGATTTTATATATATATATATATATATATATATATATGTGTGTGTGTGTGTGTGTGTGTATAATATATATATATATATATATATATATATATATATATATATATATATATATATATATATTATATTGTGTATGTTCTGTTCTTGTGAACGTTGTTTGTTTTGTCTTTTGAAGCATTAGAAAAAAGAACAAAAACAAGAAAAACAGAACAAAAATCAGAATTTTTATATATTCAACCGTTGCTCTGTTCCTGGTTTAATCTATTCCGATATTTTGGGTGAACCTTCACCCTTTTTCAAGGTATATCAGACGGTCTGAAGAAAAGAAATGAAATGTTGTATATGAGGGCAAAAAATTAATTAAATGAAGTGAACGGATTTGGCATTTTTTAGCCGTTAATTTTCTTTCGAAATTGTGTGACGTAATTCATCTGAAATACGATCATGGTAATCGTTCGAAATGTTGCATGACTTTGATCGTAAAAGTCATGTGTAACGTAAAAAATTTCAAGAATAAAAAAAATGATAAATAAAAAAATAAATAAAAAGTGAAATTACGTCACAGCATTAGTTTATATATATATATATATATATATATATATATATATATATATATATATATATATATATATATATATATATATATATATATATATATATATATATATATATATATATATCTGTGTATGTGTGTTTATTGAGAAGTCTATTAATATTTATGGTAATGGAAACTGTAGCAGCATAAATGAGTAATAGACACCAGCACTATCCCAGTCTTCATCCCATAGGCCCCAACAGCAGATAATTTAGCCTGTCATTAACTCTTTTTCACCAAAGTCAACACAATTGATGTTGTCAGACCAAATTTGGGCGGATTACAAAATAAAAAGTAAAGATGAATTTCTTGCTTTAAATTTTCATGAAAACCATAATTTTTTAATTAGTTATACTTTGAAAGGTTATTCATATAAAATTTTATTTTAGAAAAATGTCCTTTGTGTTTATATATATATAAATATATATATATATATGTATAATATTTTTTTTGAGATGTTTGTTTATTTTTTTATAGAAGCATTGCTGAAGAAAGTATATATATTAAATGGTTTATATTTTTGCATGAAGGCAATTACAATGCGAATATCGCATAAATTCGATAATTATAGAAGATAACAATGACAAGAGAATTTCGCAAAGAATTACTCGGTGTGTAGAATATCGTACAGACTATTTCAATATTTGAATTTCAAGTTGAAACAGTCTGTACGATATTCTACACACCGAGTAATTCTTTGCGAAATTCACTTGTCATTGTTATTTTCTATAATTATCGAATTTATGCGATATTCGCATTGTAATTGCCTACAAGCAAAGATATAAAATATTTAATATATATATATATATATATATGTGTGTGTGTGTGTGTGTGTGTGTGTGTGTGTGTTCTTGTGAACGTTGTTTGTTTGGTCTTTTTAAAGCATTGGAAATAAGAAAAAAAACAAGAAAAAATCAGTTTCTGGTTCAATCTATTCCGATATTTCGGGTGCACCTTCACCCTTTCTCAAGGTATATCAGACGGTCTGGAGAGAAAAAAATTGAAATGTTGTATATGAGGGCAAAAAAATAATTAAATGAAGTGAACGGATTTGGCGTTGTGTTAGCCGTTAATTTTCTTTCGAAATTGTGTGACGTAATTCATCCGAAATACGATTATGTATATATATATACAAGGTGTGTCAAAAAAGTACTGAGAATTTTTTATACTCTCTATCACACCTTATATTCTAAAAAAATTAACATTCCATTCATTTTTCATTTCTATTTTAGTAAATACAGCTTTAAAATCTGTACTTTTTGGCATACCTTGTATTTTCCAAAAAATTAACCTAGCATTTATTGTTCATTTCTATCTTTGTAAATACAGCTTCACTCTCGATACTTTTTTGACACACCTTGTATATATATATATATATATATATATATATGTGTATGTATGTATGTATCAAACCCTCTGCACAAACACTATGTGACACAAGGTCAGTTTCCTAAGTGAAGTTTAACAAGCTTGAGTTCAGAGTTTTCCTTCTCCTAAGATGGTTGCTTAACCAAGGTTAAAGAGTACAGTCTGCCCTACTATTTACTCATAGCTGGAAGATAGTTGGATGGAAGGGAATTAGCTCTATTTGAAATGCAAACAGCCTCATCCAGGATTTGAACTTAGTTGAGGATAAAAATATTATATTGATTTGTTATTGACAAAATAAAAAACAAAAAACAAATGATCAACAATTAAGTATTGAACTGGCTCATTGTTGCTTAACTTTCGTGATTTCAGCAGGACTTGACCATATTAACATATTAGGAAGAACACTAGTTATAGTTATTGAGGTATGCTAGTGGATTCAATTCTCAGTGAGCGCTCCATATTTTTGGCCTTGTGTTAAACTTAACCAAGCTTCATCATCATCATGATGTCGCACTGTTAGCACAGATATCCATGACAGTCTCTCTCCATCCGTCCCTATCGTTCATCGGGAGGTCCTCTACGCAGCATCCTGTATCCGCACAGAGCTGATCAATGTACGTCTTTGCTGGTCGGCCCACACTGGCGAGCCCATGTGGTGGCTTCCACAGGAGGACGTCGCTTATGAGTTCGTCCTTGCTTCTCCAGTTATGTCCCCCGTGTCTTGTCCGTCTTACTCGGATGGTTTGGGTGATATGAGGCAGGTGGCCGTACAGCTGCTTTCTCGTGGGGAGCTGTTTCCACGTCTTGTTCATGATCACCCGTAGCATTCTTGTGCAGCTCCCGTCTAGTTAATTCTCTAGTCGCTTCGTTAGGGTTCAGGTGGTGCAGCCATACAGCAGCACTGATACGACAACGGCCTGGAAGAACTGTCTCTTTAACTAAGCTTAGTAAATGAAAACAATAGAATAAGCAGTAAAAATTGAATATACATAAAAATCCTAGTGATTTATTGAGGTTAAAAATATATTGAGTAATTGTCGACAAAATCATTAATCCACGTATAAAAATGAACCCATCTATAAAATTAATAAAATAAATTTAAAAAAAAAAATCAATTAAATATTGAACAGGCTCATTGCTGCTTAACTTGGATGATCTAGCAAAAACCAGTAAGCTTGTGGACCTAATTCTTAGTCAGTGCTCTATTTATATGTCCTTGTGCTAAACCTAACTAAGCTTAGTAAATAACATCAGAATAAGCAGTAAACATTTAATATACATAAAAATCCTAGTGATTTATTGAGGTTAAAAATATATTGAGTAATTGTCAACAAAATCATTAATCTATGATTAAAAATCAACCCATCTATAAAATTAGTAAAATAAATTAAAAAAAACAACAAACAAACAAACAAACAAAAAATGACAAATTTGATAAAAGTTAATGTATTTTGTTTTATTGACATCAGCATGTGTCATTTTTTTTCTGTTTTGTAAAATGTTATCACAATAAAAAAAAAACATGTTATTCATTTGTAGAAAGTTGCTCAGCGGGGTTTCTCCTATTCATCGGAATTATCTAAAATAGAAATAGAATAAAAAATAAAAATAGTCTGAAATGAAAGAAAAATCTAATTAACGATTGAAAAAAGATTTTTTATGAACAATTTTGATTTGTAATATTGTATAAATTCCAAATTGGAAGACTAAAATAAAGAATAGTAGCACTCTTTCTCTCTCTCTCTCTCTCTCTCTCTCTCTCTCTCTCTCTGTATATATATATATATATATATATATATATATATATATGTATCTTATATGTATATATATATGTATATATATATGTGTATATATATTATATATATATGTATATTATATTATATATCATATATATATATGTATATTATATATATATATATATATATGTATATATATATGTATATATATATGTGTGTAAATAAATGGAAATTAATCCGACAGAATGAATTTAACATTTTGAAAAAACAATTAGTAATTATAATCTGCTGACAGAATAAAATTTATTTTATTTTTGATACAGAATGCGCATTTGAAAAAATTCAAGCATTCCAGCGTGTGTTTGTACCCCCTATTCTCTTCCAACGGTTTTTTTTTATCACTTCTTTCCTTCATATGTTTTGCTCGATGATGATGACCTTCTACTAAGCGGTCGAAACAGATTCTGTCAGCAGATTATAATTACTAATTGTTTTTTCAAAATGTTAAATTCATATAATAGTGTGTTGTATATTATATATATAATGTATATATATATATTGAATATTATATATACTAGCAAATATATGCACCCTCCGGGTGCAAGTATTAAGTTTAATGTAATGAAATATCGTATTAAATTAGAAAGTCTAATAAGAAGGCAGATAAAAAGATATGTAACAGAGTGGGGGTATAATAGAAAAATAGAAATGAAACTTACTCTTACGTCACTCCCGTCTTTCATTGCTGAATTTTACTTATTTAACTATTTAGTTAAATTAGGAAATAAAGAATAAAATGATAGTTATTTTTTCTTGTTAATGGATTTCATTTAAGATTCATTGGAGAGATTTTTGCTATTATTCATTAAAATAAAACCAAACAATTAGAAATCAATAATACTAAGCACATATTTAATAAAATCACATTTTAATATCAATATGCAAATTAGCCTTCCCATTCACACTGTAAACCGCTATTTTTTGTAATATAAATACAATTGCGTGTTATTTGTATGTAGATATGGACAACACTAATAAAAAGGTAAGCAATTTTATATAATTGAGTTTAAATATAAATAAAATCATGGAAAATATGATGTAAATAACAAAGGGAATTGTGACTTGAGTAGTAATATAGTTTCGGTTACAGACAGAAAAACACACAATCTCCATTATAATAAGATATATGATATATATATATATATGTATATATATATATATATTGTGTGTGGTGTGTATTTGTGGAGAAAGGTTGACAAACATGGGATGTTATAGAAAATGGATGTTTATTGTGGGTAGTGGTGTCGACGATGCAACGTTTCGCTCTGTTAGAACTTCTTCAGGACTTGGATATAGTACTTGCTTCAATGATGGACATTTTCAAAATGGTGAAACAGATGTCGTCAGTAAGGTGAGGGTAGTGGATTTTCCTTTTCTCTAGATAGGGGGGTTTCAAGAGGGATCTGGTAAGTTACCGCAGGTGTTAAGTGTAGGCTTGTATATACTGGATTTGTAAGGATTGGTTAAGAGTATATGTGTGTGTGTCTTTTACTTATATATATATATATATATACATATATATATATATATCTTATTATAATGGAGATTGTGTGTTTTTTCTGTTTAACCAAAACTATATTCCTACTCAGTCACAATTCTCTTAGTTATTGACATCACATTCTCCATGAATTTTATTTTTATCTAAACCTCAATTATTAATAAAATTGTCTTACATTATTAATACTGTTAACTATGTCTACATACAGACAACATGCAATTATATTTATATATACAACAAAATAGCGGTTTACAGTTTGAACGCGGAAGGCTAATTTGCATATTAATATTAAAAAATCGAATTTAATAAATATGTGCTTAGTATTATTGATTTCTAACTGTTTGATTTTTTTTAATGAATATAAGCAAAAATCTCTTCAATAAATCTTAAATGAAATCCATTAACAAGAAAAAATAACTGTCATTTTATTCTTTACTTCCTCTTATAACTAAATACTTAAATTAGAAAGAATAACAATGAAAGACGAGAGTGATGGAAGAGTAAGTTTCAGTTGTTCCATTTTTTATATACTCCCTCTGTTTCAAATCTTTTATTATACTCCTCTGTTTCAAATCTTTTTATCTGTATTCTTATTTAGTTTCATTAGCCTTTCTAATTTAATACAATATTTTAACATTAAAACTTAAATACTTGCACCCGGAGGGTGCATATATTTGCTAGTATATATAAACAACTTTTTAGCTATTTTCAGCGACAGTATATTTGGGAGAATATGTGCTTTTTAATTTTAGTCAGACCTAATTTTGAAAGTTAATTCATTTATTGTTTAAATCCGCCTAATTAAACATAATAAATTAACTTTCAAAAAATTAGGTCTGACTAAAATTAAAAAGCACATATTCTCCCAATATATATATAATATATATTAATATAATATATATATATATATATATATATATATATATATAATTAATATATATATATATATATAACCTGAAAAGTGTTGACATGCTATAAATGCAGTAATGATTTTATAAAAAAATGGAACTGGTGATGAATCCAATTCCTAGACAAATCTGTTTTATGTTTTTCTTTGTGCAATTGAGACTGACATGGATCCATCTGATCTTTCTTTAGGTAAATAGTAGGGTAGACTGGGCTCTTACATTATGGAGGTACGTGGTGTAATGGTTAGAGTCATAGGAAATGGATTCATCAATCCAAGTTCAAATCCTGGACGGGTTGTGTTACGTAGTGCCTTTTTTGACTACCAAATATCTATATCTGTTGCATACCTTCTTATGTCTTACTCGTCATCTAGTCTTCTGGCCGGCTTTGCTTCTTCTACAGGTCTGGTCTTTCTTATATGGGGATTCCGGGTCTGGTTCTGTTGGTAGGATCTCTGCTATCAGAAGCCTTGTGTCATTGTTAGCTTTTAGTAATAACAACAAGACTTCGATTTACGATGATGTTACTTTATTCGTAGACCCCCAGACCAGACAATCACGCAGTGAGGCTCACGTCTTGCTAGCTTCGCTTCTAACTCCTAACTCTAACTGACAACTGAGTTGCTTTCACCTTAAACCGGAAGGGGCTTCTATTGCCTTCCGATTCTCACGATCATCCCAGAACGCAAGGTCAGAGTGAGGTCAAACGCTGTCACTCTCTCTCGAGGCCATCAGCTGTACTAATCGCCATAAGGATTTCTATACTACCTTAAAAAGATATTAGGGATCCATAATTATGTAACAGTTGCTTACATTTCCTATACCGCTAATACTCTTGGGAAAGGTATGAATTCAATTATTCCCCCTCTTGCACTATTTAACACTTAGGCAACCAGTCTAGGAGAAGGAAAACTCTGAATTCAAATCTGTTAAACTCTGCTTAATAAATTGACCTTGTGTCACATCCTGCTCGTGTGGAGGGGTTGGTAAATATGAACCATTATCATCTTTGCAATATTCTAGGATTAAAAAATGAGAGCATTCAAGATGAAATGCAAAATGTAAATCCTGATTATCTGTTGCTGCTATCCACCAATAATAATTGACCTTGTGTCATATCCTGCTCATGTGGAGGGGTTGGTAAATATGTACATTATGAGCACTGAAGCAATCAGCCAATAGTAGGGCAGACTGGGCTCTTATATTATGAGCACATCCATTGGTCATTCTCTTTCTTTGGGTTTTTCTTGTAGAGTTGCATTGGTTCCATTGTTTCCATTGGTCTGTATCAAAGCCCAAGTCAAATGCTGTTTTTCAAGGCTGGTATAGAAGGGGGTAAAATATATGGGGGGAAATAGATATTCGAAGAAGTTCCTGCTGAGGGGGGGGGGAACCAAAAACAAGCGAGTTCACCGTCTTCTCACAATTCTTCGTCTTCGTCTAGCAGCTGGAAAATCCGTCGTCGTAGTCGAAATAATCTTTAACAGTTCAAAATCGCATTTCCTATTTAGTTTTGTTTACTGTTGGACTAAAATCCATTTCTTTTCTGGGTCGTTCGCAAAGCGCTTCGTCGTTGTCGACTGCTTCTGCTGCTGCTGACTGCCAGCGCTCGACTCACTTGTCATTTATGGACATATTTAACCAAACATCCGGGCACATCAGTCAAACCTCACGTCCGTCCAGTGCCCAAATCGCATTTGTTTTTGCATGCGGGAGGACGCGAGTTCGATCCCGGCAGGCAAGACAATGTCTTGCTCTTTTTCCTTTCTCGTTCTCCGTCACAGCTAGCAAATACCATATTTTAACAGAAATAAAAAGGCAGCCACTGCTTTTCAAGTATACTATATATGAAGAAAGTATGGAGATGAAAAAATAGTAATAACAGAGCTACACAGAACTATTAAAGATATACAAGTATGTTGTGATACTGAACTCCAGTCTTACCCATCAACTCCTGCGGCACTACCGTTGCCAAACTGCTTCTTACCTTTCCTTTCGATCCCAGCGGCAGTGAGGAGAAGGGGGATTTGAGGTCTGAGCAACAGCTCATCCTCCATACCACACCGCACAGGCTATGTAGTTCCACTAAAAAGAGACACTACTCCATCGTCTCTCGTAGACGGAAGGATGCCAACAACAACACAGATACTCTGTCTTATAATCCGGTGCGTCTTATATATGAAAATAGACCCGTTCACTGATACTGCGTCTTATACTCCGGTGCGCCTTATATATGAAAATAAATCCCTTCACAGATACTACGTCTTATAATCCGTTCACTGATACTGCGCCTTATATTCCGGTGCGCCTTATATATGAAAATAGATCCGTTCACTGATACTGCGCCTTATGCTCCGTTACGCTTTATATATAAAAATAGATTCGTTCACTGATACTGCGTCTTATACTCCTGTGCGCCTTATATATGAAAATAGACCCGTTCACTGATACTGCGCCTTATACACCGGTGCGCCTTATATATGAAAATAGATCTGTTCACTGATACTGCACCTTATAATCCAGTACGCCTTATGTATGAAAATAGATCACTGATATTGCACCTTATAATCCGGTGCGCCTTATATATAACAGATACTACGTCTCATAATCCGTTACCTGTGCGACTCGTTTCGGTGGCAGTGTGCGGTGCGCCTTATATATGAAAAAAGATCCAATCACTTATACTGCGTCTTATACTCCGGTGAGCCTTATATATGAAAATAGACCCGTTCACTGATATAGCGCCTTATACTCCGGTGCGCCTTATATATGAAAATAGATCCCTTCACAGATACTACGTCTCATAATCCGTTCACTGATACTGCGCCTTATACTCCGGTGCGCCTTATATATGAAAATAGATCCGTTCACTGATACTGCGTCTTATAATCCGGTGCGCCTTACATATGAAAATAGATCCTTTCACTGATACTGCGCCTTATACTCCGGTGCGCCTTATACTAGTACTCTCCATTTGGACGTGTTATGCAACATTATCTTTCTTCTCGTATTTCTCTCTATTACATTGTTGCATATTGGACAAAACTAAGTTTGCCAAATATCAAGAGTCGAACAGACAAAGTCCCATTTTAAGAAGCGTCTTGTTCTATATTAGTCATAAATAATTCTTATATTTTCTAGTTTAATATCCGTAATGCATGGCTCTCCCCAAAGACCGAGCCAACCAGTTGCTCGTCCATCCCATTCTGCTAGATAGACACATTGACGACGGACATGACATTTTGTTATAAGAGTCACACTAAACCTTTTCCCCCAGCTGTGGGATTTCTGCCGCTCGTATTACGTAGCTTTAGGAATTAGTGAGAATGATTTTTGAATTGGCTTACTGGCTCCAAATATCGTTTTGGCCAACTTGTCATCGTATAAAAATTGATATTAAAATAGACAGTTGTTCAACTACAATTAGATATGTTTTGTCTGATTTGTCCAAAGAAGAATTTTCCCTTTCGTTCCCTGAAGAGAGATGTCTCAGCCAAGTGAGAAGATCAAATCGCTTTTATTCCGACATATTTATGGTAAATAATGGATTTAAGCAGATGTTCAGAGGCTAAGTTTTGCTTCTTATAAATTTCCTGGCCAGCTCTTACAACAACAACAGCAACAACAAACAACAACAACAACAAATATATATATATATATATATATATATATATATGCATATTATTATTATTATTATTATTATTATTATTATTATTATTACGGCTCTATATTTTAAATATATTGAGCACTTTTGGGTTATTTACTGATGCAATGGAAAAGTTAAAGTGTCAATTGGATACTATATATGCATATATGTATATTCATATATATACATACGTGTATACACACACACACACACACACACACACACATATATATATATATATATTACTGCTCTATGCTTTTAATATAGTGAGCACTGTTGGATTATTTACTGATGCCATTCCAACGGAAAAGTTTAAGCGGCAATTGGATACTATATATATATATATATATATATATATATATATATATATATATATATACACACACCCGCACGCACACACATATATATATATATATACATATATGCATACATATATATATATACATATATATATATATATATATACATATATATACATATATACACATATATATACATATACATATATGTATATATATGCATATATATAAAATAATAATATATATATATGCATACATATATATACATATACATATACGTATATATGCATATATATATATGCATACATATATATACAGATCCATATAAGTATATATATACAGTATATATGCATATGTACACACATGCATACACAGACTCACACACACACACACACACACACACACATATATATATATATATATATATATATATATATATATGTATGTATGTATATTTGTTGAAATAAACATTATTATCAAAATAATAAAAGACATATGTTGAACAAGTGAAATCAACCTAAAAAAGAGAGAAAAAAAAAGATGTTTGTTGTTTTTTGTTTGTTCACCAAGTTCTAAAGGTTACCCACCCACACCTGTTCCGGTAATTTCCACTTGACATACCATGACTTCCTTTTATAAAACAATCAGTCTTTTATTCAATAATATTTCTCTTTTATTTCTATTCTATTGTAAACAATAATTTCATGATCTTCAATTTACGAGTTAGCCTTTTCAAATCATATGCATCCAAAAAAATAAATGTCCTTTCATTTTAAAGCTGAAGACACTGAACAGTTGTTACATATTTACAGTTCAGAATGTTACAAAATCAATGAGGTAGCCTGTTCATTTTGTAATGTTGTGTAAAAATATTCAAATTCTAAAGTTTATGTTTAATTCTGGAGAGGTTAAACGGTGGGTTGGCTGGTTGGTTGATTTTTACCACTGCGATATACCAAACATGTTTTTGTTTTGTCGGTTGTATTAAGAAAAAAAATACATCTAATATTTTAACTCTTTTACCACTGTGTTTTTTGATAACCTCTAAAGATGCATTAAATAAAATTCATATTTAAAGCGCGTGGTGTAATGGTTAAAGTCATGGGAAATGGACTCGTCACCCCGAGTTCAAATCCTGGACGTGGTAATTGCATTTCACTTAGCGCTAATGCCCTTGGGAAAGGTATGAATCCTACTCCAGCTATGGGTAAATAGTAGGGCAGACTGGGCTCTTTAACCATGGTTAGGCAACCGTATAACTCTGAATTCAAACCTAAACTCCGCTTCAGAAATTGATCTTGTGTCGCATCCTGCTCGTGCGGAGGGGTTGGTATATATGTATATATATATTTACCAACCCCTCCGCACGAACAGGATGTGACACAAGGTCAATTTCTTAAGCTGAGTTCGACAGATTTAAATTCAGAGTTTTCCTTCTCCTAGACTGGTTACCTAGCCATGGTTAAAGAACCCACTTTGCCCTGCTATTTACCCATAGCTGGGGGGGAGTAGGATTCAAACCTTTCCCAAAGGTATTAGCGCTAAGTGTAATGCAATTACACGTCCAGGATTTGAACTCGGGGCGATGAGTCCATTTCCCATGACTTTAACCATTACACCACGCGCTTCCTATATTCATATATATATATATTGATAGGGGAGACGGGGTGCACAAAAAATAAATTCAAGATCTTTATTTTGATAAACCCGGGGCACTCGATTTTTGGGTGGAACTGAGAATTCGGTGTCGTCCGTTTATTTTGAATGTTTTGGTTATGTTTTCTCTTAGTAATTTGCTATGTTGCTTTGTTTTGTTTTAAGATATATTTCTAGTTTTATCCGCCAGGATGAAAAAGTGGGTTGTTTTTTTTTTTTGTTTATATCGGTCTTTAGTGTTTTGTTTTTTTTTTTTTTTCGCTTTTTTAAAAATTATTTTTATTTTTGTGGAATTTTATGTTTATAATGTTGGATAGGTCATTTTTTAAAAGTTTATGGTAAACACCCAATACTTGGTGCCGTAATAGTATGTGGCCTACCTTTTTGATTCTGTTATAGTATGTGACCTACCCGGTTTGAATGTGTCCTACCCCAGTAAGAGTATATTTTTAGATATAAGTAGTAGGCAATTTATTGAAACTAATTATTTTTTCACATATATTCAATTTCAAGAAATGCAATTCAGTCATAAGCTGTATATAGTAATTAAGAATAATCTAAAAAAATAATTTATCCCTAATTTACATGAATCAGAGATCTATCTAATTTTAAAATATTCTAAAATTCTGAAATAGAATAAGAAAATATCTATATATATATATATTCTTATTTATATATATAGAATTAAACAAAACATATGCTCCTGTTTCAAGAGGTTATTAATGATCTTTTCAAGCCTTCTGGACAACTTTTTTACATTTGGATGTAATATGTGCTTCACCTCTGGGTAAAGTCAAAAACGGTTGTCGGCGAATTTTTACAACTACAACAGTCCCAATGTTTGACCTCTGAACTCTTCACATCCTAAGCCCATGGATTATCATATATGTGGTGCTGTTGAGAAAAACATAAATTGCCATGCCAGTACTACAAAAGCCCAGTTAATCGACAGAATTAGTTATAGTATGTTACCTACCCGGTTTGAATGTGTCCACCCCAGTAAGAGTATATTTTTAGATATAAGTAGTAGGCAATTTATTGAAACTAATTATTTTTTCACATATATTCAATTTCAAGAAATGCAATTCAGTCATAAGGTGTGTATAGTAATTAAGAATAATTTAAAAAAGAATTTAACCATAATTTACATGAATCAGAGATCTATCTAATTCTAACATATTCTAAAATTCTGAAATAGGGTTAGGATTAGGGTTGTTAAGTTAACAACAGATCACTATGAGTCAGAAATGTTCTAACTGCAGCAGATTCAAAACATGAAAATAAAAATTGTTTTCAAAAAATTGCACATCAACAGCTTGAATATTAAATCCATCATAGCTGATGACTTTCAATCTAATGAAGGGATTGTTGGTTCCAGTTAGGGTTGTATGTTCATGATGTAATGAATATGTTAATACCTTGGTACCCCCTCACTATAATCTGATTGGACAGTGTCATGTATAAATAGTCAACACTGTGTTGGTACAGGCACCTATACCTATATCTAAGCCTACAACCTAAGCTTACTCGCCAGACTACCCCACGACAGCTCGGAAGATGAATTGCTATTCGACGTACCAATTACTACTGCGATAATATACCAAATACCAACTTCAGAATATATCCCTTAACCCGGATATATCAGTTCAATTAAGTGAATCCATTAGAATAAGGCATATAAAAATATATATATATATATATATATATATATATATATATATATATATAATATATATATATATAAACAAAATACAATAAATATTTAATCATTTATGAAATACAGAACTTAAAAATAAAAATGAAAAAATAAAAAAATAATTAATCGTAAAAAATTCCTTTTCTAAAAATCTTTGGAATTCCAACCGTCACATTTTTTAATACCCATCCCCTTCCGATTAAATTGATTCGTCTTGTTGCCAACATCTCAAAATCCGCTACATTTGGATAGTTTACCGACAAAAAGGTATACATAGCGACATAACCGACATATATATGGCGCGAATGCCCACATTGGTGAATAATGTAACAACTTTCGTTCTTTTTTGCAGTATTAGGGTTTTTTGTTTGTGAACTGATTTGACATTCTTCTCCGACCCAAACAACTACGGAGTGAATGAGCTCTGATGAGGATTTTTGTAAAATCGAAATATTGATCAGTATCAGCTATGATTATATTATAAATTGTTTTCTCTTTAACAGCATTGACTGATGTTTTCATTCCACCTTTTCATACTCATATATATATATATATATATATATATATAGGGGGTAAACTATAGACACGTGTTTCGAGGTATCACCTCTCATCAGTATAGTTATACGGTTTTAGCAGCTGCCTCTGGCTGGGTTCGAAACCCGAACGAACTTACGCTCGCCCAAGCTTCTTACCCACACATCCACAGTCAGTCGCCAAGTATAGCAGGCTATTTAATTGCTATATTTCTAAGGGGAAATGACCTTCACTAGAGTTCTCAAACTATGTAAACAAAGTGAGATTTGGCCGAGCCGAATACGGTGAATCTGCAATTTATACCTTCTAAATAGAGTGCTCAAAACGAGAACGGGAAGCGTATAAAGGGGGTAAACTATAGACACGTGTTTCGAGGTATCACCTCTCATCAGTATAGTTATACGGTTTATATATATATATATATATATATATATATATATATATATATATATATATATATAATCTTATTTATATATATAGAACTAAACAAAACATATGGTCCTGTTTCAAGAGTTTATTAACGATCTTTTCAAGCTTTCTGGACAACTTTTTTATATTTAGATATAATATGTGCAACACCTCTGGGAAAAGTCAAAAATGGTTGTCGGCAAATTTTTACAACTACACAAGTCACAATGCCTGGCCTCCAAACTCTTCATATCTTAACCCCATGAATTATTATGTACGTGGTGCTGTTGAGAAAACACCATTCGGCATGCCAGTACTACAAAACACAGTTAACCAACAGAATTAAGGTAGTTTTAGAGACCCTTCTCAGGGAAACTGTAACATCAGCTTGCTCCAGGTTTCAGATCAGGATTGAGGCTGTGATCGATACTAATGGTGGTTATTTTAAGTGAAACTTGTTGACAGTAGTGTAATTTCTGTGCTTGTTGAATTTCTTTACAATCCATTAAATTTTGTAGAAACCAAGCACATATATATATATATATTATATATATATATATATATATATATATATATTCTTAATTTAACTGCATAAATGCTCTTAAATTATGAATGTCATTGAACATATATACATATATATATATATATATATATATATATATATATATGTATGTATATATATATTCTTATTTATATATGTATAGAATTAAACAAAATACATGGTCCTGTTTAAAGAGTATATTAACAATCTTTTTAAGCTCTCTGGACAACCTTTTTATATTTGGGTGTAATATGTGGATTATTCCATCCAAATATACAAAAGTTGTCTAGAAAGCTTGAAAATATCATTCATAAACTCATTAAACAGGAGACATCTGTTTTGTTTAATTCTATATTTTCTATAAATGAAAGAATGCTGCCCAAATACACATATTCATATTGGAAATAATTTTTAATCTAATGAAGGGATTGTTGGTTTCATTTAGGGTTGCATGTTCAATTAGGTGGATCCATTATGATAAGGCATATAAATATATATATATATATATATATATATATATATATATATATATATATGTGTGTGTGTGTGTGTGTGTGTGTGAAAGTAAACAAACAGGCCCATAGTCAGTTTGAAATGGCGATAGCCGACTATTTGGTAGAATAAGTGCTTAATTAAAGTCATACCTAATTGAAATGTACATACAGAGATCGACTTTTTCTCAATTTGTTTACACCTTGCATTTGAACAGATATGCTCACCTAATTTATTAATTATCAACTAATTAAACATTTCAATTAGGTATCCCTTCAATTAAGCACTTATTCTCCCAAAATATATATATATATATATATATATATATATATATATATATATATATTTGTAAATGTATAAGTAGTAACTTACCGGTGGGTATGAGTACGATCGTTGGAAGCGCACAGTATCCAGAGGTTAAGACTGAGAAAAAACAAATACAAAGTGCTCAATACAATGTAGAGCAAAAATTTATTTTAACAATGGAAAGGAGTAACCTACTTGAGTTTCATCGATTGATTCTTCAGGGTTACTTTAGTTAAATTAATCGAGTTTTCGATTAATCTTAGATGGTATAATACATGCCCGTTGGAATGGATTTATCTTTATCGAGTAGGTTACTCCTTTCCATTGTAATATATATATATATATATATATATATATATATATATATATATATATATCGTCTGCTTCTTGCCTTTATAAGTGTTAGGCCTTTTTCTCTAATGGGATATAATGAAGTTCGAAGTACATAGTCTAGGCATATTATGAATATATACGGTGCCAGTGTATCTCCTTGTAGGACTCCAGCTACTATGTCAATGAATGATAGGGATGGTTGGCAAGTGATTGTCATGGATATCCATGCTGCTGGTGTAACAGGATGATGATGATTATATATATCTATTTTTCCTTATATTCCTAGACGAAGCTATTGGCATTTCACATAGCACTAATACCATTGGGAAAGGTATGAATCCATATATTCTCCCTCCAGCTATGGGTTAAATAGTAGGGCAGACTGGGCCCTTCAGACTTGGGTAGGTAACCAGTCTAGGAGAGGGATAACTCTGAATTCAAAATTCCTGAGGTCGGTCGTTGATTGGGCTTGTGGCAACCCTTAATCCACCAATTCTTTCCTATCGACTGTGCCAAAAAGTGTGGATGGTCCAACACAAGCCTTCACCACTATAAACAAATCAATGTGTGGGTGTTCATTGTGTGTACCCTCATGCGTCGAAAATCGACGAGAGAGTCCATAATATATATATATATATATATATATATATTTATATATATATATATATATATATATATATATATATATATATTGTTATTGGAGACAATATCAAGATGAACCATAGTTATATTAACTCATATGATATAAATGCATTAAACTGTCCATTTTTGTCAGCAAAATATCAACTGATCTTTCCGATAAAAAGAGTTGGGGTCAGTTATGCCATTAACAATGTTGATTCCGATCTGAGCTGATTTAAATAACAGGTTTTTTAATCATTTCTTCTTTTCTTTTTACTAAAACATATTTCCCACTCTGTCGTCAGATGGTCTGGAATAATTACAAACTCATAATAATAATATTGATAATAGTAATATCCACTAATAATAATAATAATAATAATAATAATAATAATAATCTATATATTGCGTTCCTTAATTGTACAACCGTTGTCATCTTGTAACACTGTCTGGTTAAAAATGAAACCATCAAAATTATCAAGATGAAATGTAAAAAGTTCAAATGTAAAGTTCAAATTATATATATATATATATATATATATATATATATATCATTATTATTATTATTATTATTATGGTATACATAGGAATTACCTACTCAAGTTTCACCGTAAGGATCTTCAGGGTTAAATCGACTGAATTATCTGTTGTTACTTATCCACAGAATTCTTATTTTTTATGAGTGTTATCACCTCAGCTAAATAATGGACAATTCTGTTTTTATTATAAAGAAAAAAAAGGGAAGAAAATAGCATAGGAGAAAGATAGAGAGAGGGGGAGGGAGATATAGGTAATAAAAGGTTGAGGGGTTTACCATTCAGGCAGTAGGGTTGATGTGACCAGCTGATTGACCAGAGAGGACCTCTTCGACCGCACGTCTAGGCCAAGTAAGGGCCAAAGTAAAGTGTTGTATGTCATGTACTGCTCAGCTACCAGGGTTCCATCCTTAAGCATCATGAGTTGCTACCCATAACCAACAGGTGGCCTTATTTGGGGGAATTTACGCCTCTGTAGAGGTACAGTTGGTGCATGTTAGAAAGAAAATAAGAGAAATATATCTGATATCCTTGGATAATTACAGCCATTATTCCACTGAGACAACGTCGTCTCCGATGGCTGGGTCATGTACATCGGATGGATAATGAACGGATCCTGAAAGACAACCTCTATGGAGAGCTTACGTCTGGTAAAAGACAGATTGGTCGCCCCAGCTGCGATTCAAGGATGTCTGCAAAAATGATCTCAGGTGCTTGGCATTGCCCCTTCCAACTGGGAAAATTGGCCCAGGACCGCCCTTAGTGACCGCAGAATTTCCATAGAGGACTGTTCATGTCAGAAGTCACCCTGACACAACACCATAAAGCTAAGAGGTCCAGAAGAAAACAGCGGCAACAAAGCATCGGAACATCAACATCTTCAGGAACAGCCTTCAAATGCAAAATCTGTGGTCGAGAATGTTTTTTCAAACATCGGAGGTGCTGTAATTTCAGGGGCACATAAAAAACTTTACCATAGTCTTCCGCGACTGAAATGCCAATGTAACAAGTATCACGCATTGTTGGCTGGGACCGCAGCATAAGCTCCGGAGCAAAATCCCCACAAATGGGGCCACCTGTTGGCCGTGGGTGGTAACTGTTGATGCCTTATGATGGAATCTATGAGGCATAAGAAACTAACTTTGTGTCGCATCCTGCTTTTGTGGAGGGGCTTAGTAAATGTATATGAGTAAGTCGTCATGGTGGCTTAAAATCGGTATCAGCCAGAGAGCGAGGGAGTCTATTCTCTTTTCACTTGCGCTAGACCAAGGAGATTATTTTTGGCATTTGAGGTGGAGTGCCACACCTATTCATGTTACATAATATATGCGGTTGCATAAGATTATTGCCATCCCCTGTATTTCTAAAGGGATGACCTTTTCATATCACGGGCGGGACTTTCCATGGAATATTACAGAAAGCCCGCAAAATACGTGAAGTCACCTGGTTGGGTCCTCAGTTTCAGTTTGGACGTCAGGCAGCGAAGATTTACTGCCTTTACTGGAACTCACCTGCATACGCGCGCTATGTTTAGTTACATGAAATGTTTAGGTAAGTAAATAAAAACTTATGAAAATAACACGGTTTTGTGGTTGGTGAATGTCTTGGTAACAATACTGATCTAGTAGAAGAAATGAGTTAAGTGCGACCGACCACCAAGACGAAGTCCAGACGCTGTAAGAGATGTTAGAAGAGACGCTAGAAGAACTTAAGATATCAAAGACGCCAGAAGAAGAATAGAAGTAAGTAAGGAAAGAGGTATACAACACTCATATGCTGAGTTGGCGAGGGTCGGTATTGAACCTAGAACATTGAGGTTCCCAGCCGAACACTTTACAGACAGCTAAACCAGACCTAAGTGTAAAAGTATCCAATTGACTGGCAAGTAGGAGATAATTTGGTTCATCAATATCTGTACATCCATAATGCATGCTCATGTTGATGCAAATAGATTTATACAAGGATTTTTACAAATCCGTAAGAGAGCTCAATGTATGATAATTAATAAATTAATTATACGTAGAGCAATATTTACACTTTCAATAAAAAAGAAAAACTTAACAAACTGTCATTTGGCTATTATAAATTTATATCAACCAGAACTCCATATGTTGTATACCCCTTTGTTACTTTACTTCTTCTATTCTTCTTCTAGTGTCTGGACTTCTCTTGGGGACTTCGTGTCTGGTCTTTCATTGGGGATTTCTCATTATCAGAAGCCCTGTGTCATTGGTAGTTTTTAGATAATAACACAAGACTTTGATTTACTTTGATCATATTCTATTCTCGAAATCCCCCACCAGACTACCTGCGCAGATCGAGTCGGAGCGTGTATAACACGAATCACCACCGTCGTGGTTTCTCGCCGACTGACTAAAATCTATTTCTAATCTAAACCGGAAGAGGGTCTCCTCCACCGATTCTCACAGTATCCACCGGAAGGAAGGATCAGGACAGGTCAAGCCTTGTCATTCAAATCCTTCAAGGCCGTGGACTGCAGCTTATAACGGCCATTTTAATTTCTACACTATTGCACATAAATATTAGGTATCTAATAATTATGTAACACATAAATTAGCCAAGTCTCATCAGATAGCCTATTACATAATGACTAGGAAAACTAACTAGAATAGAGAAAATATGGCCGGTTTAGCTCAGTCGGTAGAGAGTTGGTCTAGGAACCACAAGGCTTCGAGTTCGATACCGGCCCTTGCCAACTCAGCATATGAGTAGCACAGGGATCTGACAGGTAAAGTGTGGAGCTGATGGTAGGTGTGGCACAATGCCT
>CM042169.1:64545870-64568549 GCA_023376005.1 Doryteuthis pealeii
GATAGCATCCATTTACTTACGTTGATATTAATGCCGTGTTAAAATCCCATGATGAAGATTTCAGATCTGGCAAGATAATTCGATGCAAAAGATTACAAATTTATACATAGCTCATTTAAATAGATCAGTGTCAAATCTCAAAGGATCATGGGATAGATAGAGAACAGAAAAAAACTGTCAGCCATTTTTATTTCTTATTTCTTATTAATTTTTATCATTTTATTATTTTGCCTGACTGACAAATGACCTGCAATTTTCCTTTTGCTCTTGTCAAACAGAAATGCATACATTTTTTTTATATTTGTTATATTTTTTTAATAATTTATCAAGTCATTAGATTAAATGAAAAGAGAAATGAATGGAATACCAATGAATGTTAATTTCTAAATATTTGTACAAGGATCATTCAATGAATAAGGTGAATTTTTATCAGCATATGAATTGCATATTTTGGATCTGTATGGTCATGTGAAGATAGAAGGTGTGGTACTCTACCTCATAAGCAAAAGGACTCTCTAGTGTAGAACTATTGAAATGAATGGAATACCAATGAATGCTAATTTCTAAATATTTGTACAAGGATCATTCAATGAATAAGGTGAATTTTTATCAGCATATGAATTGCATATTTTGGATCTGTATGGTCATGTGAAGAGTTGGTAGAAGGTGTGGTACTCTACCTCATAAGCAAAAGGACTCTCTAGTGTAGAACTATTGAAATGAAGGAAATACCAATGAATGTTAATTTCTAAATATTTGTACAAGGATCATTCCATGAATAAGGTGAATTTTTATCAGCGTATGAATTGCACATTTTGGATCTGTGTGGTAAAGGAAGGAATTGAGGGTAGGTGTGGCGCTCCACCTTGGAAGCAAAAGAATTCTCCCTAGTCTAGCACTATTGAAATGAATGGAATACCAATGAATGTTAATTTCTAAATATTTGTGCAAGGATTATTCAATGAATAAAGTGAATTTTCTCAGCGTATGAGTTGCATAGTTTGGATCTGTGTGGTAAAGTGAAGAGTTGAGGGTAGGTCTGGTTCTCCACCTCAGAAGCAAAAGACTCTCCCCACTCTATTACTATTGAAATTAATGTTAATTTCTAAATATTTGTACAAGGATCATTCAATGAATGAGGTGAATTTTCTCTGCGTATGAGTTGCACACATTGGATCTGTGTGGTAAAGTGAAGAGTTGAGGGTAGGTGTGGTGCTCTAAAAAGCACTCTCCCTAGTGTAGCACTATTGAAATGAATGAAATACCAATGAATTTTAACTTCTAAAGATTTGTGTGAGGAACATCCAATAATTTTCTCGGTGTTTGTTGGTTGGTCGGTTGGTTGGTTGGATGGTACGTCAACCTTTGTTAGGTTATTTTACATTTAATTCTATTCGTTTTATTGAGAGGTGCTTGGCCATGTACGGGCGATGAACAAAGGCCACATCCCCAAAGACCTACTGTATGGCGAATTAGTAGAAGGCTCTCGACCAGTAGGAAGACCATGCCT
Source organism: Doryteuthis pealeii (assembly GCA_023376005.1). Taxonomy (NCBI): domain Eukaryota; kingdom Metazoa; phylum Mollusca; class Cephalopoda; order Myopsida; family Loliginidae; genus Doryteuthis; species Doryteuthis pealeii. The sequence goes on from CM042169.1 coordinate 64,547,381, forward strand.
ACATTTTAAAGACATCTGCAAGAAGGACATGAAGACATGACACATCATCACCAACACATGGGAGGTTGGTGCAGAAAACAGAGCGACCTGGCGCCTCCTTGTCAAACAAAGCACACAAAGGAGTAAAAAGGAGAGGAAAGAAGCCACCACAGAAAAGAGAGTCAGAAGGAAGGAGAGACAACAGCACTCCAGCAAGCATTACTGTTTGTTTACAGTCAATGCACCAGAGATTGCCATTCAAAAATTGGCCTGTTTAGCCACTCACGCAGATGCAATTTTAAAAAATGGATTCCACGCCATCGTCTTTAGCTGACGGTAGGATGCCTACAACAATTCTATTCATTCTTGATGAGTATTTAAAATAATCTTTTTAAACTCAATTTCTTTAAACACATTTTTAAAAAAAATCATTTTTCTCGGATTAAACGAAAAGAGAATTGAATAATGAATATTAATTTTTAATTATTCAATAAATAAGGTACATTCTCAGCGTATGAGTAGCATAGTATGGATCATTGTAGTAAAGTGGGGATCTAATGGTAGGTCACAAAAGCACTCTCCCTAGTCTAGCACTAGTGAAAAGAGGAAAGACTCCTTCGTTGACAAGCTGACACCAAACATAGTCCACTCTGCCTTCTTTACTTACTTGATTAAACAATTAGCAATTGGAAGTTTTGTGTACAGTTTCTCTTTTTTCAAAGAAATCAATCGTGATGAGTCCTTTCATGTTCCAAGAGACTTTGACAACAGCGCATGGAAGCTTTTCTTAATTGGTTTGGTTTGTTTTGTTTTACGGCATATCAACCTCAGTGGGTTATTTAATGCCGATAAAGCTTTGAAATAAATCAATTCTTAATGGATAATACAATTTTTTTATAAATACATTTTTCTATTTAACCCATAGATGGGACCCTAACAGGTACTACCACTCCGGGCCAGAGTGGACCAGGGAGCAATGGTGATGAAGGGGTGCTCCACATTCCCCAAACCTCTAAAACTGGAACCTCACCATCAGATAGAGTTTAACGTCATTCCCAGGACATGTAGACCCGCAGCCACCGCCTTCTAGCACCAATATGATAAAAAGTGGTTGGGGCTTGCCATAAGGGCAATAGGGTTTGGAAAATCATATAGGTGCTAGGGCTTGACGTGACCAGCCGATTGATCAGAGGGGGCCTCTCCGACGGCCCGTCTAGCCCAAGATAGGGGCAAAGTGGAGTATTGCATGTCATGAACTGTTCATCCACCTGGGCTCTATCCTTAAGCATCACGGGTTGCCACCCACGGCCAACAGGTGGCCCCATTGGGGGAGTGTTACCCCTCTGCAGAGGTGCAGTCGGTGCATTCTAATGCCCCAGCCAACAGGGTGGCCTTTTATTCTGGTAATAATGAGTCATCATTTTAAACTGGACCTCAAAGCTGCTAAATCTGCTCACTTGATTTGCTAAAGAGAAGGTAGCACATCTCAATCATCAGAAATGTTTATGACAGAGCTCTGTTCGAGCCTGTAGGACTCTGTTTGATTTGCTGCCATTTTTGTATAGCCTCAAAACAAATATTTTACCAGGATTATACTAATTTTTGTTATAAACCAAATGCTAAACAAGTGGTTTGGTGGTTGGTTTTCAAGGCTATCGCAATGCAAGTATAAAGGAAAATTAGGTAACTATGGTGTTGTTTGTTAACCTTTAATTTATTCCTAATATTTTGTGATAAAATTTATTTGACAGAAGATTTCTGAAACTGACGCTGTTGTTATAATTTGTCCATTCTGCTTTATATATATATATATATATATATATATATATATATATATATATATATATATATATATATATTATACACAATGCTTCAAGCAAATTATAAAACACTTTTAAAATAAAAGTGCATTTTTCAAAAACGCCCCCTTAAATATTCAATGCTCAAAAGTCATTTTTTGTATGTGTCAGTATATATATATATATATATATATATATATATATATATATATATGTGTGTGTGTGTGTGTGTGTGTGTGTGTGTGTGTGTTTGTGTGTGTGTGTGTGTGTGTGTAAAAAACTGTTCTATAATTTGCTTAAAGCATTGTGTTTATATTGGTTTGGGGGTTGGTTTTGAAGGCTATCACAATGCAAGTGTAAAGAAAAATAAGGTAACTATGGTGTTGTTTGTTAACCTGTATTTTTTTTATACACAATGCTTCAAGCAAATTATAAAACACTTTTAAAATAAAAGTGCATTTTTCAAAAATGCCCCCTTATTTATTTATTTATTCATTTATTTTTATTTTATTTGTCTCATAACCCAGCTGTATGGACTGGGCACAATGCTCCGTTTTAACGTGGGCCCACCCACAAGCCGAAGCTAATGGGTGGGAGAGAACAAAAATTGCGTCGATCCCGTTGGCATTCCCCCTCAAAGGGGCGCCTCAGGCGCTTGGCAATAAACCCAGCCCTGCCCCCCAAAGGGGCAGGTATTGCCTGGAGGGATGGCCCTCTGGGATCGACGCTATTAATTTAACACCTCACCGGTCCAGTGGCCGAAGCTGACTGGACCCTGTCCCGAAGGACGGGTTGGTGAGATTCCCCTTATTTATTGGATGTTGAATAATCCTAGTAATTCTTGTAATGTATTTAACTTTTTCTATCTATATATCAAAAAGATTTTGAGAAATATTCAGTTGTCAATTTGAAAATTGTAAGATTATAGAAGATCATCAAAACAAGAAGAAAACATTATTTTCCAAATTTTCGAAAAAGGAAGAGCACTATATCTTTTCTGACTTCCAAATTGTATTAAAAAGTTATTTTAGAATATTTGAAAAATATTTCTTTTGGTTTTCCTCTTTGAAACTTAAAAATTGAAAAGAAAAATGCTGATAAACACTTGTGTATACTTACATATGTATATATGAGTGTATGTAATGTGAATATACGTGTGTATGTATGTGAGAGTGGTTGTAATTCAAGCAATACATTCCCTCATACATTTTTACTCACTGATTCTCTGTCTCTCTTTCTATCTCTCACTCTCACACACCTGAATATATATATATATATATATATATATATATATATATATATATATATATATATATAATATATATATATATATATATATATATATATATGAACACCCCACATCCACCAACCCCATATATATATATATATATATATATATATATATATATAATCAATGGTAATATTATGGTTTTACACTCATAACTTAAAGTTTCATGGTAATCCAATCGTCAGATGAGATCAATGGTTGAGATGTTAAAAACCAGCCGTGAAAATTTATTTTTGATTCACTATTCATTATATATATATATATATATATATATATATATATATATATATATATATATATATATATATATTAGTGCATTTTTTCTGGATTCTTTACTAATTACTTCTTCAAATATTCAATGCTCAAAAATCATTTTTGTATGTGCCAGTGTGCCATATATATATATATATATATATATATATATATATATATATATATATATATATCAACATTTGAACATTTGTTAAACATTTAAAAAAATTTTTTTTATATATATATCAAGCAATGGCAATACTTCAACACAAGTTTGCTGCCATATATATATATATATATATATATATATACCACTTTTTTTCTTTATCTATCCAATCGAACATATTCATTATTTCCCTTTTTAAAACTTTTTTGTTTTAAAGTTTTTGCACCAAAACTTATTTCATTTTGATCTTTGAAAATCTAAAAAAAAAAATCTGACATTTTTTTTTAGGTTTATTTCCCAAGTCAAAATTTCCTGTTTGTCTCTTTGAAGAAACTTTTCTACTAAATGGATCTTAATAAACAAAAAAGGAATTGGAACTAAAAGACATCAATATAGGATCATACTAATATTTCAATGTCTTGTTGAATCCTCATCAGAATTATGTACATTTATATATAAATAGATAAATAAATAATAAATATATATTTTAGTATATATTTATTTGTGGAAGAATGAATAAAGAAAAGAAAGTATATAATGGATAATAAAAGATGAATTTAATCAATATCACTTACACATGTGTTTCGGTCAGTTTATCTTTGTGTACACGATTCAAACTATTATTATCATTAAATAAACAAATGAAATGAAAAAATAATAATAGAAAAATGTACAAATATTCCGTACACAGAGAAGTTTCGACTTTCATCAGAGTGAAATTTTATTTTGAATGAAAAACTTCGTTGGAGAAATATCAAGCAGATTTTAATTCAGCATTTACTTTTATCCATTGCATTAACCTTAATTGAATATTCATTATTATTTCCTTTTTATCATATGGGTGCTAGAAGGCGGTGGCTGCGGGTCTACATATCCTGGGAATGACGTTAAACTCTATCTGATGGTGAGGTTCCAGTTTTGGATGTTTGGGGAATGTGGAGCACCCCTTCATCACCATTGCTCCCTGGTCCACTCTGACCCGGAGTGGTAGTACCTGTTAGGGTCCCATCTATGGGTGAAATAGAAAAATGTATTTATAAAAGAATTGTATTATCCATTAAGAATTGATTTATTTCAAAACTTTATGGGCATTAAAAATAACCCACTGAGGTTGATATGCCGTAAAACAAACCAAACCAAGTCATTATTATTTATGAGCCATTCTTGATAGAGAACCGTTGTCTTATTGAGAGGATTGTTGTCACAATCATGGTGGACTTGAAGGAGCCGCAATTTAGAAGAGATTTCGGTGGCCAAGAATCAAAGGAAACAAAAGAATTTACCAAACATAAGGTTCATTCAAATTAGCCATGTTAAGCTTCATTCAAAGGGAATACTTGTATAAGGTTAATTCATCTAAGATTCTAACATTCTCATTTCATTGTACAATTTGCATTGTTCCTTCTTATTGAAATTCATTGTATGAACATTTCAAACGGTGTACAAGGTTAAATCGAACTTAAAGGACCTAAATTCCCCCATCGTATGTTACCCCGCCGAAAGAAAAAAAATACCAAAAATTTAACCGAATTTAATGAACTCTTCAGTGTTGATACATTAATAAAATATTTTCAAAAAATATAACAAACACAGGATGTTACGATCAGAGGAAACAATTTTATGTGTCAATACTTAAGTATTTCGGTATTAAACCATCATCAGGACACTGTTAAGGAATTTTTGTGGGGGAGAAAAATGAAAAATGTTAAGTGAATGTGTGAATATGATGTTATTAACCGTTAATTTTTATATGTGCGTTTGTTTACGAAAGCTCGTAACATCATGAGTTTGTTATATTTTTTGAAAATATTTTCTTCATATATTCACATCGGATTAATTTCCTCATCATATTTCCATATTTTAATAAATAAAAGATATAATGCACTAGTAACTTTATTTAAATACCTTTACATTTTTTAAGGTCAGTTTAATTTGAACCACGTATCTTTGAGAATCTGTCTCATATCATGAAGATATGTTGTTCAAAATTATCTGACCTGAAAAAATGTAAAAGCTTTTAAATTTGTGTGAATCTTTTTAGATGAGGTTTGGATTGGGGTTGATGCTAAGTGGATGCACATACACACGTTTAAGCTTGTAGTAAGTCATGTGTTATATATATTTCATATATATGTTGTACACATCTTACTAACTTCAAACATGATTCAACAAAATGGAAAAATGACGAAGTCGTGTTAAAATAAACAACCTGTATTAAATAATGTTACAGAAATGTAGAACAGCATACCGGGCAAAGTCCTTTTTTATATGTTCTTGTTTTAACAGTTCATATTTTATCTTCTTTCATTTTCCGATAATGGAGCTGACTTGTTTGCATGACGACTACTTGCTTGTCATCCTCAAAAAACTTCTGAATTCCCGCTTCTTCTTTTTGGCGCTCGATTTTTGAATTCAGCGTCTGTTGGTTCCGTTATTGCATTTTTGAATTCTTCTCCCCCCCTTTTTAAAAAATCGGCAACCGCTATTTTATTAATCATTACAAGCTAATTAAGTCAATTTTAAGATAGTAGCATTCGATACTTTTTGTTAAATAAATCCTTGTTAATTTCAAACAATCAGGTCTTGAATTTTCATTCAGTACTGTCATTTTATTTATAAAATAGAAGGAGCAGATATTTATTTTTCTGACTAAATTTTCCGAGAAGTCAGTTGCTAAATGGACTTAATACCAGACAGACTACGACTGGATTCTCTGCTGCAAGTACACCCTAGTTTTGCCATGGATTTCAAGGACTACGACTTGATTCTCTGGTACAAGTACTGTTGGAATTGTTTATGTATATAAGGCATGAGGCAAATGGTCACCTCTACTTATAGACTCGTCGACTACCATGTGACCAGCCTTCTTATCCAATCACTGGCAGTGCTGCTGCTGTTGGTGTATTTATACAAGCCGATTCTTAACCTTAGTACTATACCACAGGACTTATTGACTTACCAAAGGATACTATACCACTGGATACTTATTGACTTACTTACTTATTTACTTTAAGTCCTTTTACATCTGGCCAAGGATGGCGGCCAGATACTCAACAAGTACACTATTGTTCCCGAGTCCAAGGTGGTTCCAGAGTCCGAGAAGGTTCCTGAGTCCAACAAGAAATACCCGAAGAATGCCGGAGGGCACGTCGACTGTAATGTTGTACAGATAACAATGAAGATGAGGACAATAGTCCGAATAATAGAAATAATACTGATTTTTGTTTTGGTTCTGCAAAGTTTTGGGCTTGTTTATCATTCGTCTATTTTTCGTTATTTTTTGTTGTCTCCAGTTTTTATTTGCTTTTCAGGCCGAAAATAATTTTAATTTTTTACTTGTTGATTTTGAAGTATTTTCGACATTTTGCTTTCCTCTTGCTCGTTGTCTAGAAAAGGGAAGAAGAATTTCAAGTCTTGTGTCTAACAATCATGTGTTACAAGATATATAAGTCATGCGGTCAAATGAGGGTGAAGGTCGTACCAATTGTAACTGGGGCCCTCGGAACAATCCCCAGGGGGTTGGAAAAGAGCCTGTATGAATTGGAAATCAGAGGAACGATCGTGACCATCCAGACTACAGCATTATTAGATCAGCTGGAATACTCAGAAGAGTCCTGAAGACCTGAAGAGACTTGCTATCACTCAGCCTCCAGTGAATGAACCACCGGCTACGACAGGTGTGAAAAACTAGAATTTAATGAAATAATAAGCGGCTCTCCTACCAATGTGTTCTGTGTAAACTTTTTAAACGGATTTTAGGCTAAACTAACTAATTCTAACTAATTCTAACTAATTACCCTGAGATTTTGTACAGCTGGTGAAAGACACAATTCATTTGCGGGGGTGATTTTTTATGGTAATTTTTCTTTTATTTTTATAACAATAGAAACATTGACATTGTGGTAAAATTTAGTTTTTAAAGTATGCTTTCGTTAAAACTCTTTTTTTGTCGCTTAAACATTATTATTGGTGCTTGTCTAAAAAAACCAACCATGAAAATGTCCGTTACTTCTGTGAATGTGTGTGTAGGGACTAGAACTCTCCTGTGCCTTGGTGACAGGAAGTAGAAAGAGTAACGTCCCTGGTCGGATTGAGTGGAAGACCCTCTTTACCGTTTTGGTGCCAACGAGTGAGCCTCGTAGAAGCGAGCTCTTATCTCAGTACCCGGTGACTGAAGGAATTCCCCCTCAGTGGAGGAGTCACAACTGAAGACTCAACCTGAGCACCCCCCTCAACGAGGGAGATATAAGAACTGTTAGTACTACCCCTAAGTACTTGTTATATTGTCTGTTATTGTGTTTACATCTTCTTATTATAATGGATATTGTGTGTTTGTCTGTAACCGAAACTATATTACTATACAAGTCACAATTCCTTTAGTTATTTACATCACATTCTCCATGATTTTATTTATATTTAAACTTCAATTATTAATAAAATTGTTTTACATTACTTACATCTACATACTAACAACATGCAATTGTATTTATATATACAACAAAATAGAGGTTTACAGTGTGAATGGGAAGGCTAATTTGCATATTGATCTTAAAAAATTGATTTTAATAAATATATGCTTAGTATTATTGATTTCTAATTATTTGGTTTTATCTAAATGAATATGAGCAAAAATCTCTTCAATAAATCTTAAAAGAAATCCCTCAACAAGAAGAAATAACTGTAATTTTATTCTTTACTTCCTATTTTAACTAAACAGTTTAATTAGGAAAATTTACCAATGAAAGACGGGAGTAACGGAAAATGATGGAAGAATTAGTTTCAAAGTTGTTCTATTATTCAATCATACCCCCTCTGTTCCAAATCTTTTTATGTATATTCTTATTCAGTTTCATTAGCCTTTCTAATTTAATATGATATTTTGTAATATTAAAACTTAAAAACTTGCACCCGGACGGTGCATATATTTGCTAGTGTTAATAAAATAGGTTAAAAGGTAAATGTGCTTTCTCTTTTGTCATTGCTTTCTGTGAACCTATATTTTGTTTCTCATAAACTGTGGAACAGCAATTCCTACATGTGCATATATAAATAAATTTAAAAAAAAGGATAGATAAATAAAGAATAAATAAAAAAAAAACAGATAATAAAAAAATATTATAATGTTTTAATAATGGAATGTAATATAACATTCAACTGCAGGTGCACTTGACAGCACATTTTAATGATCAGTAGGGGGCAGTAGCATCCCTTGATGGTTGAATTGTGGGAACCCAGAAGTGGGGTTTCCGCCATGACGATTTTTGGATTGGGGTTGAGTGGACGCACATATACACGTTTTAGTTAATTAAGTCAATTTTAGGGTAGAAGCATTCTCTACCCTGTGTTGAATAAATCCTTGTTAATTTCTAACAACCTGGGTTAGTTTGGGGTTTTCAGTTGCTTTTTCAGTCCGAAATGACTGTTTTAATAATGGAATGTAATATAACATTTAACTCCAGGTGCACACGACAGCACATGTTAATGATCAAAATGACATTCAGGAATTCCCCAGTGAGACGGAAAGTATGCAGTGTTAAATTTGACTTTATTTTGTATACGCCAAAGCGCTAAGAATTTGACGATAATTATACGTGACACGGCTTCTGGAATTTTGACTCAAGTCACACGTGATATTAAAAGGTTTAACATAAGCAATAGATGATTAAAATAAAACGAAAACTTTGATATAATTATATATATATATATAATATATATATATATATATATTATATATATATATATGTGTGTGTGTGTGTGTGTGTGTGTGTGTATTTGAATACATATTTGGTACAGGCAAATTTATATAATATGGTAAAGGTTATCATAGCGATCAATACGATGATAGTGGATGGAAGACTAAAAGGAGGAAAGGAATGGAAGGAGAAAGAAAACTGTTTATTGATAAAACAAGGGCCCTTTCGTCCGGTGTTTTTCAAGTTTTACACCTCGAAACGATTAAAAGTCAAGTTGTTAATTAATTACGACGGTAATGGATATGGAATATGGAATAAGGAATAGGTTAGACAAGAAGCGGGACGAAAAAAGAAGTATATATATATATATATATATATATATATATATATATATATATATATGAATAAGATATAATGAAAAAAACAAACGATGTTTACAACTGAAATAGGCTCATCAGAAGAGAAAGTGTGCAAACCGTTTCGGGGCCAAATCTCTTGACGGTTTAAAAAGCAACACCCGGTCCATCCTCAACTAATATGAGGACCCTATTGCATTATAATGTATCGACCGCACGTGATGGGCCGAGTGTTGCTTTTTAAACCGTCAAGAAATTTGGCCCCGAAACGGTTTGCACACTTTCTCTTCTGATGAGCCTATTTCAGTTGTAAACATCGTTTGTTTTTTTCATTATATCTTATTCATACTGTCGGATTAATTTCCATTTTATTTTCGCATATATATATATATATATATATATATATATATATATATATATATATATATACAGGGTGTTCGGGGTAAATTTGACATAAGTATTGCTTACTTTGTTGATCTATCATGAACCAATGCTTTCGGTGGGATTTGAGTGAAAAGGGTGTCGTCGGTTATCGGGGTGGCTCAAACTCGGTATTAGACAGACAGCGAGGGAGTCTATCCCCTTTCCACTAGCGCTAGACCAAGGAGATTGTTTTTTGCATCTGAGTTGGAGCGCCATACCTACCATCAGCTCCTTACTTTACCGCACAAATCCCTTAACAAGGCGTTAAGAATTTGACGATAATTATACGTGACACGACTTGTGGAATTTTTACACGTGATATTAAAAGGTTTAACGTAAGCAAAAGAGGGATATAATAAAACTAGCAGGACCTGTGGGCGCCGTTATAGTATGTGGCCTACCTTTTTGATTCTGTTATAGTATGTGGCCTACCCGGTTAGAGAATTACGGCGTTCGTAGGGAGCTCTTAAATCTCCCGGTGGTCGGCAATTATTTCGGATGAAAGAAGACAAACAACATAAATGAAAATTATACACATGTATTAAACAAAGATACAAAATGCTGCAAATTTATGTGGTCTAACCGGTTTTAATATGTTCTACCCCTGTAAGAGTATATTTATAGATATAAGAAGTAGGCAATTTATTGAAACTAATTATTTTTTCATATATTCAATTTCAAGAAATGTAATTCAGTCATAAGCCGTATATAGTAATCAAGAATAATTTTTTTTTAAATATCCATAATTTACATGAATTAGAGATCTATTTAATTCTAAATTATTCTGAAGTAGAGTTAGGATTAGCAGTTATTATTATAACCTTATAATATGCTTGTTATGGTAGACCACATACTATAAGAGAGACATGATTTCATAGGCCACATTCAAAAGGTAGGCCAAATACTATAATGGTACCATCTTTGATATAATTTTATTTCCAAGCTGAGAATAATAAGCAAACCATATCCAAAGTGATGAGTGGGTAGAAAAGTTTAGTATTAGCAGACCCCATCTAGAGAGAAGAGATTGTATTATTTTCTCTACAGGATGAAGTCCATATAATTGACAAAGAACATGATGATTTAATTATAACAACTTGCTATTTGTCGTCTGTTGGCAATAACTGTTAACGAGATCTATCTATGTTCCAACAACGTTCACAAGAACAAAATAAATTCATATATATATATATATATATATATATATATATATATATATATATATATATATATATTATATATATGGTGGACTCTCCTATCGAGAACGATAGATGAGGGTCAGCAGTGAGTGATTTGATACCTTCCATGTTGTTCATGCTGTCAAGAAGGCATTTTATGTTTCCTCGAGTGTGACAGCAGCCCAGCCCTGCTGCGAGCCATGAAGCCACACTGACAAACGAAATGATCCAAGGCAGGAGTTAAATGTTTTTCTTTTAAACGTTTGCGGAGCCGATCTCTATGCTTCAGTCTATTTTCTTCAAAGCTTTTTAGTTTAGCGAAACAGGCCTTACGCCATTTCTTCCGATCCGATGCTAGATCTTCCCAAGCACTCAGGTCAATATATATATATATATATATATATATATATATATATATATATATATATATATATATATATATATATATATCAAATAACGGAAATGATAACCCATGCATGCTGTGCTTGCAAGAAAAACTAAGAATAGTTGAAGGCAGGGGCCCAGATGCGATATTGAACTCGCAATCGGAGTTGACAAACAAATGTAGACATGTTAATAAACATAGACTATGCCACGTAGGTTCAGTCATAACTTAAGGGAAAAGGAGGGTAGGTGGCACACCCACCTACTTATGAATGGGTACAACCCAGATGTAAATACAAGTCGATGATTGGACGAAGCAACTCCCTGAAGATTCGCTACTGCGTGAAACTATAGTCGGGTGATTTTAACCCATTCGGTTTTAAAACATACATTTAGCTCCTTTTATTGAGCACTTTTTAAATCGATTTTAAGTAATCCAGAAGTAAATATGTTTGTTTGCTTCGGGGATTGGCAATTAACCGTCTTCAAGGCAAAAATATAAATAATAATATACTTTACTCAACAATGCTTCTAAAGCAAATTTCCTTGTTTCCATTTCCTCATACCGGAGCATAAACCTAAAATTTGCGATCTTAACGTCCACTCTCTGCTTTGTATTGTAGTAGTTATAGTGACGTATTTACCCTTGACAAGCTAATTTCGCATTTATCGTTGGCTGCATATCTGTGGTCTAGTGGTAAAGTCTCTGACTCTGCGTGCTGAGTTCCCGGTTTCGATTTTTGTCGGATGGAAATCGTAAGTATACATCGCAGATGAAACTTAATAAAGTTGAAACAGCTGCTGTACGATGTTCTACGTAGGGGGCAATATTGCCGAGTTCGCTTGTCATGATTATTTTCATTAATTATCGAATTTTATACGATATACGCATTGTAACTGCCTTCAAGCAAAAAATATAAATAATAATGCATATATATATATATATATATATATATATATATATGATTTAAAATATAGATATATTATATATTATTATTGTGCATAGAAAGAGTAAGTCTTTGTTATTCCGACATTTCTACATGTTCCTCGAACACATTGGGACTGTTAATAAAACAGTCCCAATGCTTGGGAAGGAACTTAGTTCCCTCCTTGAGGTTTGTTGAATTAAATGTTATATAATAATAATAATAATAATAATAATAATAATAATAATAATAATAATACCTTTTCAGCTAGTATATTAGGTCTGAGACCTGTCAGCTGTTCCTTATAAACATTCATCTTAATTCCACAGAATATTTATAATCTTTCCACAGATTATCTAACCTTGCCTTAAAGGAGTTCAGAGATGGGGCATTCACTATTTATGATGGTAGTTTATTCCATGTATTCATCACTCTGTTACTAAAATAATTTTGTCTTGCATTTGCTTTACAAAATTCTTTTAAGAGTTTTAATTTATGACCCCTGGTATTGATATTTTGAGCAATGTTTAGTAGGTCAAAGTTCGTTGAATAAAATCCATGTGTATATTTGTAGGCCTCAATCATATACCCTCTTGAATGACGATAAACCAAACTTGGTAAGTCAATGTCATATGAAATAGTTTTTAAATTGACTTTATTTTCCTTCCGAAAATTCTGTGTTGGTTTACTCCCTTTTAGGTAACCTAATTCATTATGAGAATGGGAGTTAACACCTCCATAAATCTTATAAGGGTACGAACTGTGGTGTGGCAAGAGGTTATATAGCAGATGAGACCTAATAAAGTTGAAATCGCTGCTGTACGATGTTCTACGTAGGGGGCAATATTTGCCGAGTTCGCTTGTCATGATTATTTTCATTAATTATCGAATTTTATACGATGTTTTAAGTTCAAAAGTAGCTGGTTATTTCTTGGTGCCTATTCCTAGGGTTTGCTTTTATCCCCCATCTTATTTGGTGGAGACAAAAACAAAAGGTGGTTTTATGATTTAGGCTTTATTCGGGGGTCATAGCCACCACGTAACAAGGACATTTCTCCCTGGCCAGTAATAGTGTCTTGTCCGAGTTAAGGCTTAAACTCGAATGGCCGAGATAGTCTCTTGCGGTCGGAAGTGGTTCCTTTTTCTCGCTTATGCTCGGAGGGTTCTTCCGGTGAATGTTCATGGGAGTTTGTTATTATTCTATTTTAATTTTATTAAGTTGATGGTAGGTGTAGCGCTCCACCTCAGACACACAAACAATCTCCTTGGTCTAGTGCTAGTGAAAAGGGAATAGACTCCCTTACTGTCTGGATGATACCAACATTAAGACACTCCAACGACTTTACTTACTTACTTACTCATAAGTATTTGAAAATACATTTTTTATTCATGATTTGTTTTTTAATGATGGTAGGTGTAGCGCTCCACCTCAGAGGCACAAACACTCAAGATTGTAAACTCATATACAAGAAGAACCATTCTTATAATGTTGGATTATCTATGGGTATATATATATACCAACCCCTCCGCACGAGCAGGATACGACACAAGGTCAATTTCTTAAGCGGAGTTTAACAGGTTTCAATTCAGAGTTTTCCTTCTCCTAGACTGGTTACCTGGCCATGGTTAAAGAGTCCAGTCTGCCCTGCTATTTATCCATAGCTGGAGGGAGAATTGGATTCATACATTTCCCAAGGGTATTAGCGCCATGTGAAATTCCAACAGCTTCGTCCAGGAATTAAACTCGCGTTGACGAATTCATTTCCTAGGATTCTAATCATTATACCACGCGCCTCCATGAATTATGTATGGGTATAAGCTGTATGAAAAGTCACCACTTATATTTATAAACTTTACCAATATCCCGAGCTGGTATTGGCCAATGAAAAAAAAAGCATAGAATTCATTTAAGGTTGTTGGTAAATTTTCCAGGAAGTCAGTTGCTAATTGAACTTAATACCAGACGGACTACGACTGGGTTCTCAGCTACAAGTATACTCTTATTCTACCTAGGTTTGCAAGGACGACGACTTGATTCTCTGCTACAATTACAGTATTGTTCTACAAAAGAATTCAAGGAATACAACTAGTCTTTCTACTACTGGGACTGTACTCTTTTCCTACGAATGGATTTACTAATAGGAAACCTACGTGCATAAAATGGCAAAAAGAATTGTAGCATATAATAACTATGGAAAATATGGGTTGTCCTCCCCTGACAGGGCCCAGAAGTGGAAACTAGCCCGGGGACGAAATCTTCAGAACAGGAAAAAGAGAATACACGGTTGAAATCCTTAGGCGCAGACACAATCCAACTTTGTGTGTACTAACACAGCAGCAGTGTCGAAAAACGAATGAGCCTACAACCATAACTCTTTATCCCAACAAGAAGTCTGCACAAAGTGTCACGAAATTTTTACTTTCAGATATATGTGACCGCTAAAGCACTAAGTTTTCGCAACCCTTTTGCACCATTTAAAATTATACAATCTTGTCTTGTCTTTTATTCCTTTCTTAGCGGTATTTCGGACTGCAATTTGCCATGAAACTCAGCTTTCAATGTTTACAATAAATATAAAAATTCTTGATGAAATGAAAAATTTCATTAAAGAATCCAAATTTTCTGGCTGGCATAAATATTTTAGGGAAAAGATCCTGATTTTATGGCTCACTGTTATACTATTCTTGGTGAGATTAAGATCCTTTCAGCATCCTGTTTAGTGATGCTTATAAAATCTAAACTTCTCTCTCCATGATATCAGCAAATTCTTGATGAATCTGAAAATTCCGCTAAGTAATCAAAATTTTCGGGCTGACATGAGAATTTTAGGTAAAAACCGTGATTTTATGGCACACAGTTATTCTCTTCTTGGTGAGGTTAAGATCTTTTCAGCACCCTGTTTAGATGATGCTTATAAAATCTGAACTTTTCTCTCCATGATATCAGCAAATTCTTGATAAAAGGAAAAAATCCGCTAAAGAATCCAAATTTTCGGGCTGCCCTGAAAATTTTAGGGAAAATACCCTGATTTTATGGCTCAGTTATTCTCTTCTTGGTGAGGTTAAGATCTTTTCAGCATCCTGTTTAGATGATGCTTATAAAATCTGAACTTCTCTCTCCATGATATCAGCAAATTCTTGATGAATGGGAAAATTCCGCTAAAGAATCCAAATTTTCTAGCTGGCATGAGTATTTTAGGGAAAAGGACATTTACAAAAAAATTCCTTGAAATATGTGCAAATTTACTCTTTAATATTTAAATAGTTTCCCTTTCTGAACTTTTCTGGATTTTCTCAAATGACAAAATATCAATTTAATTTATAAATCACAGGAAGAGATGCTGAGTTTCCTTTTTCAAAAAATAAAAATGCTAAAAGATTTAGAAATTATATCTGAACACTCGGAAGATTAAAAAAAAGGAATTGGAAATATTTAACAGCAAGAAAAGATACCGAGTTGATAATCAAACTATTTTTTTAAATATTAAAATTACGATCTTTTTGAATGATATTAACAACAATGACAAAATGATATGAACATTATTTAAAAAAATGGATAAAGAAAATTTGAAAAAAAAAAAAGTTAAAATAAGTGTATAATGAACTGAATGTATTTTGAACTGAAATGGACAGCAAATACCATTAAAATCCCGGGTGCAAAAGAAGAAGAAGAAACAGAAGAAAAAAATGGTTTAAAAATGTTAACAAGGAAAATGCTGAGCATTTTTAAATGCCAGAACAAAATGACAAAAAAAGGGGAGAAAAGAAAGATAAATCAAAATGGTTGACCAAATAATTGAATGAAAGAAAGTTGTGATTCTGTTGGAAAGAAGAAAAAAACTGTAAAATTGCAATAAATGATGAGAGGTGAAGAAAACATGAAATTGATTCAATCAAAAGAAGAGGAAGAAAGAAAGAAAGAAAAAATGGAACGAACAAATCGTAGAAACAAAAAACATGGCCGTTGCTCTTTTAATCAAATTGATAGAAAACATTTCTTCCTTACCAATTCCGTTTCCTTTTTAGATAAGCAAAATATGAATCTACTAAAATTTTCAGAAATATCTGCAACCAAATTTTATAATAGAAAACTGTCAACGTTGATTACAGGTTCGGTTTGTTTGTTTTTTTGTTTAATGGCATATCAATCTTCTTGGGTTATTTCATGCCCAAGCCATACTTGTAGAAGAACAGTCACAGAATATGGCCGTTGCTCTTTTAATGAAATTGAAAGAAAACATTTCTTCCTTACCAATTTCGTTTCCTTTTTAGATAAACAAAATATGAATCTACTAAAATTTTCAGAAATATCTGCAACCAAATTTTATAATAGAAAACTATCAACATTGATTACAGGTTTGTTTGTTTTTTTGTTTAATGGCATATCAATCTTATTGGGTTATTTTATGCCCAAGCCATACTTGTAGAAGAACAGTCACAGAACATGGACGTTTTTCTTTTAATGAAATTGATAGAAAACATTTCTTCCTTACCAATTCCGTTTCCTTTTTAGATAAGCAAAATATGAATCTACTAAAATTTTGAGAAATATCTGAAACCAAATGTTATAATAGAAAACTATCAACGTTGATTACATGTTTTTTTTTGTTTAATGGCATATCAATCTTATTGGGTTATTTTATGCCCAAGCCATACTTGTAGAATAACAGTCACAGAATATGGACGTTTTTCTTTTAATGAAATTGATAGAAAACATTTCTTCCTTACCAATTCCGTTTCCTTTTACGATAAGCAAAATAGAATCTACTAAAATTTTCAGAAATATCTGCAACCAAATTTTATAATAGAAAACTATCAACGTTGATCACAGGTTTGTTTTTTGTTTAATGGCATATCAATCTTCCTGGATTATTTTATACCCAAGCCATACTTGTAGAATAACAGTCACAGAATATGGACGTTTTTCTTTTAATGAAATTGATAGAAAACATTTCTTCCTTACCAATTCCTTTTCCTTTTTAGATAAGTAAAATATAAATCTACTATACTTTTCAGAAATATCTGCATCCAACTTTTATAATAGCTGAAAACTATCAACAATGATTATAAGTTTGGTTTCTTTATTTAATGGTATATTAACCTTTGTGGGTTATTTTATGCTAAAGCCATCCTTGTAGAAGAACAGCCACGGTACTATTTAAATGTTGAGAGATTGACTAATGAAATTGTCCATGAACTTACGTGCATGGATTTGTTAACTCACTGGAGGCCTGATACTGGAGGCAACCTTGTGTCAGATCCTAACCATGGTGAACAGTTTGGACCTACCTGCTTAGAATTGTTCTCAAGGTATCAATATAACTATTATTTTTCTTGCTTTCTTTTCTTAATGGCATATCAACATTTTTAAGTTATTTAATGCCAAAGCCATCCTTGTAGAAACATAGTAGGGGTATTGGATAACCCATATCATGAACCTACTTACTTGGATTTATTCTGAATTGGAATGGTACAAATCTTTGTACAGATTAAACTTCACTACTCCAGAATTTGGTTTGATTTGGTTTGATTTCTTTGTTTAATGGCATATCAACCTTTGTGGGTTATTTGATACCAAAACCATCCTTGTAGAAGAACAGTCACAGCACTATTTAAATGTTGAGAGATTAACTAATGATATAATGAATTTGTTACCTCACTGGAGGCCCGATACTGGAGGCAACCTTGTGTTACATCCTACTAATGGCGAACAGGTTGAACCTACCTGCTTGGAATTGTTATTAAGGTACCTAGATACTATTTTGGTTTGGCTTGTTTTACTTTCTTTGTTTAATGGCATATCAAACTTCGTGGGTCACCACATGCCAAATAAAGACAAAAACAAATAACATGAACGTTGCTCTTTTAATTAAGTTGATAGAAATAAATAAAAATGTCTTACTTATCAATTTAGTTTCGGTTTCCTTTTTAGATTAGCAAAATATGAATTTATTAAGGTTTTCAGAAATAATTTGCAAATAATTCCCATCACACACGTTTTTATGGAATAATATAACAGTAGATATTATAAAACCGTTTAGAAAAAAAGTAAGTCCTACAAAATTGAATTTACTTATATATCGACAGGTTATCACCCATATATATTTACCAACCCCTCCACACGAGCAGGATGTGACACAATGTCAATTTCTTAAGCGGAGTTCAACAGGTTTGAATTCAGAGTTTTCCTTCTCCTAGACCGGTTGCCTAACAAAGGTTAAAGAACCCAATCTGCCCTACTATTTATCCATAGCTGGAGGAAAAGTAGGATTCATACCTTTCCCAAGGGTATTACCGCGCAAAGTGAATACAATTACCACAACCAGGATTTGAACTCGAGGCGTCGAGTCCATTTCCCATGACTTTAGCCATTACACCACACGCGTTTCCATCACCCATATAGGAATTCATCCAAGCTGTAACCGTGTCAATACTACTGTATGGCTGCAACTCCTGGACTTTGATGAAGCACTTGAAGAAAATGTTAGATGCGACCTACGCAAGGATGCTGCATGCTGTTTTGAACATATCCCGGAAACAGCAACCCCAAAAATAGTTGTATGGCTCCTTGCCTCCTATCACACAAGCCATCCAAGTAAGAGAAACAAGAGATACTGAAAATGGCTGGAGAAGCAGAGATGAATTCATTAGCAGTTTTCCTGCGGGCTTCCATACCCATACACACCAGTGGTTGGCTGATCAGCAAAAACTTACAATCTAATGGTGAAGTTCTAATTTTGGAGCCCTGGGGAGAATTAAGTACCCCTTCACCGCCATTACTCCCATATCCACCCTGAACCGGAGTGGTATTACCTTTTAAGATCCCATTTGTGATTTGAATAGAAAAAAATTGAGTTTAAAAAACAATTGAAGGCCCATCAAGAATGAATAAAACAAAACGTTTTCAGCATAAAATAACCCAACAAAGGTTGACATACCATAAAACCCAACCAACCAAGCAACCGACCAGCCATAGAGGCAAGGGAATGCCTTATCATTCAAAATAAATGTTAGGGGCCCCATTTGTGGGTTAAATAGCAAAATATTGAATTAAAAAAAAACAATTGAAGGCATCAAGAATAAATATAAAACAAAACGTTTTCAGCATAAAAAATAACCCAACAAAGGTTTGAACATACCATAAAACCCAACCAACCAAGCAAGGACCAGCCATAGAGGCAAGGGAATGCCTTATCATTCAAAATAAATGTTAGGGCCCATTTGTGGGTTAAATAGCAAAATATTGAATTAAAAAGAAACAATTGAAGTCCATCAAGAATAAATAAAACAAAACGTTTTCAGCATAAAATAACCCAACAAAGGTTGACATACCATAAAACCCATCCAAGCAACCAACCGACCATAGAGGCAAGGGAATGCCTTATCATTCAAAATACCTGTTAGGGGTCCCATTTGTGGGTTTAAATAGAAAAATATTGAATTAAAAAAACAATTGAAGGCCATCAAGAATAAATAAAACAAAACGTTTTCGGCAATAAAATAACCAACAAAGGTTGACATGCCGTAAAATCTAACCAACCAGCCACACCAACCCAGCCAACCAAAAACCTTATATTCATAAAATCTGAACAGACGCTGGAGAAGTGTTGGCTGATAAGGGGTGGATAGCTTGAGAAAGAGGCAAGGGAATCTGTTCTATCACACCAACCTGATGATGATGATGATGATGATGATGATAGATGATGTACATGCACAAAGTACTCCCTAAAGTTCATGCTTAAAGTGCTATCAATTTACAAGACATTTCTCTTTACTGTGTTTCCCTCTCAAAGATTGAAACGTTGATGGCGAAATACAATAAATAAATAAACACACACACACATATTATATATATATATATATATATACATATATATATATATATATATATATATATATACACACTTATTACCAAAACTAATTTCTCACATATGCCAAAAGCTAATGGAAGAGGACTGAGGGTTTCAAGTGCCTTATCATTCAAATAATCATAGGATGTGGTGGCACCCATCATTTGAAAAACATATCTCTTATTGTAATCTAAATATTTGTTGTTTTTCTTCCTCTTGCTAAACCCTAAAATTATTTCCTTTCCCAATGTTAGGCCTTAATCCTACACCGTATTACAAGACCCAAACTTTTCTCGACACTGTGACCAGAATCTTATCAGCATCTGTTTATACCCAGAAAATGGAACAGAAAATGGAATAGCATTGTTTAAAAAATATTGCTAAAGAAAAAGGGGTGGATGGGGACCCCCCCCAAAAAAAAAAAGAAAAGAAAAACCTTTTGTAGAACTATGTATGTCTCATTTACCGTTTGTACATTTCTTGGTTCCAGTGTGTCTGAAGATAATTCTAAAAGATCTTAATCATTTTTGTGTCGGCATTTAAATGCGTTTTTTGGAGGGAGTAAGGCAAGATTGGCAAGATAGTGTTTTAAAGTAATAAAGAGATCAGCTGAATGAAAACTCAATACTTGATTGAATAAGTATGTTGTGGCAATTTTATATCTCATACATTTTTTTATTACTTTTATGGCCTTGTTGTCAGCACAATAGCTAATCCATCCCATGTTCGTATTCTTGTAAGACAATCTTCATAAAAAGAGAAATAGTTGGTTTTTTCTCTTCAAAATTAAAATATCACGAAATCTTATTTTGGTTTAATTGTGATAAGAAGCGACTTAACCCACTCGGTAGAGCCTTGATCTCTCTTCTTTTTTT
>CM042169.1:64568649-64602865 GCA_023376005.1 Doryteuthis pealeii
GACAGAGAATAAGAGAGCGCTCAGATACTTTGCATCGAATGAGAGAGACGAGACCTTATGTAAAAAGAGTAGATGGGGTTTCTAAACTTGATTACTTGTTGCTGGTTACAACTTCTTCTCCTCATCTCTCTTTTCTTTCTTTCTTTCTTTCTTTCTTTCAACCACTCCCTTGTTGCCACTCTTCTTTCCTCACTCTCTTTTCTTTCTTCTTCTTTCTTTCGTTTAACTCTTTATTTATTTATCTATTATTCAACCTCCCCCTTGTATCATTCTAAGCTATCTTTCCTTTATTAATGCATCTCTTTCTTCTTCTCATAATTTCTTCCTATATTGTAACAGACTTTAAAACATATCGCCCGCACAATTACTATCAAGCTAGAAACCTGAAAGATCTTCAAGAATCCAAACCCTTCGAAACACTTATAAATTAATATAAAAACAGCAACCTTTTTCAACAAAGATATACAAACATAACCAATTATCTCCATAGATATCACTACCTTAAAGTCTGAAATCATAAAATACCTTTTTTTGCATTAAATGACTCCACAGAGGTTGTCTATGCCGTTAAACAAAACTCAAACCTCTTATCTTTCTCTCAGTTTCATTAATCCCCCCTCAGCTGTACTCCGAGTTATACTTTCCATTCATCTTTTTTTCCTTTCTTTCATCTTCCCCTTCTAGTCATTACCCACCTATCAAACATCGGAATAAGATACGGAGAGGAGACAGAGAGACCCACAAGAGATTACAGAGAGGGTGGATTGGTCTTTGAGTTTATCATTCCTCTGCGTTATTTGTTAGTTGCTTCTTCTAAACTGATTCCATACCATCTGCTCGTGGCCGACATCTTGTTGCTTCTTGTCTAGTTGAGTTCTTTTTATTTAAGGGCTATTTCTTTCTTCTTCTGGGCTTTGCTTGTTTTACTCAAATAAACTAACAAGACTTTTTTGTTGCATTGATCAAGCTTTTATTTATTTAGCCCATGATTCCACCAGGTTTGAAATGACCTAGCAAGAGAGACAAACACACCCGCTCTACTTCCAAGTCGGCAGTTCAAAAACTCGACAAAACTATATCACGTCTGTCATGGCATGTTTCAAGGATCAAAAGGTTATTAACATTCAGTGGCATTTTTTCCATGAACCCTTCATTTCTAAATCTGAACAGACCTGAATTTAATTCCTAGCTACAGGTTCTGCTCACAAATTTCAATTGAGTAAACATTATTTCTAATGCATTTTAATCGTTAAATTATTTACAAATGCATTGTCATAGTAAAAATCATTGTCCAGCACATTTTTATAGTAAAAATTATTTCATAATTCATTAAGTTAAAAATTCATTGTCCAATTAATTTTTATAGTAAAATATCATTCTCCAATGCATTTAATAGTTACAAATTATTTCCAATGCATTTTCATGCGTAAAAGTTATTTCAATGCATTTTCATAGTTAAAATAATTTCCCAATGCTTTTTATAGTAAAAGTCATTGTCCATTGTATTTTTAATTAGTAAAAATCATTTTCAATGCATTTTTATTTTATAGAAAAAATCATTGTCCAATGCATTTTAATAGTAATACATTATTTCTAATTCATTTTAATAGTTAAAAAATCATTTCAAAATGCCATTGTCATAGTAAAAATCATTGCCAATGTATTTGCATAGTAATTTGCATTTATATAGTAACAATCATTTCCAATTGCATTTATAAGTAAAATTATTGCCAATGGCATTTTTATAGTAAAAATCATTTCAATGCATTTTTTATTAGAAAATAATCACATGTCCCAATTTAATAATTGAGAATCGATAATTTAAAATATGAGAATCATAAATTGTGACAATCTAAGGCGTGGAGAATTCAAGCACTCTTGCAGTATCTAAATAATGAGCCACCGTGTTCGAAAGCGAAATTCATTCTTGGTTCTTGACAATTAACAGCTAAACACATTTCTAGTACCAATATGCTGGTAGGTTTGTTGTCCAAAGCCACCACTCACTGAGTCATATCAAATCTCATGAAAGCAAATAATTATCATACAGCATTTTTTACAAACTGGTCCTCAGGCGGCAACCCTACAGGTATCTTATGTCAATTCTGTGATAAGTGTGTGCGGTATTGAGAGGTCACATGTTGGAGTGCACGGTATTGCCAATGGAACAGGACAGTTTAAATTCATTTGTTCAAAACAGCGATAATATGAGTCCGTGCATTTCCCACAGCGTACGCATAACCAATTTGAGAAAATGCTTTTCTTCTGAAAAAGAAATGGCCAAGTCACAACAACACACACACACACCACACACACAACACACACACACACAATATATATATATATATATATATATAGTATATAATAAGTAATTTTTGGTAATTTGCTGTTGAAGCAGTTGTTAAGTATGTGATAAATAATTAAAATTCGAAGGCGAATTACAATGCGTTAAAAAATAAAGACAAAAAGATTTATTATGTCAATCGATTTCAAAGCGAAGCTTTATCAATCAGAGTTTTATTTCCTAGAATATACAGTCGCTTAGTTTTTTTTTAAATTTTTTTTTCCTTCGTCTATTCTTCTTCGCCTCCTTTATGAATGGGCAATAAACCGTAATTCTCTTATTTTCTCTTCTTTCTTTTTTTTATCTTTTCTTAAAAGTTTGTTTGGAGATCAAAGCCCATTCATAAAGTGAGGAGGAAGAAGAAATAGCGTAGACGGAAAAAAAAAGTGCGTGAGGGAAGAGGATGTGGTCTCGGCGTCTGACGGACTGCGCGTGCGCGGACCGAGCAAAAGGAAATTTAAGAAGAGAGAAAATTATAACCCACACAAATAAAAAAAAAAAATAAAGCAACGTCATTTTCTTGAAAAAACAAATAAAACAACTCTGATGAATATAAGCCTTCCGCTTGAAATCGATTTAGACATATAAACATCTTTTGTCTTTATTTTTTACGCATTGTATTGCCTTCGAATTTTTATTATTTAATAAATATATATATATATATATATATATATATATATATATATTATATATAAAACTATTTACATTGCGCATTGTAAATTGCCCTAAATTTATATTTTACACATACATCGCAATACCTCTAAAAAATCTAAAAAAATAGAACAACACTTATTTCGAACAGCCTGAGTGAGGTTTAATTTATAGTTAAAAAAAAAAAATAAAATAAAAAAATTAAAGAAATTTCGAATAATACCGCCACGAGCGCACGTACCAACGGACTGACATGCCATCACGGAAAATCCCGAACATTTCAAATATCTGCGTTCCTCCAAATTAATAACAAAACAAACAATTACGCCGGCGCCATAGGATGGATACCAAAAAAAAAAAAACACAAGTGCTTCTTGCCTCTGATATGAGAAAGTTCTCTCCGAAATATTTAGTAAATAAACATCATTTAAAACACTTAACATAGTAAATTGCCTTCAAACTTATATTTCTATACACACAACACCACACACACACACACACACACACACCATATATATATATATATATATATATATATGGAAAACGGTGCAGGAAAATTAATCCGACAAATGGAGAGAAAATATTTTTAAAATATAACAAGCACAGGATGTTATGACAGGGAAACAATTTTATGTTCAATACTTAAGCATTTCAGTATATGTACATCTTCGCGGACAAACTTTAAGTAAGTTTAGTGGACAAATGAAGATGTTTAAGTGATATAGAGAATGTATGAATATGATGTTATTAACCGTTAATTTTTATATGCGCGTTGTTTACCCGGAAAAGCCAGAGTGACGTGATCATTGCATGTGCAAAATGGGAGGATGAAGATCATATGATGACGTCATTGGCTTTCGTAAACAAACGCGCATAAAAAAAATTAACCCGTTAATAAAAGAAGAAGTGAAGACTCTAAAAATGGAACTGGATATGTCATTTGCTGGTAAAGTCAAGTGGACAAGGGGTTCATTAATGAAGTTAGGTCAAGAGTTCAGTAACTAACCAGTAAAAGAGACTTTGTACCAACTTTATCTAACACACTTAACGGTTTTTGGCATTAAAAATAACCCGCAGTATATCTATAACATGAACATAATCCAATCGGATTAAACCAAACCAACCTTATCAAAAAACTATAAATTTGTCTTCGACATTAAATGACCGAACAAGGGTTGATATGCCGTAAAACAAACAAACCAAACCTGTACATGAGATTTGCCTTTTCTGCCTTTATTGCATCATTGCGTATTCTCAAGTTCAATGTCCCTTCCAAGGGTATAGCTAATAACCTTGTCCAGCTTTTTTTTTGGGGGGGGTACCTTCTTGACAAAAGTATCAAATACTGCCACCATTATATTAGCATTATGATTTTGTGATAGTAGCATTATGGATAAGGGCGCCAAACACTTAACTAATACAATAATTTGGAAATAAACAAAGCTTTTAATTCAGAAAATGTCAACACATGATTTTTTCTTTTTTTTTTCTTTTTTTACAAGATAGAAAAAAAACGACATCAAATGTTTGTAAACTTTCAATTCTTTCTTATTGAAATTAATAGTTAAAAAAGATAAAAGATTCTTTCAGAAATGAAGAGTAATTTTCGCCTGTTTAAATGCTTGATTATTCTCTTTCTTTATTGCCAAATTTTTTTACTGGTGGATTTTAGTGAGGAAAACTTGTAAATCAGCTGTTTCAAGACTTGCAAAATCCAGGAATTTGCATTCACTAAATAATGAACACCTGATTTTGATTGGGAGCTGTTTTCTCTCATTGGTAAATGTAATGTCCAGATGAGTTGACTAACGTGATTTCTGAAATGGAAAAGCTGCCACCAGCATTAGAAGCCATTAGAGAAAATATACAAATTTCCCCAGGCGCGAATAAAGCCGCTTTATATATAGATTTATTATTACTTGATATCATAGAATTGTTTTGACAACCAGTAGGAATTAAAAAATAGTATGAATCAACGACACAATGTCAATGTAAATCCAGGCTTGAATAAGTCTAGACAGAGTTCAAGTTCAAACTGACTATTTTCCAATTTTTGATAACTCATGCTAAAAACAAAACTTTGCTGTGGTAAAAAACCGATCTCAAAAACCAAAAGAAAAATCCATAAAATTCCAGGGTTATTTCCTAGTTATTAACATGAGAAACCCAGAAAAAGCAGAACCTAAATTATTTATTTATTTCTTCATTAAACTAACCCTAAACCCCAACCCTTAACCCTAACCCTAAAGCCTAAGCCTAAAGCCTAACCCTAACCCTTGTTGTATGTAAACATAAAAAAAGTATTAAAATTAGGAGGTCTTATTTCAATAGTTATGGCGTTCTGTTTTTTTTGGTCAGGCACTGCTAATAATTGTAGTTACTCAACTAGGGCGTGGGGGGCTTTAATGGTGAAAATAAATAATTTGGGTTCTGTTTTTTTCTGGTCACCCTGTAATATCATGTGCTCAACTAGGAAATAACCAATTACAGTTGTGTTGAAAAGCTTGCCACAAGCATTAGAGCCACTTAAGAGAAAAAGTTACCAAATTTCCCAGAGCGGAATAAGCCGTTTATATATATGATTATTTATTTGGTTTGTTTTCTTTGTTTTACGGCATATCAACGTCGGTGGGTCATTTAATGCCGACAAAGTTGATTTGAAATAGATTCATTCTTAATGCATAATACAATTTTGTTTATAAAACTCATGTTTTTCATATTCAACTCATAGATGGGACCCTAACAGGTACTACCACTCCGGGTCAGAGTGGACCAGGGAGTAATGGTGATGAAGGGGTGCTCCACTGTCCATACCTCCAAAAGTAACCTCATCATCAGATAGAGTTTAACGTCATTCCAGGACATTGAGACCCGCAGCCACCGCCTTCTAGCACCCATATGATAAAAAAGGGGTTGGGGCTTGCCATAAGGGAAATAGGATTAGGAAAATCATATAGGTGCTAGGGCTTGACGTGACCAGCCGATTGATCGGAGGGGCCTCTCGACCGCCCGTCTAGCCCAAGATAGGGCAAAGTGGAATTGCATGTTCATGAACTGGTCATCCACCTGGGCTCTATCGTTAAACATCAAGGGTCGCCATCCACGGCCAACAGGTGGCCCCATTGGGGAGTTCTTACCCCTCTGCCAGAGGTGCAGTCTCGGGCATTCTAACGCCCCAGCCGACAGGGCGGAGATTATTAGTACTTGATGTTGTATACCCTTTTTCATTACTTCTATCTTCTTCATTGGCGTCTTTGGACATCTTAAGTTCTTCTAGCGTCTCTCTAACATCTTGGTCTTCGTCTTGGTGGTCGGTCGCACTTAACTCATTTTCTTCAATATATCAGTCTTGTTACCAATACTATCTATTTAGATGAGACTTGTTGGCACACCTATCTGCCTCTAAGGATGATGGCGTAGTGTCCAAAAAAAATTATTCATCATCTGGCGCAAGTAGCCAATCCTTGAGTGACAGTTTTTGGTGTACTGACTGCACCCAAACTGTAATGCTTTCGGCGACTGCTGTTTTTTCTCCCTCCTTCTGGCCTCTCTTTACTGAGGAAGCTATTCTTCTCTTGCCCTCATTCCTTTTTGTGTCTTTTAACATTAAGGCGCAGGAAACTCAATTTTCTGCCTCTATCTCCATGTTTGTGTCAATGTGGTGTTAACCCCATGTTTCTACCGTAGATGTCTTTAAAGTATAGGTGTGGTCTACCTAATGATTGGAGCCTTTTATGCCAGTATATATTAATACTTATGTTCCTTAATTATACAAACTGTTAATCATCTTGCAATACCCTCTGGGTTGAAAAAGAAGCGTTGAAATCTTCAAGATAAAATGCAAAAATGTAAATCCTGATATATTTAAAAAGCAAAATATATATAGAAATAGCATTGAAATTCTATTTAAAAATGTCCAGCAATTTGTAAATCTCAAAAGTAAATAAATTAACAGGTATCTTTTTGCCCCCCCCCCCTATTCAGATGACATTGGGTAGCCGCATCCAGTTATATATAAAATGGCTAATGTTATAGGTATTTACCCAAACCACTTTGCCCCAGTAAGGATGTGAGGGTATATTCGCGGAGTTCTCGGGAAAACGCCCTAAGTTGGTTGTTTTTTTTTCCAAGTGACACCGCTTTGACTATGCGACTTCACTCATAGCTGGGTTTTTTTCCAGTAGCCACTCGCTAGCAGTTTTGAGGCAGGAGGCCGGGACGTAACTCTGCAAATATTACTGGATGTGATACAAAATGCGGGCATCCAGCAAGGCATCAAATATTACTGGAGTGATACAAAAATGGGGCATTCCAGCAAGGATCAAATATTACTGGAGTTGATACAAAATTCCATCCACAAGGATCAAATATTACTGGATGGATACAAAATGGGCATCCAGCAAGGATCAAATATTACTTGGATGTTGATACAAAACAAAAAGGGCAATCCACAAGGATCAAAATTACTGGATGTGATACAAAATGGGGGCATCCAAAAAGGATCAAACTCACTATTCAGTAGAAATAGATCTGTGAGACTAGCTTTTAACCCTTATGCCATGATGTGATACCCTAGGAAGTTAGTATTATAAAATAGAATAAAATTACAAAAAGTTTTCTTATTGTTTTTCGAGTTGTTGGCGATTTTCCATCCTCCTGAACATTACCAAGTCAGTGAAGATGCCTCTCACAGAGGATTGGCAAATATGCTGTGATGTTGGTGCAATCCAGCATGTCTGTGTTGATCACTATTCCAGCCAGCAGATGTGCAGGATATGTCGTTGACACCTGAGGACTACGGTCTGAAAATCAAACATTACATATATCAAACCTCATCTAAAAAATACAGACAAAAAAGTATTTACTTCTAATGAACTTAAAGAAACAATTCAAGGTGGTCTGAATCTTTTGGTTGGTAGTGTATATATATAGTAAAAATAATTTCCAATGCATTTTAATAATTACAAATCATTTCCAATGCATTTTTATTGTAAAAGTCATTTCCAATGCATTTTTATAGTAAAAGTCATTTCCAATGCATTTTTATAGTAAAAATCATTCTCCAATGTATTTTAATAGTAAACATTATTTCTAATGCATTTTAATAGTTAAAAATCATTTCATTTTCATAGTAAAAGTCATTTCCAATGCATTTTTATAGTAAAAGTTATTGACCATTGCATTTTAATAGTAAAAATCCTTTCCAGTGAATTTTTATAGTAAAAATCATTGTCCAATGCATTTTTATAGTAAAAATCATTTCTAATGCATTTTTATAGTAAAAATCATTGTCCAATGCATTTTAATAGTAAAAATCATTTCTAATGCATGTTTATAGTAAAAATCATTGCCCAATGCATTTTTATAGTAAAAATCATTTCTAATGCATTTTTATAGTAAAAATAATTGTCTAATGCATTTTAATCGTAAAAATTATTTCTAATGCATTTTAATAGTTAAAAATCATTTCCAATGCATTTTCATAGTAAAAATCATTTCCAATGCATTTTTATAGTAAAAATCATTTCCAATGCATTTTTATAGTAACAATGATTTCCAATGCATTTTTATAGTAAAAATCATTTCCAATGCATTTTTATAATAAAAATAATTTCCAATGCATTTTATAGTAAAACTCATTTCCAATACATTCTAAAGTAACTGATGATCTTTTCATTATGTTAAGGGCAAAATGTTAATGAACAAATTTCAATGGTCAAATGAGAAAATAATTATTGGTCCTGAAAGGAGACATAAACGTCTTTCCGTTTAACGAACTGACTTATTAGATTTGATAAGTCAGTCAGTACTAATGAAAGAAAAGACTAATTAACAATGAATTCCTCATTTACCGAAAAAGAAATATAAGTATAATAAGTCAAATAAAAAAAAAAGGAATCAGACGAGAAATATTAAGATTGGACAGAAAAATCGATAATCAATAAGAAGTAATAATCAGTATTAATCATTCCTATGTGTGTAATAGAGTTGATAATTTGCGGTGAAATGGAATCAGTGGGATTGTCCCATACGTGTTTGTACGTTTTGTTAAGGAGAAGGAGACAGACGAAAAGAGATTCAACATCTCAGCCACTTTCAAGTAATTTACTTCTTTTGTCAATCTACTTATTCAGAGATCAATATCAATCAGAAACGTATAGAATTACACATATTGATATACTGATTCAATATATATATGGAGGTGCGTGGGCTAGTGGTTAGATCGTGGAAAATGGACTCGTCGAATCGAGTTCAATTCCTAGACGAAGCTGTTGGCATTTCACATAGCGCTAATACCCTTTCGGAAAGGTATAAATCCAATATTTCCCTCCAGCTATGGGTTAAATAGTAGCGGCAGATTGGGCACTTCAGCCAGTCTAGGAAGAGGGATACTACTGATATACTACAATTCTGAAGGTCTTCGTTGATTGTGTTTGTGGCAACAATTGATGCACCAATTCTTTCCTATCGACTGTGCCAAAAAGTGTGGATGGTCCAACACAAGACTCACAAATATAAACAAATCACTGTGTGGGGTTCATTGTGGTATGAGCGCCCATACGTCGAAAATCGACGGAGATTCCATTATATATATATAGATATATATATAATATATATATATATATATATATATAATAGGTGTGTCAAAAACGTATGAGACTTTTTTAAACACACCTTGTAATCTGAAAAAAATAATATTCCATTCATTTTTACATTCTGTCTTGGTAAATACAGCTTTAAACTCAGCACTTTTTGACACACTTTGTATTCTGCAAAAAGAATCAAATGTATTCCAAATATTGTTCATTTATATCTTGGTACATACAGCTGCAATCTGGATACTTTTTGACACACCTTGGTATACTGAAAAAATTAATGTTCCATCATAACTTTACTATCTTTTGGCTAAATACAGCTTCAAACTCGGCACTTTTTTTGACACATCTTGTATCTGAAAAAATTATCGTTCCATTCATTTTTCATTTCTATCTGGGCTAAAATACAGCTTTAGACTTGGTACCTTTTGGACACACCTTGCTATTCGAAAAAAAAGTTATTCATTCTTCATTACTGTCTTTGTAAATCAGTTTCAAACTCGACTTTTGACACATCTTGTATCTGAAAAAAATATTGTTCCATTCATTTCTCATTTCTATCTTGCGGTGAATAAAGCTTCAAACTCAGCACTTTTTCGGACACACCTTGTATTCTAAGTAAAATTACATTCCATTCATTTTCATTTCTTTCTTGGGAAATACAGCTTCAAACTCGGCACTTTTTGACACAGCCTTATATTCTGAAAAAAATAATGTTCCATCATTTTCATTTCTACACATTTTGACACACCCTCTGTATATGTACCGCCGAAGCTAGTACGACACACCTTGAAACCATAGGTAGATGCCTACTAAACCTATTATATTTAAATAAATTTAAATAAAAGATACATAAAATAAAGCTCTTACATTTAATTAAATTGAGCACTTTATTTTTTTTTTTTGTCATCTCGGAAAAATTACAAAATCTCTCTCTCTCTCCTCTGCTCTCTCTCTCTCTATATACTATATTTATTATATACTACTATATATATTATATATATATCATAATATATCACCATGAAAACCTAGATGTTATAAAAATTAACAATTGTGAATGGTTAAAAAAATGAACATGTCCATTCCTTTGCTCTCAATTCAGATATAAATAATTATGAAATAATTCTGATATCCATCTACCAAAACAAGACCGAGAATGGGTAGCCAGCACAGACAGAACAGCGGCTGGATCTGGATAAACAATCTCAGAAATAAACAGTTGCTTGAGAGAAACCAAAACAGAAAACTTTTAGCGGTCCACATTCCTTCTAAACAAAAAGAACATTCTGAGTAATGGCGCAGTCTGCCATGAACTAAAAACCAAACACTATGAAGATTCATAGTCTTGGAGAATGTGCCGTTAGACGCCACTGTGTACATATAATCAACAGATGTTTGTTGGTCTGTCTGATGGGTTTAGTTTGTGGCATTGTTGTATCATAGATGGCGTGCGATCGTTATCCAGTGTGCTATCACTCAGTGTGAATATCTGCAATGGGGGCAGGGTAAGTGTCGAGTGTTTTAGATTTAAAGAAGAAAAGGCGGGGTTGGTAGGTACGTGGTTGATGTTTTAGACTTGCATTGCCTGTGGGGAAAGGCCTTTTCTTGCTAGAAAAATGTTTTGCTTCAAAAGGTGTTCTCCTGTTTCGAAATCATTAGAAAAGCGAAATTGGAAACCAAGACGAAGAAAAAGAAAGGAAGAAAAAAAATTGAAAGGACAAAACATTAAAAAGAAATAAAGTTTATTTATTTGTTTAGTTTGTTATTTCTGGCTGCATCTTTGCAAAACGCTTATCCTTTTAAAATGCCAGAAGTGTTAATCTATATCTACATACAACACCACAACACACACACAGCACCACACACAACATACACAACACACACAGCTACATTACCACACACACACACATACCTCTATTATATATACCATTATATAACCCTCCGCTCCTCTTGGGTCCGTACCAAGTTTTCTTGGTACACGGTGATTTTAGCGTGGGGTCCTAAGTTCTCACCAGAGTTTGTTGTAAGCTTCAGATTTCCGTATGAGAGCTCAATCGTTAATTATTGTATAACAGAGCAAAGTTATTCTGTGAATAAAAGGCCTAAATACCATGGGTATCGTGGTTATGGACCATTTCCACTCGCGAGAATGCTCACGAGGCTTGCTTCAGGAGCCACTGAACTATATATATAGTATATAATAGTAGTATAATATATAATATATATACTATATATTATATTATATCATTGTTTTTGATTTTGATCATGTTCTGAAGAAGCTCGGTCGAGCACATACTCGCGCAGTGGAAAATGGTCCCATAACCACGATACCCATTCGCGTATTAAGGCCTTTATGCCCAAATATATATATATATAAAACTGTCCATTTTTTTCTCAAAAGTCAACGCCTCTGCGACGAATTAACACCGAAAAAAAGTGTTGACTGAATGTGCAGCGTAAGCAGTCGACGTAATATTTGTACAGGTTGCAAAACCGGAAGCGAATCTCCATCCTTATACAATATATTATAATAGCTATATATATATATATATATAATATATCTACTAGAGATTATTTATTTATTTTATAATTACATTTCTTACATTGGTTCGAATAACATTTTCGGTGTTATTCGTCGTACAGAGCGTTGACTTTGAAAAAAATGGACAGTTTTTTATATATATATATATTTGGGAATAAAAGGCCTTAAATACCATGGGTATCGTGTTATGGGACCATTTCCACTCGCGAGTATGCTCACGAGCTTCTCAGACCACTGATAAAACAAAAACACAATATAATATATATATATATAATAGTATATATATATATATATATATATATATATATATTATATATCAGTGGTCTGAAGAAGCTCGCTGAGCATCTCCGCGAGTGAAAATGGTCCATAACCACGATACCCATGGCATTTAAGGCCTTTTATTCACAAATAACTTTGCTCCTGTTACAATAATTACAAACATTGAGCTCTCATACCGGAATCTGAACTCTTTACAACAAACTACTGGTAGAAATTAGGACCCACCTAGAATCACCTTGTACCAAGAAACTTGGTACCGCACCAAAGTATATATATATATATATATATAATATATATGTGTGTGTGTGTGTGTGTGTGTGTGTGTGTGTATGTGTGTGTTGTGTGTGTGTGGTGTGTGTGTAGAATAGATTAACACTTACTGGCATTTTAAAAGGATAAGTGTTCAGGATGCAGCCAGAAATTAAACAAACAAACAAAATAAATAAACTTATTTCTTTTATGTTTTGTCCTTTCATTTTTTTCTTCCTTTCTTTCTTTCGTCTTGGTTTCCCATTTTCGCCCCTTTCTAATGATTTTCGAAACAGGAGACACCTTTTTGAA
Source organism: Doryteuthis pealeii (assembly GCA_023376005.1). Classification (NCBI taxonomy): domain Eukaryota; kingdom Metazoa; phylum Mollusca; class Cephalopoda; order Myopsida; family Loliginidae; genus Doryteuthis; species Doryteuthis pealeii. The sequence goes on from CM042169.1 coordinate 64,581,623, forward strand.
GCAAAACATTTTTCTACAAGAAAAAGCCTTTCCCACACCAATGCAGTCTAAACATCAACCAACCCACTACCAACCCCCCTTTTTCTTTTAAATCTAAACACTCGACACTTACCCTCCCCATGAAGATATTCACACTGATTTTGATACACACCGGGATAACTCCACCCATCAGAACAACAATCCAAAAACTAAACCCTCGACAGACCACAAACATCTGTTTGATTATATTACACATGGCGTCTACGCACATTCTCCAAGACTATTGAATCTTCATAGTGTTGTTTTTATATCATAGGCAGACCTATTAACCAGAATGTTCTTTGTTTAGAAGGAATTGGCCGACTAAAAGTGTTCTGTTTTGGTTTCTCTCAAGCAGCTGTTAAGTATTTCGAGATGTTATCCAGATCCCAGCCCTGCGTCTGTGCGCCTACCCACAATTTCTTCGCGTCTTGTTTGGTAGATGGATATCAAGATTATTTTCATAATTATTTAATATCTGAATTGAAGCAATAGGAATGGACATGTTCATTTTATTAACATTCAATTGTTAATTTTTATTAAACATCTTACGGTTTCATGTGTATATAGTATATATATAATATACTATATATATACTATAATATATATATATATAGAAGAGAGAGAGAGAGAGAGAGACCGAGAGAGAGATTTTGTAATTTTCCGAGATAAAAAAAAAAATAAAGTGCTCAATTATAATGTAAGAGCTATTATGTATCTATTTATTTATTTATTAAATATTAAAGGTTTTAGTAGGCATCATACCTATGGTTTCAAGGTGTGTCGTAACTAGCTTCGGCGGTAATATACAAGGTGTGTCAAAATGTGTAGAAATGAACAATGAATGGAACATTAAATTTTTTTCAGAATATAAGGATGTGTCAAAAAGTGCCGAGTTTGAAGCTGTATTTCCCAAGAAAGAAATGAAAAATGAATGGAATGTTAATTTACTTTTAAGAATACAAGGTGTGTCGAAAAGTGCTGAGTTTGAAGCTTTATTCACCAAGATAGAAATGAAGAATGAATGGAACAATATTTTTTCAGAATACAAGATGTGTCAAAAAGTGCCGAGTTTGAAACTGTATTTACAAAGACAGTAATGAAAGAATGAATATAATTTTTTTTCAGAATACAAGGTGTGTCCAAAAGGTACCAAATCTAAAGCTGTATTTACCCAGATAGAAATGAAAAATGAATGGAACGATAATTTTTTCAGAATACAAGATGTCGTCAAAAAGTGCCGAGTTTGAAGCTGTATTTACCAAGATAGAAGTTAATGAATGGAACATTAATTTTTTCAGTATACAAGGTGTGTCAAAAAGTATCCAGATTGAAAGCTGTATGTACCAAGATATAAATGAACAATATTTGGAACATTGATTCTTTTTCAGAATACAAAGTGTGTCAAAAAAGTGCTGAGTTTAAAGCTGTATTTACCAAGACAGAAATGTAAAAATGAATGGAATATTATTTTTTTCAGATTACAAGGTGTGTTAAAAAGTCTCAATACGTTTTGACACACCTATTATATATATATATATATATATATAATATATATATATATATATATATATATAATGGAATCTCCCGTCGATTTTCGACGTATGGGCGCTCATACACACAATGAACTCCCACACAGTGATTTGTTTATATTTGTGAAGTCTTGTGTTTGGACCATCCACACTTTTTGGCACAGTCGATAGGAAAGAATTGGTGCATCAATTGTTGCCACAAACACAATCAACGACCGACCTCAGGAATTTTGAATTCAGAGTTATCCCTCTCCTAGACTGGCTGAAGTGCCCAATCTGCCCTACTATCTTAACCATAGCTGGAGGGAGAATATATGGATTTATACCTTTCCGAAGGGTATTAGCGCTATGTGAAATGCCAACAGCTTTCGTCTAGGAATTGAACTCGATTCGACGAGTCCATTTTCCACGACTCTAACCACTAGCCCACGCACCTCCATATATATATTGATCAGTATATCAATATGTGTAATTCTATACGTTTCTGATTGATATTGATCTCTGAATAAAGTAGATTGACAAAAGAAGTAAATTACTTGAAAGTGGCTGAGATGTTGACATCTCTTTTCGTCTGTCTCCTTCTCCTTAACAAAACGTACAAACACGTATGGGACAATCCCACTGATTCCATTTCACCGCAAATTATCAACTCTATTACACACATAGGAATGATTAATACTGATTATTACTTCTTATTGATTATCGATTTTTCTGTCCAATCTTAATATTTCTCGTCTGATTCCTTTTTTTTTTATTTGACTTATTATACTTATATTTCTTTTTCGGTAAATGAGGAATTCATTGTTAATTAGTCTTTTCTTTCATAGTACTGACTGACTTATCAAATCTAATAAGTCAGTTCGTTAAACGGAAAGACGTTTATGTCTCCTTTCAGGACCAATAATTTATTTCTCATTTGACCATTGAAATTGTTCATTAACATTTTGCCCTTAACATAATGAAAAGATCATCAGTTACTTTAGAATGTATTGGAAATGAGTTTTACTATAAAATGCATTGGAAATTATTTTTATTATAAAAATGCATTGGAAATGATTTTTACTATAAAAATGCATTGGAAATCATTGTTACTATAAAAATGCATTGGAAATGATTTTTACTATAAAAATGCATTGGAAATGATTTTTACTATGAAAATGCATTGGAAATGATTTTTAACTATTAAAATGCATTAGAAATAATTTTTACGATTAAAATGCATTAGACAATTATTTTTACTATAAAAATGCATTAGAAATGATTTTACTATTAAAAATGCATTGGGCAAATGATTTTTACTATAAACATGCATTAGAAATGATTTTTACTATTAAAATGCATTGGACAATGATTTTTACTATAAAAATGCATTAGAAATGATTTTACTATAAAAATGCATTGGACAATGATTTTTTACTATAAAAATTCACTGGAAAGGATTTTTACTATTAAAATGCAATGGTCAATAACTTTACTATAAAAATGCATTGGAAATGACTTTTACTATGAAAATGAAATGATTTTAACTATTAAAATGCATTAGAAATAATGTTTACTATTAAATACATTGAGAATGATTTTACTATAAAAATGCATTGGAAATGACTTTTACTATAAAAATGCATTGGAAATGACTTTTACAATAAAAATGCATTGGAAATGATTTGTAATTATTAAAATGCATTGGAAATTATTTTTACTATATATATACACTACCAACCAAAAGATTCAGACCACCTTGAATTGTTTCTTTAAGTTCATTAGAAGTAAATACTTTTTTGTCTGTATTTTTTAGATGAGGTTTGATATATGTAATTTTGATTTTTCAGACCGTAGTCCTCAGGTGTCAACGACATATCCTGCACATCTGCTGGCTGGATAGTGATCAACACAGACATGCTGGATTGCACCAACATCAACAGCATATTTGCCATCCTCTGTGAGAGGCATCTTCACTGACTTGGTAATGTCAGGAGGATGGAAAATCGCCAACAACTCGAAAAACAATAAGAAAACTTTTTGTAATTTATTCTATTTTATAATACTAACTTCCTAGGGTATCACATCATGGCATAAGGGTTAAAAAGCTAGTCTCACAGATCTATTTCTACTGAATAGTGAGTTTGATCCTTGCTGGATGCCCCATTTGTATCACATCCAGTAAATTGATCCTTGCTGGATGCCCCTTTTGTATCACATCCAGTAATATTTGATCCTTGCTGGATGCCCCCATTTTGTATCACATCCAGTAATATTTGATCCTTGCTGGATGCCCCATTTTGTATCACATCCAGTAATATTTGATCCTTGCTGGATGCCCCATTTTTACACATCCAGTAATATTTGATCCTGCTGGATGCCCCATTTTGTATCACATCCAGTAATATTTATGCTGGATGCCCCATTTGTATCACATCCAGTTACGTCCCGGCCTCCTGCCTCAAAAACTGCTAGCGAGTGGCTACTGGAAAAAAAAAACCAGCTATGAGTGAAGTCCATAGTCAAAGCGGTGTCACTTGGAAAAAAACAACCAACTTAGGGCGTTTTCCCCGAGAACTCCGCGAATATACCCTCACATCCTTACTGGGGCAAATGGGTTGGGTAAATACCTATAACATTAGCCATTTTATATATAACTGGATGCGGCTACCCAATGTCATCTGAATAGGGGGGGGGGCAAAAGATACCTGTTAATTTATTTACTTTTGAGATTTACAAATTGCTGGACATTTTTAAATAGAATTTCAATGCTATTTCTATATATATTTTGCTTTTTAAATATAATCAGGATTTACATTTTTGCATTTTATCTTGGAAGATTTCAACGGCTTCTTTTTCAACCAGAGGGTATTGCAAGATGATAACAGTTGTATAATTAAGGAACATAAGTATTAATATATACTGGCATAAAAGGCTCCCAATCATTAGGTAGACCACACCTATACTTTAAAGACATCTACGGTAGAAACATGGGGTTACACCACATTGACACAAACATGGAGATAGAGGCAGAAAATTGAGTTTCCTGGCGCCTTAATGTTAAAAGACACAAAAAGGAATGAGGCAAAGAGAAGAATAGCTTCCTCAGCAAAGAGAGCCAGAAGGAGGGAGAAAAAACAGCAGTCCCAGAAAGCATTACAGTTTGGGTGCAGTCAGTACACCAAAAACTGTCACTCAAGGATTGGCTACTTGCGCAGATGATGATAATTTTTTTTGGACACTACGCCATCATCCTTAGAGGGCAGATAGGTGCCAACAAGTCCTCATCTAATAGATAGTATTGGTAACAAGACTGATATAGAAGAAATGAGTTAAGTGCGACCGACCACCAAGACGAAGACCAAGATGTTAGAAGAGACGCTAGAAGAACTTAAGATGTCAAAGACGCCAGAAGAAGAATAGAAGTAATGAAAAGGGTATACAACATCAAGTAACTAATAATCTCCGCCCTGTCGGCTGGGGCGTTAGAATGCACCGACTGCACCTCTGCAGAGGGGTAAGACTCCCCCAATGGGGCCACCTGTTGGCCGTGGATGGCGACCCTTGATGTTTAACGATAGAGCCCAGGTGGATGACCAGTTCATGACATGCAATACTCCACTTTGGCCCTATCTTGGGCTAGACGGGCGGTCGGAGAGGCCCCCTCCGATCAATCGGCTGGTCACGTCAAGCCCTAGCACCTATATGATTTTCCTAATCCTATTTCCCTTATGGCAAGCCCCAACCCCTTTTTATCATATGGGTGCTAGAAGGCGGTGGCTGCGGGTCTACATGTCCTGGGAATGACGTTAAACTCTATCTGATGATGAGGTTCCACTTTTGGAGGTATGGGAACGTGGAGCACCCCTTCATCACCATTACTCCCTGGTCCACTCTGACCCGGAGTGGTAGTACCTGTTAGGGTCCCATCTATGAGTTGAATAGAAAAACATGAGTTTATAAACAAAATTGTATTATGCATTAAGAATGAATCTATTTCACAACTTTGTCGGCATTAAATGACCCACCGACGTTGATATGCCGTTAAAACAAACCAAACCAAACCAAACTAATAATCAATATATAAAACGGCTTATTCCGTCTGGGGAAATTTTGGTAACTTTTCTCTAAGTGGCTCTAATGCTTGTGGCAAGCTTTCAACACAACTGTAATTGTTATTTCCTAGTTGAGCAACATGATATTACAGGGTGACCCAGAAAAAAACAAACCCCAAATTATTTATTTTCCCATTAAACCCCCCACCCTAGTTGAGTAACACAATATTACAGGCTGACCAAAAAAAACAGAACCCATAACTATTGAAATAAGACTCCTAATTTAATACTTTTTTATGTTTAAATACAACAAGGGTTAGGTTAGGCTTTAGGCTTTAGGCTTTAGGGTTAGGGTTTAGGGTTGGGTTTAGGTTAGTTTAATAGGAAAATAAAATAAATAATTTAGGTTCTGCTTTTTCTGGGTTCTCATGTTAATAAACTAGGAAATAACCTGGAATTTTATGGATTTTTCTTTTGTTTTTTGAGGATCGGATTTTTTACCACAGCAAAGTTTTGGTTAGCATGAGTTTACAAATTGAAAATAGTCAGTTGAACTTGAAACTCTGTCTAGACTTTCAAGACTGGAATTTACATTGACATTGTGTCAGTTGATTCATACTATTTTAATTCCTACTGGTTTCAAACAATTCTATGATATCAAGTAAATAAATCTATATATAAAGCGGCTTATTCCGCCTGGGGAAATTTGGTAACTTTTTCTCTTAAATGGCTCTAATGCTGGTGGCAAGCTTTTCATTTCCAGAATCACGTTAGTCAACTCATCTGGAACATTACCATTTACCATGAGAAGAAAACAGCTCCCAATCAAAAATCAGGTGTCATTATTTAGTGAATCAATTCCTGGATTTGAATCTTGAAACAGCTGATTTACAAGTTTTCCTCACTAAATCCACCAGTAAAAATTGGCAATAAAGAAAGAGAAATAACAAGCATTTAAACAGGCGAAAATTACTCTTCATTTCTGAAAGAAATCTTTTTCTTTTTTACTATTAATTTCAATAAAAAGAATTGGAAAGTTTACAAACATTTGATGTCGTTTTTTATTCTATCTTTGTAAAAAAAAGAAAAAAAAAAGAAAAAATCATGTGTTGACATTTTCTGAATTAAAAGCTTTGTTTATTTCAAATTATTGTATTAGTTAAGTGTTTGGCGCCCTATCCATAATGCTACTATCCATAAATCCATAATGCTAATATAATGGTGGCAGTATTTGATTACTTTTGTCAGAAGGGTACCCCCCCCCAAAAAAAAAAGCTGGACAAGGTATTACTATACCCTTGGGAAAGGACATTGAACTTGAGAAAGCAATGAATGCCAATAAAGCAGAAAAGGCAATCTCATTACAGGTTTGGTTTGTTTGTTTTACGGCATATCAACCCTTTTCGGGTCATTTAATGCTGAAACAAATTATTTTGATAAAGGTTTGGTTTGGTTTAATCCGAATTGGATTGTTTCATGTTATAATAACCCTGCGGGTTATTTAATGCCAAAAACCGTTAGTGTGTTAGATAAAAGTTGGTACAAAGTCTCTTTTACTGGTGTAATTACTGAACTCTTGAACTAACTTCATTAATGAACCCCTTGTCCACTGACTTTACCAGCAAATGACATATCCAGTTCCATTTTTAGAGTCTTCACTTCTTCTTTTATTAACCGTTAATTTTTTTATGCGCGTTTGTTTACGAAAGCCAATGACGTCATCATATGATCTTCACCTTCCATTTTTGCACATGCAATGATCACGTCATTGGCTTTCGTAAACAAAAACGCGCATATAAAAATTAACGGTTAATAACATCATATTCATACATTCTCTATACACTTAACATCTTTCATTTTGTCCCCACAAAACATTACTTAACAGTGTCCCGAAGATGGTACAATATACTGAAATGCTTAAGTATTGACACATAAAATTGTTTTCCCCTGATCATAACATCCTGTGCTTGTTATATTTTAAAAATATTTCTTCTCTATATTGTCGGATTAATTTCCTCACCGTATTTCCATATATATATATATATATATATATATATGTGTGTGTGTGTGTGTGTGTGTGTGTGTGTGTGTATAAAATATAAGTTTGAAGGCAATTTACAATGCAATGTAATAGGTGTTAAATGATGTTTATTTACCTAAATATTTTCGAGAAAATTTCTCATCATCAGAGGCAGAAGCACTTGTGTTTTTTTTTTTGGTATCCATCCTATGGCGCCGGCGTAATTGTTTGTTGTTATTAATTTGGAGGAACGCCAGATATTTGAAATGTTCGGGATTTTCCGTGATGGCATGTCAGTCCGTTGTACGTGCGCTCGTGCGGATTATTCGAAATTCTTTTATTTTTTTATTTTATTTTTTATTTTTTAACTATAAATTAAACCTCACTCAGGCGTGTTGAAATAAGTTTGTTTTTTTTTAGATTTTTTAGAGGTATTGCATGTATGTGTAAAATATAAATTTGAAGGCAATTTTACAATGCAATGTAATAGTTTATATATATATATATATATATATATATATATATATATATATATTATAAAATAATAAAATTCGAAGGCAATACAATGCGTAAAAAATAAAGACAAAAAGATGTTTATATGTCTAATCGATTTCAAAGCGAAGCTTTTATCATCAGAGTTTATTTCAGAAATGACGTGCTTATGTTTTTTTATTTGTGTGGTTATAATTTCTCTTCTTATTTCCTTTTCCTCTCCTTTTTTTCCTCTCTTTCTTCTTCTCCTCCTTTATGAATGGCCTTGTTCTCAACAAACTTTTAAGAAAGAAAAAAAAAGAAGAGAGAAATAGAAATTACAGTTATTCGCCCATTCATAAAGAGAGAAGAAGAAAAGAGAGGAAAAAAAATTTAAAAAACATAAGCACGTCATTTCTGAAATAAAACTCTGATGATAAAGCTTCGCTTTGAAAATCGATTAGACATATAAACATCTTTTTGTCTTTATTTTTACGCATTGTATTGCCTTCGAATTTTATTATTTTATCACATACTTAAACAATGCTTCAAGCAAATTACCAATTACTTATATATATATATATATATATATATATATATTGTGTGTGTTGTGTGTGTGTGTGTGTGTTGTGTGTGTGTGTGTGACTGCCATTTCTTTCAGAAGAAAGCCATTTTCTCAATTGGTTAAGCGTACCTGTGGAATGCACGTGACTCATTTATCGCATGTTGACAAATGAATTAACTGTCCTTTCCATTGGGCATACCGTGCACCCACATGTGACCTCTCAAACCCACACACTTTATCACAGAATTGAACATGAGATACCTGTAGGTTGCTGCTGAAGGACATTTGTAAAATAAATCTTTGATAATTTGCTTTCATGAGATTTGATATGACTAGTGAGTGTGGCTTTGGACAAACAAACCCTACCACATATGTTACAAATGTGTTCTAGCTGTTAATTGTCAAGAACCAAGAATGAATCCCGCTTCGAAGGTGCTCATTTTAGACTGAAGTGCTTGATTCTCCACGCCTTAGATTGTCACAATTTATGATTCTCATATTTTAAATTTATGATTCTCATATATTAAATTGGACAATGATTTTTTACTATAAAAATGCATTGGAAATGATTTTTACTATAAAAATGCATTGGCAATAATTTTACTATAAAAATGCATTGGAAATGATTGTTACTATATAAATGCAAATTACTATGAAAATACATTGGACAATGATTTTTACTATGACAATGCATTGGAAATGATTTTTAACTATTAAAATGAATTAGAAATAATTATTTACTATTAAAATGCATTGGACAATGATTTTTCTATAAAAATGCATTAGAAATGATTTTTTACTATTAAAATACAATGGACAATGACTTTACTATAAAAAGCATTGGAAATTAATTTTACTATGAAAATGCATTGGAAAAAACTTTTACCATGAAAATGCATTGGAAATAATTTGTAACTATTAAAATGCATTGGACAATGATTTTTACTATAAAAATTAATTGGACAATGATTTTAACTTAAAATGAATTAGAAATAATTTTTACTATAAAAATGTACTGGACAATGATTTTACTATGACAATGCATTGGAAATAATTTTTAACGATTAAAATGCATTAGAAATAATGTTTACTATTAAATTGTGAGCAGAACCTGTAGCTAGGAATTAAATTCAGGTCTGTCAGATTTAGAATGAAGGGGTTCATGGAAAAATGCACTGACTTTAATAACCTTTTGATCCCTTGAAACATGCCATGACAGACGTGATATAGTTTTAGTCAGAGTTTTTGACCCGACTTGGAAGTAGAGCGGGTGTGTTTGTCTCTCCTTGCTAGGTCATTTCAAACCGTGGTGGAATCATGGGCTAATAAATAAAAGCTTGATCAAGCAACAAAAAGTCTTGTTAGTTTATTTGAGTAAAAACAAGCAAAGCCCAGAAGAAGAAGAAATCAGCCCTTAAATAAAAGAACTCAACTAGACAAGACAACAAGATGTCGGCCAGAGCAGATGGTAGGAATCAGTTAGAAGAAGCAGCAACAAATAACCAGAGGAATGAATTAATCAAAAAGACCATCCACCCTCTCCTGTAATCTCTAATGTGTCTCTCTGTCTCACTCTCTATCATATTCCCGATGTTTGATAGGGGTATATGACAGAAGGGGAAGATGAAAGAAAGAAAAAAAAAGATAATGGAAGACAGCGTGAGGGGGGTTAATGAAAGAGAAAGAAAGAGTTTGAGTTTGTTTAACGGCATATCAACCTCTGTGGGTCATTTAATGCCAAAAAGGTTATTTTGGATTTCAGACTTTAAGGTAGTGATTCTATGGAGATAATTGGTTATGTTCTGTTATATTTTGTTGAAAAGGTTGCTTTTTTTATAAAATTTAAAATGTTTTCAGGGTTTGGATTCTTGAAGATGTCTTTCAGGTTTCTAGCTTGATAGTAATTTGCGCGGATATGTTTAAGTCTGTTACAATATAGAAGAAATTATGAGAAAGAAAGAAAGAGATGATTAAAAGGAAGATAGCTTAGATGATAACAAGGGGGAGGTTGAAATAAATAGATAAATAAATAAATAAATAAAGAAAGAAAGAAAGAAAGAAAGAAAAGAGAGATGAGGAAAAAGAAGAGATGGCAACAAGGGAGTGGTTGAAAGAAAGAAAGAAAGAAAGAAAGAAAAGAGAGATGAGGAGAAGAAGTTGTAACCAGCAACAAGTAATCAAGTTAGAACCCCATCTACTCTTTAATAAAGTCTCTCTCTCTCTCTCTCTCTCTCTCTCTCTCTCTCTCTCTCTCTCTCTATCTCTCTCTTTCTCTCGCTCTCTCTCTATCTCTCTCTCTCTCTCTCTCTCTCTAATATATATATATATATATATATATATATATTAATATATAAATATATATATATATTTCTATTATGTACACAAGAACATCCACGATTATATACCTGATCTGGGGTATACAACGTATTGATATATAACAAAATACTTTCCAAGTTGATTGATGTACCTTGAAGCTTTGTGTTAAAGAAAAAGAAAAGAGCGTTAATGGTGTCCTGGATAGCTGATAATAATCATACATTTACACGCTGTTTGTATGGCTTCGTATATAGGCTGATCCAAAAAAAAAAACTTTTTTTGAAAGTCACCCTATACATATATATATAATATATATAATATATATATATATATATATATAATATATAGATAGATAGATAGATAGACAGATATAGATATAGATAGATATATAGATAGATAGATAGGTATGTAGCTCTGTGCATATATATATATATATATATATATATATATATATATATATATATGGGCATATATAAAAAAAATATAAAAATGATATAAAAATATATTCATTTTAACAACATTGTGTGTTTTCATACCCTTTTCTCTCTCTCTTTTCTCTCTCTCTTTCCTCTCTCTCTCTCTCTCTTCTCTAATTATATTTATATATAATATATATGTGGTGTGTGTGTGTGTGTGTGTGTGTGTGTGAGAGAGATTAGAGGCATCAAAGAGGGATAGACAGATAAATAACTTACTTGGTTGTTCTTTGTCTAGTCGCCATGGTTTCGTTTCCTTCTTCTCTTTCTATTCCACCTATGATCGTCTAAGTTCTTGCTTTCCTTCTTTGTCTAGCCTTCTCTTGGTTCTTCATTTTCTAACTGAGGGTATGCTTGATTAATGATCAATGTTTTATTTGCCCATTTCTAACTCATCATGCGGAGTCATAACCGAGATGGGACACGTCTGTCTCACCCAAAGTCTGGCTGTAAAACTGACTTAACTAAGTCCAAATCACGTAACGTGCGAAATTTCAACTGTCCAGTGATATGCAAAAAACTGTCCCCCTTAGAATTCTCCTACAGGGTGTTGCTAATAATCTATTGTTACTGCAAAGATCAAGCAACAATGGGGTTAAAAGCAAAATGCCTAAGAACACGTACCAAGAATATCCAGCTACGTTAAACCTTAAAACACACAAACCTCTTATCACCGTGTCGACATCTGCTTTATTTCAATTCTCCTTAGAACAGTTGCATTAGTAACCTAAAGTCATATGTACACATATCTACAAATCTAATCAGGATTTTAGTAATATATAGAGAGAAATTCTTTATAGATTTCTTGATAATTAAGATATGTAAATATGAATTTGTTTAAAAAATTAAAAGATATTCCTATAAGCATTTCTTAAAAAAATGAACTAAGATTAAAATAAAAAATTTTTTTTCATATCACGGAATGGAAAATCATTGTACAATTGAAATCTTGAAGGAAGGTGGTTTTATGAGTTAGGCTTTATTAACCTGTCATAGTCACCGGTGGCAAGGGGATATCTCCCTGGTCGTGATAGCAACTACACATAGTTAAGGCCTAAAATCAAATGACTATGCAGTAGCATAGATTATTGGCAACACCCTGCAGGAGAATTCTAAGAAGGCCAATTTTTTTCATATCACAGAATGGAAAATCACTGGACAGTTGAAATCTCGCACGTCACGTGATTTTGACTTCTTAAAAAATTGAACAAAGATTAGAATAACATTTTTTTTTTTAAATAACAAACTCCCATGAGCCTTCACTGGAAGAACTCTCTGCACATGTGCGAGAAAAAGTCATTTGATTTTAGACCTTAACTGTGTGTAGTTGCTAGTACAGCCAGGGGGATATCCCTTTGTCACGGGTGACTATGACAGGTTAATAAAGCCTAATTCATAAAAGCACCTTTTGCCTTTGTCTCATTTCTTCCGTTTTAGTGCGACCACCCAATAAGTAAAGGGTTAAATGCAACATGCCTAAGAACACGCACTAAGAATATCCAGCCACTTTAAACCTTAAAACATCCCAAACCTCTTACCACCCCATCGACTTCTGCTTTGTTGCAATTCTACTTAGAGCAGATGCATTAGTAACCTAATGTCATATGCATACATATCTACACACCTAATGAGGATTTTAGTAATATATGGATAGAGATTCTTTATAGATTTTTTAATAATTAAGATATGTAAATATGAATTTGTTTAAAAAATCAAAAAATATACCTATATTCCTTCAAATTCGTAAAAATTTTAAAACTTGTCTAATCTTAATCCTCATCTTAATCCAAAAGTGTCTGACGGTAAAAAAGATGGAAATGTTAATATTAAAACAAAAATTAGGAATAGAAGAAAAATCATTTTTCATTTCTAACTTCTTTTTCCATTCAGGATTTATGTTTAAGTTTTATGTTTACATATTTAATCGAGATTAATTTTCTTCAAACTTGGTAAAATCTAAAATGAAAACTTACAGAAATTTTCAGACCAAAACTACACAGAAAAAAAAAGGAAATCTTTTAATACACCAGCATTCAATAAATAAAATATTATTTCTAAAATTTTACAAGTGATATTTAAATTACTGTGATGTTGTTATTATTTCTTCAAACTTTGTCAAATCTAAAACACGAACTTACATAATAAAATAAATTTTTGGATACACCAATGTTAAATAAATAAAATGTTATTTCTAAAATTTTACAATTACTTGAAAAAGTGAGATTAATTTTCTTTCAAACTTTGTAAACACAGAAATCTTCAGACCAAAACAACACAAATATTTAAAAAAATATTTTATTAAACCAGACTTACATAAATAAAATATTATTTCTAAAATTTAACAAGTTTCAAATTACTGTCATGTTATTATTTATGACTCTTTTAAAAAGGTTTTAACTTTATTTGCATATATATATATATATATATATATATATATATAATATATATATATGTGGTGTGTGTGTGTGTTGTGTGTGTGTGTGTGTGTGTGTGTCTGTATGTGTGTTTGAAAAGAGAAATAAAGGAAAGAAAGTATAGAATGGATAAAATAGTATATTTTAATTATAATTAATTATCATTTTAATTAATAATTAATTTAATATTTTAATTAATAATTAATTATTATTTTATCCATTATTTTATTATTTTTATATATTTATTTATTTATTATATTTATTATTATTTTATGCATTCTATACTTTCTTTCCTCTTATGAACATACCGTTGGATTCACTTCCACTTTTTCTCACCACACACACACACACACACACACATTATATATATATATATATATATATATATATATATTATATATAATATATATATATACACAAGGTGTGTCAAAAAGGTAGCAAGATTGTTGTACTTTTGACAGAGCTTGTATTCTGAAAAAAAAAAGTTCCATTCACTATTTTTTTTCAAAATACAAGGTGTGTCAAAGTTTGAGAGATTTTTTGGGTCTATCCCATGTGTTTGAGTAAACTTTTGTTTGCACCCCCCCCATATATATATATATATGTATATATATATATATATATATATAAAGATAAATCTAATGAGTCAGACGAACCTACTATTAGTTTCGCTTAATGCTCTTCAGGGCTAAGATCTACTTAGGTATTGAGCACTTTTTACTTATTAGCTTATTTTAACTAGCGGTTGTATGAATATATATATATATATCTTATATACATATATATACATATAAATTGTTTTTTCTTTTGGCCAAATACTATACCAATAGATTATTTTTTGTTGGTACGACTATCTTGGTCTTTTCTTTTTTTCAAAATTTTTTTCTCCCCGGTTGATGTTTGGTAGTATATTTTTACATTCAAACTATTTGCTGGTTTTTTTCTCACCGCGAGGATTTACCAACACGCTTGGTATATTAAATTAATATATATATATGTTTCTCTGAGTGTGATATATATATATATATATATATATATATATATATATATATATATATATAATATATATATCTTATTATAATGTGTGTTTTTCTGTCTGTAACCGAAACTATATTCCTACTCAAGTCACAATTCCCTTAGTTATTTACATCACATTCTCCATGATTTTATTTTTATTTAAACCTCAATTATTAATAAAATTGTTTTTAGATTATTAATACTGTTGACCATATCTACATACTAACAATATGCAATTGTATCTATATATACAACAAAATAGCGGTTTGTAGTGTGAATGGGAAAGTTAATTTGCATATTGATATTAAAAATTTGATTTAAATAAATACGTACTTAGTATTATTGATTTCTAAATGTTTGGTTTTATCTTAATGAATATGAGCAAAAATCTCTTCAATAAATCTTAACAAGAAGAAATAACTAATATTATTCTTTACTTCCTATTTTAACTAAACAGATAAATTAGGAAAATTTAACAATGAAAGACGGGATTAAGGGAAAATGATGGAATAGTTTCAAAGTTGTTCTATTTTTCAATCATACCCCCTCTGTTCCAAATCTTTTTATCTACATTCTTATTCAGTTTCATTAACCTTTCTAATTTAATATGATATTTTATATATTAAAACTTAAATACTTGCACCCGGAGGGTGCATATATTTGCTAATATTATATATATATATATATATATATATTATATATATATATATATACATTTCAACAAATAGTCTGTTCAGCCACTCATGCAGTTACAGATTTTTTTAAAAGCGGACACTATGCCATTGTCTTTAGTAGAGTGAAGGTGCCAAAAATGTAATATTATATATATATATAATATATATATTATATATATATATATATATATATATAAGGTAGCGCAGACATGGAGTCAATACCTAGTTACTGGCAGTTTCTCACCTTTAGACCAGATTTTGGTCTGATTTTCACATAGGCAAGAAACTGTATGTAAATAGCTGTTGACTCCATGTCCATACTACCGTAACTTAGATATAAATGCTCTATCAATGATATTGAGCACTATGCACCTACAAATATAGCACCCATATTATCTACAATATATATAAATATATATATATATGTGTGTGTAGAGGCGCTTGGTCTAATGGTTAGATTCATAGGAAATGGACTTGTCGACCGGAGTTCAATTACTGAACGAAGCTGTTCGAATTTCACATAGAACTAATGCCTTTGGTAAAGCTATGAATCCAATTCTCCCTCCAGCTATGGGTAAATAGTTGGGCAGATTGGGCTCTTTAACCTTGGCTAGGTCACCAGTTTAGGAGAAGGATAACTCTGAATTGAAACCTGTTAAACTCCGCTTAAGAAATTACCAGTGTGTCACATCCTGCTCGTGCGGAGGGGTTGGTAAATTTGATATATATATATATATGTGTTGTGTGTGTGTGTGTGTGTGTGTGTGTGTGGTGTGTGTGTGTTTGCATGTGCATGATTATGCATTGCATATTATTAAATGCACACACTTATGTTGAAATACATATAAAATATCTGAAGATCAGCACTTTAATAGATATTGGCGTATGTGTGTACAATAATATATGCACATATATGCATATGCACATAATTGCATTTATCTGTTTATTTATTTATGCATAAATATTACATATGGGCATATGTTTAAGGGCATGTTTGGTGTGTGTATGTACCTGTGAGTCTGTGTGCACTTGTATACATAACTGTATGCACACGTTCATAGGTAATTGTGTGAGTGTAAATAGGTGCTTCTCTGTGTGTATATATGTGCATAGGTACTGTTTGTGTAGTTGCTTTTGTGTATATGTATGTGCATATCTGTGTGTAAGGGCATGTTTGGTGTGTGCATGTACCTGTGAGTCTGGGTGCACCTCCATAAGTAACTGTGCATATGTGCACATGTATACATAACTGTATGCATACGTTCATAGGTAATTATGTGTGTGTGCCTACGTGCCTATGTGCATATGTGTGTGTATGGGCATCTTTGGTGTGTGCATGTACCTATGCCTGTGTGCACCATAGTTACCTGTCCATGTGTGCACATATATACATAACTGTATGCATACCTGCATAAGTAATTGCGTGTGTGTATAGGTGCTTCTGTGTCTGTGTGTGTGTATGTGTGCATAGGTACAGTTTGTGTAGTTGCTTGTGTGTGTGTATGTATGTGCATATGTGTGTATACGACTATCCATAGGTATCTGTCTGTGTGTGTGCACATGTATACATAACTGCATGCATATATGCACAGGTAATTGTGTGTGTGTATGTGTCTGTGTATAGGTCCCTCTGTGTGTGTGTGTATATGTGCATAGGTACTGTTTATGTAGTTGCTTGTGTGTGTGCACATGTATACATAACTGTATGCATATATGCACAGGTATTTGTGTGTGTATGTGTGTGTGTATATGTCCCTTTGTGTGTGTGTATGTGTGCATAGGTACTCTTTATGTAGTTGATTGTGTGTATGTATGTATGTGCATATGTGTGTGTATACGCCCATCCGTAAGTACCTGTCCGTGTATGTGCACATGTATACATAACTGTATGCATATATGCACAGGTAATTGTGTGCATGTGTGTGTGTATAGGTCCCTCTGTGTGTGTGTATGTGTGCATAGGTACTGTTTATGTAGCTGCTTGTGTGTGTGTATGTATGTGCATATGTGTGTGTATACGCCCATCCGTAAGTACCTGTCCGTGTATGTGCACATGTATACATAACTGTATGAATACGTGCATAGGTAATTGTGTGTGTGTATGTGTGTGTGTACATAGGTTCCTCTCTCTCTCTCTCTCTCTCTCTCTCTCTTCTCTCTCTCTCTCTCTCTCTCTCTCTCTGTATGTGTGTGTGTGTGTGCGTGTGTGTGTGTGCATATGTGCCTTTGTGTGTTCTATTTGCTTGGGTGTATTTATGTGTTAGCGTGAGGATATAACTGAGAATCTCTTAATTGATTTGTTTTGTAAGCTAGAAGAAATAAAACAAAACAAAAAAAAGATGAACATAACGAAAAAAAAAATTTCCCAGCATGCCTCACTGCAATTATTATTGCTCTGATGGAAAGTGCTTCCAGTTATTGATGGCATCAATTGTTACCGTTTTTCTTCAGCACTCTCATAATTAATGAACATCGCCTCCCTTTCCTTAATTCCAAAACATTCTCAAAGATTCCATAATATTCTGATAGAATTAAATTCTATGAGATAAAAACAAACAACAGAAAACTAAAAGCAAAAACAAAAACGCTATAGATTATGAATTACAGTTAAAGAATATTTTACAAGTAGATAGATGAAGTAACAATTAGAAGATAGGTTTATTTATTTTGTTAATGGCATATCAACCTTCATTGGTTGTTTAATGCCATTGCCATACCTGTAGTAAGCAGCACATTTGAGTGAATGCTTATAATATATTCAAAGATGAAGTATCATGCCATCCTAAGAATTACTCCATTCTTTTTCCGCCCTGTCGGCTTGGGTGTTAGAATACACCGACTGCACCTCTGCATAGGGGTAAGACTACCCCAATAAGGCCATCTGTTGGCCGTGGGTGGCGACCCATGATGCTCAAGGATAGAACCGAGGTGGTTGAGCAGTCCATGACATGCAATATTCCGCTTTGGTCCTTATTTAGACTTGACGGGTGGTCGGAGAGGCCCTCTCCAATCAATCGGCTGGTCACGTCATGCCCTAGCAACTATATGATTACCCCAACCCTTTTTATTATATGGGTGATAGAAGGTGGTGGCTGAGGGTCTACTTGTCATGGGAATGACGCTAAACTCTATCTGATGGTGAGGCTCCAGTTCTGGAGGTTTGTGGAATGTGGAACACACCTACATCACCATTGCTCCCTGGTCCACTCTGGTAGTAGTACCTGTTAGGGTCCCATCTATGGTTTAAATAGAAAAATGTATTTATGAAAAAATTGAGTATTCATTAAGAATGAATTTATTTCAAAACTTTATTGGCATTAAATGACTCACTGAGGTTGATATGCCGTAAAACAAACCAAACCAAACCAAATCTCTTTGATTATGTCATAGCATCATCAGGATTATTTCCTTCTCTCTGGCAGGAACTGCCCTATGAGAAGATCAAGAACACAAGAAATATTTAAAATTTGAGGGAATGCTTCTAAAATATTCAAATTATCATACCATCCCAAGAATTACTCCATTCTCTTTGATTATGTCATACCATCGTCAGGATTATTTCCTTCTCTTTGGAGAAGTTAAAAATAGATATCAATATTTCTTCGGCTTTCGGTGATAAATGAGGAAGATTATATTATGACAAGTCGTGTCATGACCTCCCTGGCCACGAAAATCAATCTTTGACATCTTTGTTTTTACCTGAAATTGAATATGAAACATTGGCACCAATGGAACACATACAACTATCTTTGCCACATGATAATACAGCCATAAATCATCTGTATATATATATAAAATACTGTATGTATGTATATCCAGATGAAACTACAATAATTAACAATAAAGTAAATATATATACACATTGAATACCGGAAATTTAATATGAAAGATTGGCTCCATTGGAACACATAAAACGGTTTTGGCCACATCATACTACACCTATAAGATATCTGTACATACATAAAAGACAATTGATGTGTATGTGTGTATGTATGTCCGGATGAAACTGCAATAATTAACAACGAAGTAAATATATATACACATTAAATAGCGGAAATTGAAAATGAAAACATTGGTTCCATTGGAAACACATAAAACAGTCTTGGCCATCATACTACAACTATGAGTATCTGTACATACATAAAAGACCATTGATGTGGTATGTGTGTATGTATGTCCGGATGAAACTACAAATAATTAAAAACGAAGTAAATAATATATACGCATTAAATACCGGAAATTTAATATGAAACATTGGCTCTATTGGAACACATAAAACGGTTTAGGGCCACATCATACTACAACTATGAGATATCTGTACATACATAAAAGACCATTGATGGGTATGTGTGTATGTATGTCCGGATGAAACTTCAATAATTAACAATAAAGTAAATATATATATACGCATTAAATACCGGAATTTAATATGAAACATTTGCTCCATTGGAACACATAAACGGTTTTGGCCACATCATACTACAAACTATGAGATATCTGTACATACATAAAAGACCATTGATGTGTATTGTGTGTATGTATGTCCGGATGAAACTACAATAATTAACAACAAAGTAAAATATGTATACACATTAAATACCGGAAAATTGAATATGAAACATTGCTCCATTGGAACACATAAAACGGGTTTTGGCCACATCATACTACAACTATGAGATATCTGTACATAAAAAGACCATTGATGTGTATGTGTGTATGTATGTCCGGATGAAACTACATAATTAACAATAAAGTATATATATATATATATATATATATATATATATATAATTATATATATATATACGTATTGAAATTGAATCTGAAACATTGGCACCAAATGGAACACATACAACTATCTTTGCCGCATGATAATACAACTATAACCTATCTATAACATATATAAAAGATAGTTGATGTGTATGTATGTATGTATGCATGTCCGGATGAAACTTCAATAATTAACAAACAGTAATTATATATACAGAAAATATCTAAAATTGAATATGAAAAATTGGCACGAATGGAACCCATACAACTATCTTTGCCGCATGATAATACAACCATAACCTATCTATACATATATATAAAAGATAGTTGATGTTAAGTATGTAATGCATTTTCCGGATGAAACTGCAATAATTAACAATAAAGATGCCCTGAAGATGATCTAATTAAAAGATCGAAACACTGCAGAATCGGCCAATAAACTCACCAACTTAACCCATTTAAAACTTGTGATTTTTCATTTTACTTAATAACCTACATACCGTCGGATTCACTTCCTTTTCTTCACACACACACACACACACACACATATGAAAATAAAATGGAAATTAATCCGACAGTATGAATAAGATGTAAATGAAAAAACAAACGATGTTTTTTACAACTGAAATAGGCTCATCAGAAGAGAAAGTGTGCAAACCGTTTCGGGGCCTAATTCTTCGTTGACGGTTTAAAAAGCAACACTCGTCCCATCCTCATATTAGTTGAGGATGGGCCGAGTGTTGCTTTTTAAACCGTCAAGAGAATTAGCCCCGAAACCGGGTTTGCACACTTTTTCTCTTCTGAATGAGGCCTATTTAGTTGTAAACATCGTTTGTTTTTTCATTATATCTTATTCCAACAATATATATATATAATATATATATATATAATAAATAAATACGTAGGAAAACCTGAAATTTAATATAAAAAACATTG
>CM042169.1:64602965-64617965 GCA_023376005.1 Doryteuthis pealeii
CAAGAATAATTTTCACGGAATAACAATAGTTTTGTTGGGTTTAATACTTTTTTTAAACAGCATATCAACTCATTGTGGGTTATTTAATGCTGAAATATCATTCTAATAACGTGTACGTAAATATAATAGTTTCGTTTGGTTTATTCATTTCACGGCATATCAACCCTTTATGGGTTATTTAATGCTGAAATATGATATTAATAACGTGTACGTAACAACAATAATGTATTTTGGTTTATTTTCTTAACGGCATATTAAACTGTTTATGGGTTATCTAATGCTGATATGATACTAATAATGTGTACGTAACAACAATAATTTATTTTGGTTTATTTTCTTAACGGCATATAAACTGGTTTATTGGTTATTTAATGCTGATAATGATACTAATAATTGTCCGTAACAACAATGATTTATTTTGTTTATTTTCTTACGGCATATAAACTGTTTATGGGTTATTTAATGATAATATATGATACTAATATAATTTGTATGTAACAACAGGTTTCTTTTCTTAAAACTGTTGACTGCATACATATACTATTAACATGAAATTGTATTTATATATATACAAGATAGGTTTACAGTGTGAATGGAAATACTAATTTGCATATTGATATTAGAAATTTGGTTTTAATAAATATGTACTTAGTATTATTGATTTTTTTATATATTAAGATAAAAAATGAAAATCATGGCCTTGTGCCACACTTAACAAAACAAAGAAAATGTTTGTTTCCGTAAAAAATGGTTGTTAAAAACAAATTCACTTCTTTTGGTAACATGAAATATTGAAATATTCCAAGTTAAGATATATAGGTTTGCACTCTCTTCACAGGGAGAGAGAGAGAGAGAGTGAGAGAAAGAGAGAGAGAGAGAGACAGACAGACAGACAGAGATAGAAAGATGGAGACGAAGATGCAGAGACAGATTTGAAAGAGAGATAGAGAAAGAGGCATATATATATATATATATATATTATATATATAGTGAGAGAGAGAGAGAGAGAGAGAGAGAGAGAGGGGGAGAGAGAGAGGAAGTGAGAGAGAGAAGAGATGCAGAGAAAGACAAGCAAAGAGAAAGAGATACAAGCGATAGAGAGAAAAAGAAAGAACGAGAGATAGAGAGAAAGATGAAGAGAGAGAGAGAGAGCGAGAGAGAAAGAAAGAGAGAGAGAGAGAGAGAGAAAGAGAAAGAGAAAGAGAGGCAGTGAGAGATGAAGAGAGAAAAATATGAAGAGAGAGAGGGAGATAGAGAGAGAGAGAGGCTGGAATAGATAAAGAAAGCGAGAGAGAGAGAGAGAGAGTGAGAGAGAGAAAGAATGAAAATAAGAAAGAGAGGCAGAGAGAGAGAGAGAGAGATGACGAGACACAGAGAGAGAGAGAGAGAGAGAGAGAGAGGAGAGAATGAAAGAGAGACAGACAAAGTGAGGCAGAGAGAGGGATGACGAGAGAGAGATACACACACACACATACAGAGAGAGAGAGAGATATAGAGAGAGAGAGAGAAGAGAGAGAGAGAGAGAAAGAAAGTAAGAAAGAGAGACAGACAAAGTGAGGCAGAGAGAGGGATGACGAGAGAGAGAGAGAGAGAGAGAACACACACACACACACACACACACATACAGAGAGAGAGAGAGAGAGAGAAAGTAAGAAAGAGAAACAGAGAAAGAGAGCCAGAGAGAGGGATGACGAGAGAGAGAGAGAGAGAGAGAGAGAGAGGAGAGAGGCAGTGAGAGAGATGAAGAGAGAAAAAGATGAAGAGAGAGAGGGAGATATATATATATAGAGAGAGAGGCAGGAATAGATGAAGAAAGCGAGATTTGAGAGAGAGAGAGAGAGAGAGAGAGAGAGAGAGAGAGAGAAAGAATGAAAATAAGAAAGAGAGCAGAGGAGAGAGAGAGAGAGATGACGAGACACACACACACAGAGAGAGAGAGAGAGAGAGAGAGAGAGAGAGAGAGAGGAGAGAATGAAAAGAGAGACAGACAAAGTAAGGCAGAGAGAGGGATGGAGAGAGATACACACACACACACACACACACAGAGAGAGAGAGAGAGAGAGAGAGAGAATGAAAGTAAGAAAGAGAGACAGAGAAAGATAGGCAGAGAGAGGAATGTCGAGAGAGAGACAGACAGACAGACAGACAGAGAGAGAGAGAGAGAAGAAAGAAAATAAGAAAGAGTGACAGAGAGGCAGAGAGAGAGACACAAGAGAGAGACACAGAGAGAGAGAGAGAGACACACACACACACACACACACAGAGAGAGAGAGAGAGAGAGAGAGAGAGAGAGAGAGGAGAGAGAGAGAGAGCAACATTATTGCTTCTTGTGTTAGTTGTTATATATAATCTATTTTTCATCACGTCACAATGTGATCAAAAAAATGCAGAGTTTTTGTTACGCAAAACTAGCTAAGAAGAATCGACGCCATATTTGCAATCTTAAAAAAAAAATAGTTGCTCAGCACTTTCGGCACTCATTTTTTTCGCCACCATTTTTTTATTTTCCAACTTGAAAATGTCAAAAGACTGTTCTCATCTTAATATTTCGTCTCTCCACAAACTTCAGCGGGTAGACATCAACTAGTTGACACTAACAATAGTAGGACACTGCTATATTTTATGATTAAACTTCAATAAGTAAGTAAAGTAAAGTCGACGGGGCGGCCTAAAGTCGGTATCAGCCAGTTAGCGAGGGAGTCTATCCCCTTTTCAATAGCGCTAGACCAAGGAGATTGTTTTTAGCATCTGAGGTGGAGCGCCACACCTTCCATCAGCTACTCATACGCTGAGTTGGCGAGGGCCAGTATCGAACTAGGAACCTTGTGGTTTCTAGCCGAACGCTCTACCGACTGAGCTAACCCGGCCCTTACTCCCGTATTTATGAGGATTGAGAGATTAGTGTAGGTCGATTTTTCACTTTTTAAAGATATCAAATTGTCCATCTATGCGAAATTTGTGTGTTAAAATACTGAATACTGATACCAAAAACTTTAATTTGATAACCAAAAATAAACCAGAGTAAATACAAAGAAAAAAAATAATAATTAGCATAAATCAGTAGAATGCCTTTTAATATGATGTACATTACATGAATATTGTTAAATAAACAATTTATTCAAAAATTTGCATCAAATTCTAAAAAAGAAAAGAAAAACACAATTTGTTTTGTATCAATTTGATAAAAAGAAAATCAATTGTTTTTGTAAAATTATCATTTTGCATATTGAATATAATTACTGATGAAGGTGAATGGGGTTTTCGTTTATTTCAACTTAAGGGAGAGAGAGAGAGAAGAGAGAGAGAGAGAGAAAGAGAGAGAGTGTGAGAGAGAGAGAGAGCGAGGGAGAGGAAAGAGAGAAATTATATAGACCAAGAGGGAGGGAGGAGAAAGGAGAGAGAAAGGGGGAGAGAGAAGGAGAGACAGGAGGGCGAGTGAGAGAGGAGAGAAAGGGAGAGAAAGTTAGAGAGAGCAAGAGGGAGAAGGAGAGAGGAGGGGAGCGAGAGAGAGGGGAGAGGAAGGGATAACATTGGGAGAGAGAGAGAGAGTGAGAAAGAGTGAGAGAGAGCGAGGGAGAGGAATGGAGAGAAAGTTAGATAGAAAAAGAGGGAGAGAGGGGAGGGGAGAGAGAGGGGAAGGGAGAGAGAGGGGAAAAGAGAAGGAAAGAGGGGAGGGAGAGAGAGGGAAGGGGAGAGAGAGGGGAAAGAGAAGGGAGAGGGGATCGAGAGAGAGAGAGAGAGAGAGAGGGTGAGAGGAAGGGATAAAAATTGGAGAGAGAAAGAGAGAGAGAGAGGAAACGAGAGAAAGTTAGAGAGAGCAAGAGGGAGAAAGAGAGAGAGAGAGGGGAGAGAGAAGGAGAGAGAGAGTGGAGCGAGAGAGAGAGAGAGAGAGAGTGAGGGGACGAGAGAGAGGGGGAGAGGAAGGGGAAAAATTGGGAGAGAGAGAGAAAGAGAGAGTAATTGAGCAGCCTATTTTGTTGGTTGTTTTTTTTTTTGTTTAATGGCATATCAACCTTCATGGGTTATTTGATGCCAAAGTCATCCTTGTAAAAGAATAGTACTGGTATGATCTAACACAGAGATGGGAGGTTGTAGGAATTAATAATGATGGTTAAAGTTTTTCATTTATTTTAACTTAAGATTAAATTAAAGAGAGAGAGAGACAGCGAGAGAGAGAGAGAGAGAGAGAGACACAGAGAGAGAGAGAAAGATAAGCATAGTGTGGAGGAGAGAGGGAGGGGTGAGAAAGAATACAAAAATCAAGTCTGCAAGAGGGACGAAGACATGCCACATCGGCACCAATGCATGGGAGGCTTGTGCAGAAGAACGTGCGTCACCTAGTCAAACAAGGAACATAAGGAGTGAAACGAGAGGAAAGAAGCCGCCACAGGAAAGAGAGCCAAAAGGAAGGAGAGGCAACAGCAACTCCAGTAAGCCTCACCGTTTGTTCGCGGTCATTGCGCCAGGGATTGGCATTCAAAATGTGTCTGTTCAGCCACCCACGCAGTTGCAGATAAAAAGAGGGGAAAAACTGGACTCTACGCCATTGCCTTTAATAGACGGAAGGATGCAAACTAGATAGGTTATACTTGTATTATCATGTGGCAAAGATAGTTGTATGTGTTACATTGGTGCCAATGTTTTATATTAAATTTCAGGTATTTCATACGTATATATATATATATATATATATATATATATATATGTGTGAATAAGATATAATGAAAAAACAAACGATGTTTACAACTGAAATAGGCTCATCAGAAGAGAAAGTGTGCAAACCGTTTCGGGGCCTAATTCTCTTGACGGTTTAAAAAGCAACACTCGGCCCATCCTCAACTAATATGAGGATGGGACGAGTGTTGCTTTTTAAACCGTCAAGAGAATTAGGCCCCGAAACGGTTTGCACACTTTCTCTTCTGATGAGCCTATTTCAGTTGTAAACATCGTTTGTTTTTTCATTACATCTTATTCATACTGTCGGATTAATTTCCATTTTATTTTCATATGTGTGTGTGTGTGTGTGTGTGTGTGTGTGTGTGTGTGTGAAGAAAAGGAAGTGAATCCGACGGTATGTAGTATATTAAGAAAAATGAAAAATCACAAGTTTAAATGGGTTAAGTGGTGAGTTTATTGGCCGATTCTGCAGTGTTTCGATCTATTAATTAGATCATCTTCAGGGCATCTTTATTGTTAATTATTGCAGTTTCATCCGGAAATGCATACATACTTAAACATCAACTATCTTTTATATATATGTATAGATAGGTTATGGTTGTATTATCATGCGGCAAAGATAGTTGTATGGGTTCCATTCGTGCCAATTTTTCATATTCAATTTTAGATATTTAATCTGTATATATAATTACTGTTGTTAATTATTGAAGTTTCATCCGGACATGCATACATACATACATACACATCAACTATCTTTTATATATGTATAGATAGGTTATAGTTGTATTATCATGCGGCAAAGATAGTTGTATGTGTTCCATTGGTGCCAATGTTTCAGATTCAATTTCAATACGTATATATATATATATATATATATATATATATATATATATATATATAATACTTTATTGTTAATTATTGTAGTTTCATCCGGACATACATACACACATACACATCAATGGTCTTTTATGTATGTACAGATATCTCATAGTTGTAGTATGATGTGGCCAAAACCGTTTTATGTGTTCCAATGGAGCCAATGTTTCATATTCAATTTCCGGTATTTAATGTGTATACATATTTACTTTGTTGTTAATTATTGTAGTTTCATCCGGACATACATACACACATACACATCAATGGTCTTTTATGTATGTACAGATATCTCATAGTTGTAGTATGATGTGGCCAAAACCGTTTTATGTGTTCC
The DNA here is from genome assembly GCA_023376005.1 of Doryteuthis pealeii. Classification (NCBI taxonomy): domain Eukaryota; kingdom Metazoa; phylum Mollusca; class Cephalopoda; order Myopsida; family Loliginidae; genus Doryteuthis; species Doryteuthis pealeii. Next base: position 64,608,853 of record CM042169.1, read on the forward strand.
AATGGAGCAAATGTTTCATATTAAATTTCCGGTATTTAATGCGTATATATATATTTACTTTATTGTTAATTATTGAAGTTTCATCCGGACATACATACACACTACCCATCAATGGTCTTTTTATGTATGTACAGATATCTCATAGTTGTAGTATGATGTGGCAAAACCGTTTTATGTGTTCCAATAGAGCCAATGTTTCATATTAAATTTCCGGTATTTAATGCGTATATATATTTACTTCGTTGTTAATTATTGTATTTTCATCCGGACATACATACACACATACACATCAATGGTCTTTTATGTATGTACAGATATCTCATAGTTGTAGTATGATGTGGCCAAGACTGTTTTATGTGTTCCAATGGAACCAATGTTTCATTTTCAATTTCCGCTATTTAATGTGTATATATATTTACTTCGTTGTTAATTATTGCAGTTTCATCCGGACATACATACACACATACACATCAATTGTCTTTTATGTATGTACAGATATCTTATAGGTGTAGTATGATGTGGCCAAAACCGTTTTATGTGTTCCAATGGAGCCAATCTTTCATATTAAATTTCCGGTATTCAATGTGTATATATATTTACTTTATTGTTAATTATTGTAGTTTCATCTGGATATACATACATACAGTATTTTATATATATATACAGATGATTTATGGCTGTATTATCATGTGGCAAAGATAGTTGTATGTGTTCCATTGGTGCCAATGTTTCATATTCAATTTCAGGTAAAAACAAAGATGTCAAAGATTGATTTTCGTGGCCAGGGAGGTCATGACACGACTTGTCATAATATAATCTTCCTCATTTATCACCGAAAGCCGAAGAAATATTGATATCTATTTTTAACTTCTCCAAAGAGAAGGAAATAATCCTGACGATGGTATGACATAATCAAAGAGAATGGAGTAATTCTTGGGATGGTATGATGCTTCAACTTTGAATATTTTAGAAGCATTCACTCAAATTTTAAATATTTCTTGTATTCTTGATCTTCTCATAGGGCAGTTCCTGCCAGAGAGAAGGAAATAATCCTGATGATGCTATGACATAATCAAAGAGATTTGGTTTGGTTTGGTTTGGTTTACGGCATATCAACCTCAGTGGGTCATTTAATGCCAATAAAGTTTTGAAATAAATTCATTCTTAATGAATACTCAATTTTTTCATAAATACATTTTTCTATTTAACCCATAGATGGGACCCTAACAGGTAATACTACCAGAGTAGACCAGGGAGCAATGGTGATGAAGGGGTACTCCAGATTCCACAAACCTCCAGAACTGGAGCCTCACCATCAGATTTAGCGTCATTCCCAGGACAAGTAGACCCTCAGCCACCGCCTTCTATCACCCATATAATAAAAAGGGTTGGGGTAATCATATAGTTGCTAGGGCATGACGTGACCAGCCGATTGATTGGAGAGGGCCTCTACGACCGCCCGTCTAGCCTAAATAAGGACCAAAGCGCAATATTGCATGTCATGGACTGCTCAACCAACTGGGTTCTATCCTTAAGCATCACGGGTCGCCACCCATGGCCAACAGATGGCCTTATTGCGGGAGTCTTACCCCTCTGTAGAAGTGCAGTCGGTGTATTTTAACACCCCAGCCGACAGGGCGGAAAAAGAATGGAGTAATTCTAAGAATGGCATGATACTTCATCTTTGAATATATTATAAGCATCCACTCAAATGTGCTGTGGAATACAGGTATGGCAATGGCATTAAACAACCAATGAAGGTTGATATGCCATTAAAAAAATAAACAAACCTATCTTCTAATTGTTACTTCATCTATCTACTTGTAAAATATTCTTTAACTGTAATTCATAATCTATAGCGTTTTTTGTTTTGCTTTTAGATTTCTGTTGTTGTTTTTTATCTCATAGAATTTAATTCTATCAGAATATTATGGAATCTTTGAGAATGTTTTGGAATTCAGGAAAGGGAGGCGATGTTCATTAATTATGAGAGTGCTGAAGAAAAACGGTAACAATTGATGCCATCAATAACTGGAAGCACTTTCCATCAGAGCAATAATAAATGCAGTGAGGCATGCTGGGAAATTTTTTTCGTTATTTCATCTTTTTTTTGTTTTGTTTTATTTCTTCTAGCTTACAAAACAAATCAATTAAGAGATTCTCAGTTATATCCTCACGCTCACACAAAAATACACCCAAGCAAATAGACACACAAAGGCACATATGCACACACACACACGCCACACACGCACACACACACACACATACAGAGAGAGAGAGAGAGAGAGAGAGAGAGAGAGAGAGAGAGAGAGAGAGAGAGAGGCACCTATGTACACACACACAAACATACACACAATTACCTATGCACGTATTCATACAGTTATGTATACATGTGAACATACACGGACAGGTACTTACGGATGGGCGTATACACACACATATGCACATACATACATACACACAAGCAACTACATAACAGTACCTATGCACACATACACACACACAGAGGGACCTATACACACACACATACACACAATTACCTGTGCATAATGCATACAGTTATGTATACATGTGCACATACACGGACAGGTACATATAGATGGGCGTATACACACACATATGCACATACATACATACACACAAGCAACTACATAAAGAGTACCTATGCACACATACACACACACAGAGGGACCTATACACACACACACACACACAATTACCTGTGCATATATGCATACAGGTATGTATACATGTGCACACACACAAGCAACTACATAAACAGTACGTATGCACATATACACACACCACACAGAGGACCTATACACAGACACATACACACACACAATTACCTGTGCATATATGCATGCAGTTATGTATACATGTGCACACACACAGACAGATACCTATGGATAGGCGTATACACACATATGCACATACGTACATACACACAAGCAACTACACAAACTGTAACTATGTACATATATACACACACAGAGGGACCTATACACACACACATACACACACAATTACCTGTGCATATATGCATACAGTTAAGTATACATGTGCACATACACGGACAGATACCTATGGATAGGCGTATACACACATATGCACATACATACACACACAAGCAACTACACAAACTGTACCTATGCACACATACACACACACACACACACAGAAGCACCTATACACACGCAATTACTTATGCAGGTATGCATACAGTTATGTATATATGTGCACACATGGACAGGTAACTATGGCACACAGGCATAGGGACATGCACACGCCAAACACACAGATATGCACATACATATACAAACAAGAAACTACAGAAACAGTACCTATGCACATATATACACACACACAGATGCATCTAGGCACACTCACACAATTACATATGCAGCTATGCATACAGTTATGGTTACATGTGCACATATGCACAGTTACTTATGGAGGTGCACACAGACACACAGGTACATGCACATACCAAACATGCCCTTACACACACATATGCACATACATATACACAAAAGCAACTACACAAACAGTACCTATGCACATATATACACACAGAGAAGCACCTATTTACACTCACACAATTACCTATGAACGTGTGCATACAGTTATGTACACATGTGCACACAGATACACAGCTACATACAAACACCAAACATGCCCTTAAACACATGCCCTTATGTAATATTTATGCATAAATAAATAAACAGATAAATGCAATTATGTGCATATGCATATATGTGCATATATTATTGTACACACATACGCCAATATCTATTAAAGTGCTGATGTTCAGATATTTTATATGTATTTCAACATAAGTGTGTGAATTTAATAATATGCAAATGCATAATCATGCACATGCAAACACACACACACACACACACACACACACACACACACACACACACACACATATATATATATATATATACAAATTTACCAACCCCTCCGCACGAGCAGGATGTGACACATGGTCAATTTCTTAAGCGGAGTTTAACAGGTTTCAATTCAGAGTTATCCTTCTCCTAAACTGGTGACCTAGCCAAGGTTAAAGAGCCCAATCTGTCCTACTATTTACCCATAGCTGGGAGAATTGGATTCATACCTTTCCCAATGGTATTAGTGCTATGTGAAATTCAAACAGCTTCGTTCAGGAATTAAACTCAGGTCGACAAGTCCGTTTCCTATGACTCTAACCATTAGACCATGCGCCTCTACATACACACATATATATATTTATATATATTGTAGATAATATGGGTGCTATATTTGTAGGTGCATAGTGCTCTATATCATTGATAGAGCATTTATATCTAAGTTACGGTAGCATGGACATGGAGTCAACAGCTATTTACATACAGTTTCTTGCCTATGTGAAAATCAGACCAAAATCTGGTCTAAAGGCGAGAAACTGCCAGTAACTAGGTATTGACTCCATGTCTGCGCTACCTTGTTATTATTCTCTCAATAACGCCCCCTTACCTATTATGGTGTACTGTGGCCGAGGCGATAAAAGTGATTCACTATTTTAAAAAATCTGTAACTGCATGAGTGGCTGAACAGACTATTTGTTGAAATATATATATATATATATATATATATATATATATATATATATATATATATATATATATATATATCACACTCAGAGAACATATATATATATATATATAATTTAATATGCCAAGCGTGTGGTAAATCCTCGCGGTGAGAAAAACCCAGCAAATAGTTTGATTGTAAAAATATACTACCAAACATCAACCGGGGAGAAAAAAATTTTAGGAAAAAAGAAAAGACCAAGATAGTCGTACCAACAAAAAGTAATCTATTGGTACAGTATTTGGCCAAAAGAAAAAACAATTTATATGTATATATATGTATATAAGATATATATATATATATATATATTCATACAACCGCTAGTTAAAATAAGCTAATAAGTAAAAAGTGCTCAATACCTAAGTAGATCTTAGCCCTGAAGAGCATTAAGCGAATCTAATAGTAGGTTCGTCTGACTCATTAGATTTATCTTTATATATATATATATATATATATATATATATATATATATATAATATATATATATATATATATATATATATATATAATAATAAATATGGGGGGGTGCAAACAAAAGTTTACTCAAACACATGGGATAGACCAAAAAAATCTCTCAAACTTTGACACCTTGTATTTTGAAAAAAATAGTGAATGGAACTTTTTTTTTTCAGAATACAAGCTCTGTCAAAAGTACAACAATCTTGCTACCTTTTTGACACACCTTGTGTATATATATATATATATATATATATATATATATAAATGTGTGTGTGTGTGTGTGTGTGTGTGAGAAAAGTGGAAGTGAATCCAACGGTATGTTCAAAAGAGGAAAGAAAGTATAGAATGCATAAAATAATAATAAATATAATAAATAAATAAATATATAAAAATAATAAATAATGGATAAAATAATAATTAATTATTAATTAAAATATTAAATTAATTATTAATTAAAATAATAATTAATTATTAATTAAAATATTAAATTAATTATCAATTAAAATATACTATTTTATCCATTCTATACTTTCTTTCCTTTATTTCTCTTTTCAACACACACACACACACACACACACACACACACACACACACACACACACACACACACATATATATATATATATATATATATATATATATATATATATATATATGCAACAAAGTTAAAACCTTTTTAAAACAGTCATAAATAATAACATGACAGTAATTTGAAACTTGTTAAATTTTAGAAATAATATTTTATTTATATAAGTCTGGTTTAATAAAATATTTTTTAAATATTTGTGTTGTTTTGGTCTGAAGATTTCTGTGTTTACAAAGTTTGAAAGAAAATTAATCTCACTTTTTCAAGTAATTGTAAAATTTTAGAAATAACATTTTATTTATTTAACATTGGTGTATTCAAAAATTTATTTTATTATGTAAGTTCGTGTTTTAGATTTGACAAAGTTTGAAGAAATAACATCATAGTAATTTAAATATCACTTGTAAAATTTTAGAAATAATATTTTATTTATTGAATGCTGGTGTATTAAAAGATTTCCTTTTTTTTTCTGTGTAGTTTTGGTCTGAAAATTTCTGTAAGTTTTCATTTTAGATTTTACCAAGTTTGAAGAAAATTAATCTCGATTAAATATGTAAACATAAAACTTAAACATAAATCCTGAATGTAAAAAGAAGTTAGAAATGAAAAATGATTTTTCTTCTATTCCTAATTTTTGTTTTAATATTAACATATTCCATCTTTTTTACCGTCAGACACTTTTGGATTAAGATGAGGATTAAGATTAGACAAGTTTTAAAATTTTTACGATTTGAAGGAATATAGGTATATTTTTTGATTTTTTAAACAAATTCATATTTACATATCTTAATTATTAAAAAATCTATAAAGAATCTCTATCCATATATTACTAAAATCCTCATTAGGTGTGTAGATATGTATGCATATGACATTAGGTTACTAATGCATCTGCTCTAAGTAGAATTGCAACAAAGCAGAAGTCGATGGGGTGGTAAGAGGTTTGGGATGTTTTAAGGTTTAAAGTGGCTGGATATTCTTAGTGCGTGTTCTTAGGCATGTTGCATTTAACCCTTTACTTATTGGGTGGTCGTGCTGAAAAGAAAGAAATGAGACAAAAGCAGAAAGTAGTTTTATGACTTAGGCTTTATTAACCTGTCATAGTCACCCGTGGCAAGGAGATATCCCCCTGGCTGTGATAGCAACTACACACAGTTAAGGCCTAAAATCAAATGACTTTTTCTCGCACATGCGCAGAGAGTTCTTCCAGTGAAGGCTCATGGGAGTTTGTTATTTAAAAAAAAAACTTTATCGGCATTAAATGACCCACTGAGGTTGATATGCCGTAAAACAAAACCAAACCAAACCAAACCAATCGGCACTAATAATATTTCAATGGAAAGCGATGCCAATATACGCATACGATAAGCAGGGACTGATATTAACAAGTTATTCATCATTTGGAAATGTGATCTCTTTCATAGAACAAAACAAGAATGCTTCCAACATGGAGTTTTATCCGTACTAATGTATGCCTACACCAGTTGAATTTTAACGAAATACTGGGTGGCAAAGCTTGATGCGAACCGCATAATGATGCCTTTTTAAGAAATTATGCCAGTAGCAACACCCAATAAAACAAGAGCTATGAGGTCACTTAGCTTTTATATTACAAACCATCAAAGAAAAACACACTGTACATGTTAGGACGAACTAATAAGTGCCGTTCTCATGGGGACTCCTATAAATGAAAGCATCAGTTTAAGAGGACTAGGGAAAATATATATAAACCTGCTCTGTGGTTCAGTTCAATTTTTTAAGAAATGCTCATAGGAATATCTTTTAATTTTTTAAACAAATTCATATTTACATATCTTAATTATTAAGAAATCTATAAAGAATCTCTATCTATATATTACTAAAACCCTGATTAGGTTTGTAGATATGTATATATATATGATTTTAGGTCACTAATGCAACTGTTCTAAGGAGAACTGCAACAAAGCAGATGTCGATGCGTTGTTAATAGGTTAGGGTGTTTTAAGGTTTAAAATGGCTGGATATTCTTGCGGCGGGGTCTTAGGATTTTCGCATTTAACCCCATTGTGGCATATTCTATGTGGTAAAATAGATTATTGGCAACACCCTGTAGGAGCATCCTCAAATAGTTGGTCAATGTATGTCCTTAAATGTAGAGGGAAACGAAAACATGGTAACTAGACGAAGAACAACCAAGTAAGTTATCTATCTGTCTATCCCTCTTTGATGCCTCTACTCTCTCTCGTACACACACACATACACACACACACATATATATATATATATATATATATATATATATATATATCTTATTATAATGGAGATTGTGTGCTTTTCTGTCTGTAACCGAAACTATATTCCTACTAAAGTCACAATTCTCTTAGTTATTGACATCACATTCTCCATGATTTTATTTTTATCTAAACCTCAATTATTAATAAAATTGTCTTACATTATTAATACTGTTAACTATGTTTACGTACTGACAACATGCAATTGTATTTATATATACAACAAAATAGCGGTTTACAGTGTGAACGGGAAGGCTCATTTGCATATTAATATTAAAAAATCGAATTTAATAAATATGTGCTTAGTATTATTGATTTCTAACTGTTTGGTTTTATTTTAATGAATATAAGCAAAAATCTCTTAAATGAATCTTAAATGAAATCCATTAACAAGATAAAATAACTGTCATTTTATTCTTTACTTCCTCTTTTAACTAAATACTTAAATTAGAAAAAATAACAATGAAAGACAAGAGTGATGGAAGAGTAAGTTCCATTTTTTATTATACTCCCTCTGTTTCAAATCTTTTATTATTCTCCCTCTGTTTCAAATCTTTTTATCTGTATTCTTATTTAGTTTCATTAGCCTTTCTAATTTAATACAATATTTTATTACATCAGAACTTAAATACTTGCACCCGGAGGGTGCATATATTTTCTAGTATATATATATATATATAAAGACACGCACACAGAGAGAGAGAGAGAGAGAGAGAGAGAGAGAGAGAGAGAGAGAGAGAGAGAGAGAGAGAGAGTAGATGGGGTTCTAACTTGATTACTTGATTACTTCTTCTCCTCCTCTCTCTTTTCTTTCTTTCTTTCTTTCTTTCAACCACTCCCTTGTTGTCATCTCTTCTTTTTCCTCATCTCTCTTTTCTTTCTTTCTTTTCTTTTCTTTCTTTCTTTCTTTCTTTCTTTCTTTCAACCACTCCCTTGTTGTCATCTCTTCTTTTTCCTCATCTCTCTTTTCTTTCTTTATATCTTTCTTTCTTTCTTTCTTTCTTTCTTTCAACCACTCCCTTATTGTCATCTTTTCTTTTTCCTCATCTCTCTTTTCTTTCTTTCTTTCTTTCTTTCTTTATTTATTTATTTATTTATCTATTTATTTCAACCTCCCCCTTGTTATCATCTAAGCTATCTTCCTTTTAATCATCTCTTTCTTTCTTTCTCATAATTTCTTC
>CM042169.1:64622965-64694288 GCA_023376005.1 Doryteuthis pealeii
AAGCCGTTTTATATATTGATTATTAGTATGGTTTGGTTTGTTTTGTTTTACGGCATATCAACGTCGGTGGGTCATTTAATGCCGACAAAGTTGTGAAATAGATTCATTCTTAATGCATAATACAATTTTGTTTATAAACTCATGTTTTTCTATTCAACTCATAGATGGGACCCTAACAGGTACTACCACTCCGGTTCAGAGTGGACCAGGGAGCAATGATGATGAAGGGGTGCTCCACGTTCCCATACCTCCAAAAGTGGAACCTCATCATCAGATAGAGTTTAACGTCATTCCCAGGACATGTAGACCCGCAGACACCGCCTTCTACCACCCATATGATAAAAAGGGGTTGGGGCTTGCCATAAGGGCAATAGGGTTAGGAAAATCATATAGGTGCTACGGCTTGACGTGATCAGCCGATTGATCGGAGGGGGCCTCTCCGACCGCCCGTCTAGCCCAAGATCGGGCCGAAGTGGAGTATTGCATGTCATGAACTGCTCATCCACCTGGGCTCTATCCTTAAGCATCACGGGTCGCCACCCACGGCCAACAGGTGGCCCCATTGGGGGAGTCTTACCCCTCTGCAGAGGTGCAGTCGGTGCATTCTAACGCCCCAGCCGACAGGGCGGAGATTATTAGTTACTTGATGTTGTATACCCTTTTCATTACTTCTATTCTTCTTCTGGTGTCTTTGACATCTTAAGTTCTTCTAGCGTCTCTTCTAACATCTTGGTCTTCGTCTTGGTGGTCGGTCGCACTTAACTCATTTCTTCTATATCAGTCTTGTTACCAATACTATCTATTAGATGAGGACTTGTTGGCACCTATCTGCCCTCTAAGGATGATGGCGTAGTGTCCAAAAAAAAGAAAAAAGAAAATTATCATCATCTGCGGAAGTAGCCAATCCTTGAGTGACAGTTTTTGGTGTACTGACTGCACCCAAACTGTAATGCTTTCTGGGACTGCTGTTTTTTCTCCCTCCTTCTGGCTCTCTTTGCTGAGGAAGCTATTCTTCTCTTTGCCTCATTCCTTTTTGTGTCTTGTTTAACATTAAGGCGCCAGGAAACTCAATTTTCTGCCTCTATCTCCATGTTTGTGTCAATGTGGTGTAACCCCATGTTTCTACCGTAGATGTCTTTAAATTATAGGTATGGTCTACCTAATGATTGGGAGCCTTTTATGCCAGTATATATTAATACTTATGTTCCTTAATTATACAACTGTTATCATCTTGCAATACCCTCTGGTTGAAATCTTCCAAGATAAAATGCAAAAATGTAAATCCTGATTATATTTAAAAAGCAAAATATATATAGAAATAGCATTGAAATTCTATTTAAAAATGTCCAGCATCTGTAAATCTCAAAAGTAAATAAATTAACAGGTATCTTTTGCCCCCCCCCCCATTCAGGTGACATTGGGTAGCCGCATCCAGTTATATATAAAATGGCTAATGTTATTGGTATTTACCCAACCCATTTGCCCCAGTAAGGATGTGAGGGTATATTCGCGGAGTTTTCGGGGAAAACGCCCTAAGTTGGTTGTTTTTTTTTTCAAGTGACACCACTTTGACTATGGACTTGACTCATAGCTGGGTTTTTTTTTCAGTAGTCACCCGCTAGCAGTTTTTGAGGCAGGAGGCCGGGACGTAACTCTGCAAATATTACTGGATGTGATACAAAATGGGGCATCCAGCAAGGATCAAACTCAGTAGAAATAGATCTGCGAGACTAGCTTTTTAACCCTTATGCCATGATGTGATGCCCTAGGAAGTTAGTATTATAAAATAGAATAAATTACAAAAAGTTTTCTTATTGTTTTTCGAGTTGTTGGGTATTTTCCATCCTCCTGACATTACCAAGTCAGTGAAGATGCCTCTCACAGAGGATGGCAAATATTCTGTTGATGTTGGTGCAATCCAGCATGTCTGTGTTGATCACTATCCTGCCAGTAGATGTGTAGGATGTGTCGTAGACACCTGAGGACTACAGTCTGAAAAATCAAAATTACATATATCAAGCCTCATCTCAAAAATACAGACAAAAAGTATTTACTTCTAATGAACTTAAAGAAACAATTCAAGGTGGTCTGAATCTTTTGGTTGGTAGTGTATATATATAGTAAAAATAATTTCCAATGCATTTTAATAATTACAAATCATTTCCAATGCATTTTTATTGTAAAAGTCATTTCCAATGCATTTTTATAGTAAAAGTCATTTCCAATGCATTTTTATAGTAAAAATCATTCTCCAATGTATTTTAATAGTAAACATTATTTCTAATGCATTTTAATAGTTAAAAATAATTTCCAATGCATTGGCATAGTAAAAATCATTTTTATAGTAAAAATTATGTTTAATGCATACTAAGTTAAAAATCATTTCCAATGCATTTTTATAGTAAAAATAATTTCCAATGCATTTTTATAGTAAAAATCATTGTCCAATGCATTTTTATAGTAAAAATAATTTCTAATGCATTTTCATAGTAAAAATTATTGCCCAATGCATTTTTATAGTAAAAATCATTTCCAATGCATTTTAATAGTTAATAATCATTGCCCAATGCATTATCATAGTAAAAATCATTTCCAAGGCATTTTTATAGTAAAAATCATTTCCAATGCATTTTCATAGTAAAAGTCATTTCCAATGTATTTTCATAGTAAAAGTCATTTCCAATGCATTTTTATAGTAAAAGTTATTGACCATTGCATTTTAATAGTAAAAGTTATTGACCATTGCATTTTAATAGTAAAAATCCTTTCCAGTTAATTTTTATAGTAAAAATCATTGTCCAATGCATTTTAATAGTAAAAATCATTTCTAATGCATGTTTATAGTAAAAATCATTGCCCAATGCATTTTTATAGTAAAAATCATTTCTAATGCATTTTTATAGTAAAAATAATTGTATAATGCATTTTAATAGTAAAAATTATTTCTAATGCATCTTAATAGTTAAAAATCATTTCCAATGCATTTTTATAGTAAAAATAATTTCCAATGCATTTTCATAGTAAAAATAATTTCCAAGGCATTTATATAGTAACAATCATTTCCAATGCATTTATATAGTAACAATCATTTCCAATGCATTTTTATAGTAAAATTATTTCCAATTCATTTTTATAATAAAAATAATTTCCAATGCATTTTTATAGTAAAACTCATTTCCAATACATTCTAAAGTAACTGATGATCTTTTCATTATGTTAAGGGCAAAATGTTAATGAACAAATTTCAATGGTCAAATGAGAAAATAATTATTGGTCCTGAAAGGAGACATAAACGTCTTTCCGTTTAACGAACTGACTTATTAGATTTGATAAGTCAGTCAGTACTAATGAAAGAAAAGACTAATTAACAATGAATTCCTCATTTACCGAAAAAGAAATATAAGTATAATAAGTCAAATGGAAAAAAAAGGAATCAGACGAGAAATATTAAGATTGGACAGAAAAATCGATAATCAATAAGAAGTAATAATCAGTATTAATCATTCCTATGTGTGTAATAGAGTTGATAATTTGCGGTGAAATAGAATCAGTGGGATTGTCCCATACGTGTTTGTACGTTTTGTTAAGGAGAAGGAGACAGACGAAAAGAGATGTCAACATCTCAGCCACTTTCAAGTAATTCTACTTCTTTTGTCAATCTACTTTATTCAGAGATCAATATCAATCAGAAACGTATAGAATTACACATATTGATATACTGATCAATATATATATGGAGGTGCGTGGGCTAGTGGTTAGAGTCGTGGAAAATGGACTCGTCGAATCGAGTTCAATTCCTAGACGAAGCTGTTGGCATTTCACATAGCGCTAATACCCTTCGGAAAGGTATAAATCCATATATTCTCCCTCCAGCTATGGGTTAAATAGTAGGGCAGATTGGGCACTTCAGCCAGTCTAGGAGAGGGATAACTCTGAATTCAAAATTCCTGAGGTCGGTCGTTGATTGTGTTTGTGGCAACAATTGATGCACCAATTCTTTCCTATCGACTGTGCCAAAAAGTGTGGATGGTCCAACACAAGACTTCACAAATATAAACAAATCACTGTGTGGGAGTTCATTGTGTGTATGAGCGCCCATACGTCGAAAATCGACGGGAGATTCCATTATATATATATATATATATATATATATATATATATATATATATATATATATAATAGGTGTGTCAAAAACGTATTGAGACTTTTTAACACACCTTGTAATCTGAAAAAAATAATATTCCATTCATTTTTACATTTCTGTCTTGGTAAATACAGCTTTAAACTCAGCACTTTTTGACACACTTTGTATTCTGAAAAAGAATCAATGTTCCAAATATTGTTCATTTATATCTTGGTACATACAGCTTCAATCTGGATACTTTTTGACACACCTTGTATACTGAAAAAATTAATGTTCCATTCATTAACTTCTATCTTGGTAAATACAGCTTCAAACTCGGCACTTTTTGACACATCTTGTATTCTGAAAAAATTATCGTTCCATTCATTTTTCATTTCTATCTGGGTAAATACAGCTTTAGACTTGGTACCTTTTGGACACACCTTGTATTCTGAAAAAAAATTATATTCATTCTTCATTACTGTCTTTGTAAATACAGTTTCAAACTCGGCACTTTTTGACACATCTTGTATTCTGAAAAAAATATTGTTCCATTCATTCTTCATTTCTATCTTGGTGAATAAAGCTTCAAACTCAGCACTTTTTCGACACACCTTGTATTCTAAAGTAAATTAACATTCCATTCATTTTTCATTTCTTTCTTGGGAAATACAGCTTCAAACTCGGCACTTTTTGACACACCTTATATTCTGAAAAAAATTAATGTTCCATTCATTGTTCATTTCTACACATTTTGACACACCTTGTATATGTACCGCCGAAGCTAGTACGACACACCTTGAAACCATAGGTAGATGCCTACTAAAACCTTTATATTTAATAAATAAATAAATAGATACATAAATAAAGCTCTTACATTTATAATTGAGCACTTTATTTTTTTTTTTCATCTCGGAAAAATTACAAATCTCTCTCTCTCTCTCTCTCTCTCTCTCTCTCTTCTATATATATATATATATATATATATATATATATATATATATATATATACATGAAACCTAAGATGTTAATAAAAATTAACAATTGAATGTTAATAAAATGAACATGTCCATTCCTTTGCTTCAATTCAGATATTAAATAATTATGAAATAATCTTGATATCCCATCTACCAAAACAAGACCGAAGAAATTGTGGGTAAGGCAGCACAGACAGAACAGGGCTGGGATCCTGGATAACATCTCAGAAATACTTAACAGCTGCTCGAAGAGAAACCAAAACAGAACACTTTTAGCGGCCAATTCCTTCTAAACAAAAGAACATTCTGGTTAATGGGTCTGCCATGAATAAAAACAAACACTATGAAGATTCATAGTCTTGGAGAATGTGCCGTTAGACGCCATGTGTAATATAATCAAACAGATGTTTGTGGTCTGTCGAGGGTTTAGTTTTGGATTGTTGATGCTGATGGGTGGAGTTATCCGGTGTGTATCAAAATCAGTGTGAATATCTTCATGGGGGAGGGTAAGTGTCGAGTGTTTAGATTTAAAAGAAAAAGGGGGGTTGGTAGGTGGGTTGGTTGATGTTTAGACTGCATTGGTGTGGGAAAGGCTTTTCTTGTAGAAAAATGTTTTGCTTCCAAAAAGGTGTCTCCTGTTTCGAAATCATTAGAAAGGCGAAATGGGAAACCAAGACGAAGAAAAGAAAGGAAGAAAAAAATGAAAGGACAAAACATAAAAAGAAATAAAGTTTATTTATTTGTTTGTTTGTTTATTTCTGGCTGCATCCTGAAACACTTATCCTTTTAAAATGCCAGTAAGTGTTAATCTATATCTACACACACACACACACACACACACACACACACATACACACACACACACACACACACACACACACACATATATATATATATATATATATATATATACTTTGGTGCGGTACCAAGTTTCTTGGTACAAGGTGATTCTAGGTGGGTCCTAATTCTCTACCAGTAGTTTGTTGTAGAGTTCAGATTCCGTATGAGAGCTCAATGTTTAATTATTGTAAACAGAGCAAAGTTATTTGTGAATAAAAGGCCTTAAATACCATGGGTATCGTGGTTATGGACCATTTCCACTCGCGAGAATGCTCACGAGCTTCTTCAGACCACTGATATATATATATATATATATATATATATATATATATATATATATATATATATATATATATATTGTTTTGTTTTATCAGTGGTCTGAAGAAGCTCGTGAGCATACTCGCGAGTGGAAATGGTCCATAACCACGATACCCATGGTATTTAAGGCCTTTTATTCCCAAATATATATATATATAAAAACTGTCCATTTTTTTCAAAAGTCAACGCCTCTGACGACGAATAACACCGAAAAAGTGTTATTCAGAAACCAATGGTAGGAGCGACTTTGTAATTATAAATAAATAAATAAATATATATATATATATATATATATATATATATATATATATATATATTGATAATGGAGATTCGCTTCCGGTTTTTGACTGTAACAAATATTACGTCACTGCTTACGTCACATTACCCAACACATTATCCAACGTCATAACATAGAATAAATATACTCAAAATGTGAGCATGCAACGTTAGACAATCCTCATTGTTTCAATAAATAGATGCCCGGCGTTATATATTTATATATAAATTGTTTTGTTCTAATATAATATTTAAAGTTATCGGAACTGTTTCCATTTCAAATTGTCTTTCTTTCTTTTTTTTTCTTTTTTTACTCCTTTAATAAATTTGACGATTTTACATACTTATGGTACATACTCTATGACATTGAATTTTCAGCTCCCATCCCCTCAGGCAATATCTTTCAAAAAATTATTTTTACATTTATTTTTATTTTGCTAGTTATTATGAAGATAGTGTATGTGTCTCTGTAACCAAAACTACGTCACCACCAACGTGACAATTCCCTTAGTTATTTACGTTATATTCTCAACGGTCATTAAATAATCACTATTTGATCTTAATTAGCATCTTATTTTTAACAATGTCTCTATTAAGGTATAGCTGAGATAGATTTGCCTCAAAACAGCCCATATAATTTATGTGTTTAAAATATTGCGATGTGTGTTATATATCATTAAAAAATAAATGTTTACATAATATATGGTTTGAATAATTTGCATACCAGTTTTAATAAAACTGTGTTTGGTAATTAATTACTTGGTTTTATTGATTTCTGTTATTATTGTTTTATTCTCAAACGTATTAAAAGCAATCCCATGTATTATCTTATATTGAAATCAAGTGGGAAGCGCGTGGTGTAATGGTTAAAGTCATGGAAAATGGACTCGTCGCCCCGAGTTAAAATCCTGAATGTGGTAATTGCATTTCACTTAGCGCTAATACCCTTGGGAAAGGTATGAATCCTACTCTCCCTCCAGCTATGGATAAATAGTAGGCCAGACTGGACTCTTTAACCTTGATTAGGCAACCGGTCTAGGAGAAGGAAAACTCTCAATTCAAATCTGTTGAACTCCGCTTAAGAAATTGACCTTGTGTCACATCCTGCTCGTGCGGGGTGGGGGTTTGGTAAATACATATAAAGAAATCAATTAGAATAAAGTAAAAATAAGTGTAGACGATTTTGTATTCGTATCAAATTTCATTAGTCTTTCTAATTCAATATAGTATCTAATTGTATTAAAACATGAATACTTGTGCCCGGAGGGTGCATTTTTTGCCTAGTATATATATATATATATATATATATATATATATATATATTTATATATAAATATATTATAATAGAAAAGTTGCAGAAACACACACAACCTATCAAATATCGGACATATTCTGCCAAAATAATAATTCAATGTCAGATCAGAAACACGTGTCGCATATGTAAGATAAAAATAATTTTTTTAAATTTTCTGAGAACATAATACATTTTGCGGACCTTCTTTTTTATAAAATATTGAATTTTCTCCCGTTGGAAGCAGAACAACATTTTATATATATATATATATATATATATATATATATATATATATATATATATATATATATATATATATATATATATATATATACTAGTCAAAGTAGACTTGGCTTTTTAATCTTGGCTAGGTAAACAGTCTAGAAGAAGGAAAACTCTGAATTCAAACCGGTTGAACTCCACTGAAGAAATTGACCTTGTGTCGCATCCTCCTCATGCGCAAGGTGTTGGTAAATATATATATATATATATATGTATATATATATATATATGTGTGTGTGTGTGTGTGTGTGTGTAAAATGAACATTTTAATGGATAATACAATTTTGTTTATAAACACTTCTTTTCTATTTAACTCATAGATGGGACCCTAACAAGTACTACCAGTCTGTGTCTGAGTGGACCAGGGAGCAATGGTGATTAAGGGGTGTTCCACATTCCCCAAACATCAGAAACTGGAACCTCACCATCAGATAGAGTTTAACATCATACTCAGGACATGTAGACCCTCAGTCACCGCCTTCTAACACCTATATGATCAAAAGGGTTGGAGCTTGCCATAAGGGCAATAGGACTGGGGCAATCATATAGCTCAAGAAAGGGCCAAAGTGAAGTATTGCATGTCATGGACTGCTCAACCACCTGGGTTCTATCCTTAAGCATCACGGGTCGCCATCCACGGCCAACAGGTGGCCCTATTGGGGGAGTCTTACCCCTCTGCAGACGTGCAGCCAACAGGGCGGATATATATATATATATATATATATATATATATATATATATATATATATATATATTTGCCCAGTGACTTTGGCAATAGGAGCACATTATATTAAGCTCTGTAAATTACAACAACTGAAAAACTACTGCGTCAGAAGGAAGATTTATTCACTCAATCTTTAGATTTATATATATATATATATATATATATATATATATATATATATATATATATATATATATAATAGTATAATCTTCAAATGTTAACTACTGCCCATGACTCTGAGTTATATCAACAATGGGCTTCTTAATAAGAACATCGAGCACTTAGATAAAAATTTCCCATACATTTTGAGCAATCACTTGCCCAAAAGGTTTATAGTCATATTAATAATATGATATATGTCTTTCTCTGTTCATATGTATCTATCTGTCTGTCTATCTATCTATCTAGCTGCTTTCTTGAAGTGATTAATGGTTTATTTTATTATAGATATCACAATCCTTTCATTCTTTTTTTTTTTTTACCAATAACCCACAGAATAGAAGAAAGTGGCTTTGTATTTTTTTCCCTTTTATTTGCAAGTTTTCACTGTCTGATGCAGTGAGAAAAACATTTTTTCACTCATTACCGAGAAGCAGGGAGATTTTGACAAAGGTTTTCAACAGCGCACTGAGTACAATGCAATGTTTAGCAACTTATCTCATATTCCAGTTTACCATTGTTGTAAGTTTTATACCAATTTTCAGACTTACTCTTATTGACTTGTAATATATTAGACTTAGCTTATACACGCAGAGAGATAATCAGAAATTTCATATTTCTTTCTTTAAGTAAGTAAAGTTGGTAAAATGGCCTATTGTCAGTATCAGCAGCCCGTCTAACCCCTTTTTATTACTGCTAGACCAGGGATATTATCTTGCCGGGGTGGAGTGCCATAACTACCGTCAGCTACAATTTTTCCGTACAGATCAGATTACCCAATCTATGCTACTCATACGCTGAGTTGGAAGGGTGAACCTTGTGATTCCAATTCTAACTATAGGATAAATATTAATGGATATCATACTAGTCTCTCAGATCCATTACAAATGAAAAGAAATATAATATATATATATATATATATATATATATATATATATATATATATATATGTAATATATCAAGAAAAATGAAAAAAAAACACAGGTTTAAATGGGTTAAGTGGTGAGTTTATTGGCCGACGCTGCAGTGTTTTGATCTATTATATGATCATCTTCAGGGCATAAGATAAGAAATTATTTATCACAGAATAATGAGAAAAGCGAGTGGTAATCCTTGCCATTCAGTCTGTTTAAAAATGTTTCTGAAGTTTGAAAAAAGGAGACGGTTTTGAAGTATGACATCAAATATTCTATTTATGGTGTGAGTATGTGGCGCTGTAAGTGTGTGTATTGAAAGGAAACATTATGCATTTTTTTAGGTATGTGGTTGTGTGTGTGTGTGTGTGTATAATTTTTTTCTGTTGTGATAAACGACAGCGGAAGTGAAACTCAAGGTTGTGTGTGTGTGTGTGTGTGTGTGTAGGCCGATAAACTCACCACTTAACCCATTTAAACCTGTGTTTTTTTCATTTTTCTTGATATATTACATACCGTCGGTTTCACTTCCTTTCTTCACACAGACAGCACACACACACACACACACACACACACACATATATATATATATATAAGATTTTGGATGTTTGTTTTTTTAGAAGCATTTTTGCATAAATTATATATTATTATTTATATTTTGCTTGAAGGCAATATTTTTGCATTTTTGAAGGCGTATATCGTATAAAATTCGATAATTATAGAAAATAATCATGACAAGTGAATCCCGGCAAGCGATCGTGCGGCGCGTAGAACATCGTACAGCCTGTTTCGACTTTATTAAGTCTCATCAGCGATTTCCCTCAGACAGGTTAATTTTGCATGGATTGGGCGGTGCAGTGCGTATCGGTTGGCCGAGCGGTACAGTCCCTGACTCTGCCTGCTGGACTCCCGGTTTTGATTTCTGTCGGAGGGAAATCGTTAGTATACATCGCTGATGAGACTTAATAAAGTTGAAACAGGCTGTACGATGTTCTACGCGCCGCACGTTCGCTTGCCGGGGTTCGCTTTTCATTATTATTTTCTATAATTATCGAATTTTATACGATATACGCATTGTAATCGCCTTCAAGCTAAATATAAATAATACACACACACACACACACCACACATATATATATATGTATATATATATATATATATATGTATATATATATATATATATATATATATATATATATGTGTGTGTGTGTGTATGTCTGGCAACAGAAACACTGACTATATCATTGACCCAGGAAGGTCCTCCACGCAGCATCCAGAATCATCTCAGAGTTGGTCAATGAGTTGGTTTCCACAGGAGAACGTCGCTTATGAACTCGTCCTTGCTTCTCCAGCATGCCTTGTCCTGCTGATTTAAAAAAACATTATTCTACGTAAGTATGTGTCAATTAATTGTTCACCTTAAGGAGCTTGACAAATGGAAAATCTGTCGGGTTTTCTCTCCCGGCTAGAAGTAGCTGTTAAACTTTCTAGCCTCATTGATGAGAGGTAGACGTCAAAACGCGTGTATGTTCATGACTAATATAAATATATATGTATATGTGTGTATGTTTTAGGCAATAGAAATCAAACCCTTTATACAATTAATAGTTTGTTTTAGATAATTCCAAAAAAGGCAAAATCCTTAACGAAGGAAAATATCGCAAATTTAAACAGATACCATTTTATCTAAGTAAATAATTCTTCTTAAAAATAAATAAATAGTAAAAATGATTCCGCAAATGATGAAGAGAGAGGATTCTTTCATGAAATGCCAAATTTAGTGAAAATCTTAATTGATGAGCAACTCAATGGAATCTCTGCGATTGGCTTCGGTTTTGGCAAATGTGAAAAGCTCCTCTTTGCAGGGTTTCTCTTAAAGTGGCATCGTTACGTCAAAGTCTTTGGAAAATTGAAATTCTTCAATTGATTTTAATTGATTAAGTAAAGCTTGTCAAAGATTTTCAAGATTACGGATTTCACTTTGTACTTTTAAATCAGCTAAAAGGAAATATTTGCCCCCAAATTAATAAGACTAGAGCACCCACCTCAGAATTGCAATGTTCCAGGTTCAATACCTGTCCCGACCAACTCAGTGTATGAGTAGCACAGATTGGGTAATCTGATCTGTTCGGTAAAGTGGGGAGCTCACCATAGGTGTGCCGCTCCACCTCACCAAAAAATCTCCCTGGTCTTGCGCTAGCGAAGGAGAGATAGGCTCCCTCACTGTTTGACTGATACCAACAACTGACCACTCCAATGAATTCATTTTTTATGCTGCTTTGACATTAAACTTTTAAATTAGCTAAAAAGAAATTTTGGCTCAAGAATTAATAAAACAAAAAAGAAATCTATAAAAACTTTGTGTACGATGGAATGCATGGAGAAAGAAAAGTTGTGTCAAAAAGTATCAAAATTTTGTATACTATTTGACACACCTTATATTCTGAAAAAAAAAAAGGTTCCATTCATTCATTTTTGAATGGTTTCGTGTCTCGTTTTTAAGGAGAACGAGTAGTAGCAAGGAATAGAAGTGGGAGGTAATAACAATTGGTAGTGGGAGGTTATAGGAATGGTAGTGGTTCGAGCGAACGATGCAGTAGTGATTTTTTGTGAGAAGGGGAGGGGTATAGTGGAAGGAGGATAGGCGGAAATTATAAGCATTTGGGAACAGGTTGACTTATTTCAAAGTTTATTTTGTTTAAGGTAGGTTTTTTTGGTTGATATATAAAGCTTCGATTATTTGAAGTTTTGTTTGTTTTTTTCTTTATGTAGTGTGCGTGTATTTTCGGTTAGAATTTTGCGGTAGGTAGAAGGGGGGCATGAATGTGTTTTAAGGTTTTGATTAATGGAGCTGGAATCAGATAAGTGTAGTGTTAATCTGCGTGATAATGTGGTCGTCGTGTGGACGTTGAGAGACAATCTCCTACGGTACATTTGAATTCATACACAACATTGGTCTCATTATGACGAGTAGTTTGGGGGAGGAGTTGTTGCATGTGAAAGATTTGTAGTTTTACATTTTTTGTAATAGATGATCAGATTTACGTTTTTGTTAATGTCGGTGGAAGAGACATTGTTACGTATTAATTTTTTTAACGCATTTTCGTCCAGTTTATAATTTTGGTGCATCTGATTACAGTAATAGATGTTTTCGTTAGGGCTATTGAGTGTGCTATTGTTTTCATTATGGTAAATATTATGCAGGGTTTTTCGGATTTGTTCATCAACAAAATAGTTGGGGAATTCATTATTGATGAGAGTTTGCTTAATATTTTTTTTATTTCGGAAATATATATATCTATATAGTGTGGGATTGTCACTGTTTCAGCTTTTACTGGAACGGTGTGCCAAATGCAGTATTATTGGAAGAGTGCTCAATATAAAATAGAGCTGTTATATAATATAATAAGATAAATATATAAAGGTTTTACATATCTATTTATTAGGTGACAAAGGAACATTCACGGCCATATTGGTTTCATGCGAGGCAATCATCAGGTGAAGATGTTACAAATGCCATTTGTAACATCTTCACCTGATGATTGCTCGCATGAAACCAATATGGCCGTGAATGTTCCTTTGTCACCTAATAAATAGATATGTAAAACCGTTATATATTTATTTGATTTTATTTATATATATATATATATATATATATATATATATATATATATATATATATATATATATATATATAAGTAAAATATTACTTATATTTTATATATTTGCACTGTGACTCTAAAATTAAGAGCACACATTGAGCTCTCAAACTGCGACAGGTTTTTTTAAAAATAAAACTCTTGTGTCGTAAGGACGATTTCTTCTCTGGACTTTTGGATTATATATATATATATATATATTAAGCATATATCCTCCAAAAATTGTCGGTTAAAAGCCATATCAAATAAACACAATGTTTATTTACGTACTCTCATACTGTCGTGTAGCAAGTCAATAAAAAGTGGAATATAAATAAGTTCAAAACAGACGAAGAATCTGGGATAGGCCAGCTGGTGTAGTGGTTAGAATCTCCGCCTGTCAGCTTGGCAGTCGAGGTTCCGAATCACACACGGAGAAGTCTCCCATGTCTATAATCTTGCTGATGAGACCTAATAGGTCGTAATGTACATTCAGGGATTGACATTTTCTCGATTTGTTTAGCCTTACATTTGAACATATATGCCCGCCTAAATTCATTTATTATTAACTAATTAATTTTCAAAAATTAGGTATGACTTCAATTAAGCACATATCCTCCAAGAATTGTCGTCTAAAAGCCATATCAAATAAACACAGTGTTTATTTACGTACTCTCATATATATATATATATATATATATATATATATATATGTTCTAACACTTCAAACCTGCATATGAATCAACATCATATATGAGTGCCATTTGCAGTTGTTCTTTGAAGTCTTACTAGATTCCTTCATTTACCGCAAATCACTTTTGTTAAAAAGAATTCTTGACAATCATCAACTCTGTCAACCCCAGACCTTTGTCATATCCTCCAACAAAAGTGTGTCAGTTCTTTACAGCTTTATCTATCAAGGTTTTTTTTCTCTCTCTCTCTCTCTTTCTCTCTCTCTCTCTCTCTCTCTCTCTCTCTCTCTCTCTCTCAAAACCAATTTTGTATTACTGATGAGGTAAGCACTTGATAACTCAGCTTCCCCAGGCATTTTGGGATGCATAAAAATCTGATATCCCTTTCTAGAAAAGATGGTTGGCAAGATTTTACAGAATGCCAACACTTGTTGGGTTATTTTATGCTGAAGACGTTTTGTTTTATTCATTGTTTATGGTTTTCAAATTATTTTTACAAACTCAATTTTTTTAGTATTATTAGCAAAATAAAAAACGATCTCCGGGCGATGTAAAAATAGATTTTTGAAACATATTTCCTGAGGGGTGTGAGTTAAAAATTCAATGTCAGTGAGTTTGTACCCTAAGTGAGTAAAATCATCAAATTCATTAAAGGATTAAAAAATAAAACAATTTGAAATGTAAACTTTAAATATGTATTAAAATAAAACAAACTATATATAGATATATAATACCAGTCATGTATTATATTAAAACTTGTTTTAAAAAACAATGAGGACTGTCTAATTTGCATGTTCAAATTTTGAGTGTATTTATTCTATGTTATGACGATTTTGGGTAATGTGACGTAAGCAGTGACGTAGTTTTTGTTACAGACAAAAAGCGGTGGCGAATCTCCATTATTAATAGGTTTGTATTATTCATCTTCATTGTTATCAGTACAATGTTTCGGCTGATGTGCCCTCCGGCCCTCTTCAGGTATTTCTTGTTGGACTTGAAAACAACTCTGGAACCTTCTTGTTGTAATCGGGAACCTTCTTTTCGTAATCGGGAGCCATCACGGAACTTTTAACCTAACCCTTTATTTAGTCCACGGGGGGTATACAGTTCCCATTCCGCTAACCATAGCTGAGGTACAATTTTTAAAAACTCATTTTTTCTATTTAACTAATAGATAAGACCCTAACAGGTAGTACCGCTCCGGGTCAGAGTGTACCTGGGATTAATAGTAATTGAGGAGAACTCCACACTCTCCAGAGCTCCAAAATTAACTTCACCATCAGATACAGTTTAAGGTCATACTCAGGACATTATGACCCTCAGTCACCTTCTTTTAGTGCATGATAATAAGGGTTGGGCCTTGCCATAAGATCAATACGGTGGGGACAACCATGTAGATGCTAGGGCTTGATGACCAACCGATTGATTGGATGGGATTTCTCTAGTTTCTCCAACTACCTGTCAAGCCTAACTAAGTGCCAAAGTAGACATTTGCATGTCATGGACTGCTCAGCCGCAAGGATTCTGTCCTTAATCCTCACGGGCTGCTACATATGGCCAACAAATCGCCCGATTAGAGCCAGGGGGTCTTGCTCCGTTCCAGAAGTGCAGTAAGTGTAATCTAAAGCTTCATCCAACAGGGCTGTAAGAAAATCTGAGACCCCTTTCTAAAAACAACAAAGCCGTGATATTAGGGGTGTAAAGGTTAAATCGAACTTAACGGACCTAAATTCCACCATCGTATGTCACCCCGCTGAAAGAAAAAATACCAAAAATCAGGGAATTAACCGAATTTAATAAAATTTTCAGTGTTGATATATTAAGGAATAGAATATATAATGCACCAGTTATTTTATTTAAAGACCTTTATATTTTTCAGGTCAGTTAACTTTGGAGCACGTATCTTTGGCTTATTTATGGAGTTCTGGTTCGTATGAATTTATAATAGCCAAATGACAGTATGTTACGTTTGTTACATATCTTTGTGGCATAACACAGATTCTCAAAGATACGTGGTTCAAAGTTAATTGACCCCCCAAAAAATGCAAACGTTTCTAAATGAAATAACTGGTGCATTATATATTTTATTCATTAATATATCAACACTGAAAATTTCATTAAATTCGGATAAAATGTAAAAGTTTTTAAATAAAATAACTGGTGTATTATATTTTTTATTCATTAATATATCAACACTGAAAATTTCATTAAATTCGATTAATTCCCTAATTTTTTGTATTTTTTGGCATTTTTTATTTTGGCGGTGTGATATACGTTGTTGGAATTTAGGTACGTTAAGTTCAAATTAACCAGTGAATATATTATTCTCATTCGGAATGTAAGTGATTCTTCCATTGAATAGCTGAAATGTAGAACGTGCTCATCATGAAATCCAATGAGCCATGGAAATTCTTGAAAGTCGGCAAAGGGTGAATACATTTGCGCAGACATTTGCACTGCGAGTAAATGGACCGATATCAGCGAATAATAAGAAGAAGGAATTGATAAAAATGCCAGAAACTGTGGAGTGCCAATTCTTTTTTATCCTATGGTAAATGGAATTAATGGAATAATTGAATCGGAAGCAAAAGAAAAGGGAAGCTGGGTTGGAGAAAGAAAGTTGAGTTGTCTCGGAAATCAAACCCTTTATATAATTAATAGTTTGTTTTAGATAATTCCAAAAAAGGCAAAAACCTTAACGAAGGAAAATATCGCAAATTTAAAGAGATACCATTTTATCTATGTAAATAATTTTTCTTAAAAATAAAATAAAATGATTCCGCAAATGATGAAGAGAGGGGATTCTTTCATGAAATGCCAAATTTAACAGCATATTGTGTTTTCATATCCTTCTATCTATACTTATACCGTCGGATTCATTTCCTTCTCTAACTTATATATATATATATATATATATATATATATATATATATATATATATATATATATATATATATGTGTGTGTGTGTGTGTGTGTGTGTTTTATGTAATAGAAATCAAAACCTTTATACAATTAATAGTTTGTTTTAGATAATTCCAAAAAGCCAAAATCCTTGAAACCAATATGGTAGCAGATTAGTTTCAGTACTAATAAATGTATATCAAAAAAATATATTTATTTATTAATATCGCTCTATCACAGATGTTGAGCACTCTTAATAATACCGTATATATTGGCGTACTCTTGATATCAGTGAAGAAGAAGAAGAAGAAGAAGGAATTGATAAAAATGCCAGAAACTGCGGAGTGCCAATTCTTTTGGTAAATGGAAGTAATGGAGTAATTGAATCGGAAGCAAAAGAAAAAGGGGGAAGCTGGGTTGGGGAAAGAAAGATGTGTTGTCTCGGATGTTACAAATGGAAGATGAAAGAGGAACAGTGAAAAAGTGAACCATGTCAGAGTAAGATGGTCACGTGGAGGACGAGGGGGGGAAGGTGGAGTGTGGTGTTGGGGGATGGGGGTTGGAGATAAATGAAGATGCAATGAGGATGAGGTTGAAGTGTAATTAGCCAAAGGGTAGAGAGAATAGATGAGTGGAAATGGCACAAATTGTGGGTGGCATTTTATGGGTGGGTTTACAGGTTAAATGGTAAAGTGAAAGTGAAAGTGTCTTGTGTGAGATTTTGGAATTGGGTCTCTGAAAGGGAAGAGTGGATGAAAGGGAGGTAAACGAGTGCAGAGATAGTGTATGGAAGAGAGAAAGAAACAAAGGAAGAAGGAAAGAATGAAAGAGAGAAAGAAAGAAAAAGATGATGAAAGGTAGGAGTATGAGGGGGAATGAAAAAAAGAAAGAAAGAGATAAGGAAAGAAAATAAGTGCACAGGTTGTTAAAGGACGAGGATAAGTAAAAGAAAGAAGGAAGGAAAAAAAGAAAAAAGAAATAAAAGAAAAGATAATGGAAAGGAAGACAGTATAGATGGTGATGATATATATGAAAGAAAGAAAGAAAGAAAGAAAGACCATGGAAGGGAAGACAGTATAGATGGTGACGAGGTGAGGATAGTGAAAGAGAAAGAAAGAAATAAATGATGAAAAGGAGGATAACTTATATTTTAACATGGAGGTGGTTGGAAGAAGAAAGAAAGAAAGAAAGAAAGAAAAAAGAAAGAAAGAAGGAAATATAAAGATATGAAAGGAAAGGGTGTATAGATGATAAAAGGGAAAAGATGAAAGAAAGAAAAGGATAAACAAAAAGGAGAGAGTGTATAGATGACAACAGGGGGAGGGGAGAAAAAGCAAAGAAGGAGATCATGAAAGGAGAGAGAGACAGAGACAGAGACAGATATACAGAGAAAAAAACAGAGAGAGAGAGAGAGAGAGAGAGAGAGAGAGAGAGAGAGAGGGGGAGAGAGAGAGAGTAAGCAAATGGTAACAGGAGGAGGAGGGAAAGAAGAAGAAAAAAGAGATGATGAAAAGAAGAGTGTGTCCTGATGATAACAAGTGGCGGTGATGAAAGAAAGAAAGAAAGAAAGAAAGAAAGAAAGAAAAAGATGATAAAAAGAAAGTTAACTGATCTAAAAAAAAAAACAAGAGAGAGAAAAGGATGAAAGAAAGCACTATCATGATTTAAAAAAAAAACAAAACATTTTTATAAAATGAATTTAAAAAAAATTGGAATAGATCACTAAGTAGACCTAAGCCTATTCTAGTAGTGACCAAATTTGAATTCAGGGTTTTTCTTCTCCCAGACTTGTTACTTAACCCAGGTTAAATAGCCCAGTCTGCCCGACTATTTACCCATAACTGGAGGCAGAATAGGCGGATTAATAGATTTAAAGGGTATTAGAGCTAAGTGATCTGTGGTTTGGTCCAGGAATTGAACTCTGGTCGACGAGTCCCCTACCCGCAACTCTAACTAGTACACCACCTCGCTTCCCCACATCTAGCATAACCTGTGGATATACCACAGTTTGATTATTTCATCATTACAATGTTTCATATGTTTATTTAAGAACTATATTTTATACTAGATTCATATCTTTGTGAATTCTTGAGAACGTGAGAGAACAACAAGGAAAGTAACATTTTCAATCCCATTTTTAATGATGTAGTTGACTCACAATAAAGCATTTTTCTAACCCATAAATTGCTTAATGGTCTTTTTTTTAAAGGTATAACAATTTATTGAACACCATTCAAAAGAAAAAAGAACACGAAAGTGAAACGGACGAGTAAGTTCCATAGTGCCTTGATATATGAATATAACAAGTTAGTTTACCATAGATATATTCACCAGCACCGTCTAAATAACGACGGTACTTATCAATATACAGCATGAGAAGACTTCACAAAAATCGAATGATTTCAACTGTAACGTTGTGCCTTTTTTCCGGGCACTAAAACGATATCTGTAGCCTGGTGGTATTTTCACTGTACCCAAACGTATATAAGTAATGCGGCGGCGGTGGAGGTGGCGGCGATATATTCACGGTACTAAAAATGTATTCTGGTCATCTTGTTGATAAAAATTACAACGTGAGAAATATGAAGTCACAACTGCTAGCCTTTATTATCGTGCTCGTCTCGTGTGCTGTATCGGAGAGGAGGAAAGGCAGATAGAAAGAGAGAGAGAACACTACTTGATTACTGGGACCCCATACTGGACACCAAAGGCCCGTCCGTTCCCCTACGCGTCCGAAAGCAAAAAAAAAAGGCCGGTCCCTCTCTTCGTTGTTCCACGTCACCACGTGACTTCCGGTTCCGGTCAACACCCGAAACTTCCGGTTGACACTCAATTCTCCGTTCGGGGTCATGCTACGGTCAAACCATCGTTCATCCTGTTTTGCTCATCACTATTTTTTAAACCTTTATCATCTCTCACTTATTTCTTTCTTCCTTCTTTTCTAACATAGTAGTTCTAGCTTCCGGTTGACGCTCAATTCTCCATTCGGGAGGTCACGCTCCGGTCAAACCATCGTTCATCCTGTTTTGCTCATCAGTATTTTTTAAACCTTTATTCTCTCACTTATTTCTTCTTCCTCCTTTTCCAACATAGTAGTTCTAGCTCACAAAAGTCAGGATAATATCCCCATCTTGCTACAAACAACCTTGAATTCAAAATCTAACTAAAAACAAACCGTCTAAAAGACAACGTTACTTATCAATATAGAACATTACTATAATTTCACTTTAGGTGCCAAAACGAATAACGCAGTCTCTTTCTGTGCTTTGATAGCCCACTGGATGACACGTAATTTTTGAATGGCAATCTCTGATGCATTGACTGCAAACAAACAGGGATTGTAGTTGCTGTTGTCTCTCCTTCCTTCTGGCTCTTTTTTCTGAGGCAGCATCCCTCCTCTTTTTTCACTCTTTTTCGCCTCTCGTTTGACATGGAGGCACCAGCCGGCTCGGTTTTCTACACCAACCTCCCATGTGGTAGTGTTGATGTGGCATGTCATCATCTCCTTCTTGCATATATATATATATATATATTTACCAACCCCTCCGCACGAGCAGGATGTGACACAAGGTCAATTTCTTAAGCGGAGTTTAACAGGTTTGATTTCAGAGTTTTCCTTCTCCTTGACCGGTTGCCAAGCCAAAGTTAAAGAGCACAGTTTGTCCTACTATTTATCTATAGCTGGAGGGAGAGTAGGATTCATACCTTTCCCAAAGGTATTAGCGCTAAGTGAAATGCAATTACCACGTCCAGGATTTGAACTCGGGGCGACGAGTCCATTTCTCATGACTTTTAAGCATTACACCACACGCTTCCAATATATGTATATATATGTCTCTGTCTCTCATTCTGTTTGTTTCTTTGTAAGTCTCTCTCTCTCTCTCTCTCTCTCTCTCTCTCTCTCTCTCTATATATATATATATATATATATATATATATATATATAGTTAAAATAAAAAATTAAATCCTTATTTTATATAAACACCGTTCCCTAAAATTTTTTTTTTTAATTTTTAAATTTTTAAATTTTAAATTTTAAATTTTAACATATTTTTTCACCTTTATTTTCACTTTATTATTTATTATTTTTTATTTTTTATTTTCCACTTTTATTTTTATTTTTATTTTTATTATCGTAACATACACAACCTGTATTTTTTAAATACTCTCAAACCAAATTAAACTAGTTATTAAATAATTTTAAATTTTCAACTTTTAACTATTAATACGACCCATAACATATCTTTTATTAAATAATAATTGAAAAAAATAATTCCCATAAATTAATTCAAATTTTTAATTCAATAATCAAAAACCGTTCCTGATCTACGAAAATGTAAACAAGCGTTCCTCTACTGAATTTAAGTCCCATTCCAACGGGCATGTTTATAACACCAAAGATTAATCGTAAACTCGATTAATTTAAAAGTAACCCTGAAGAATCTATCGATGAAACTCGAGTAGGTTACTCATTTCCATTCTTAAATAAATTTATGCTCTACATTGTATTGAGCACTTTGTATTTGTTTTTTCTCAACCTTAACCTCTGGATATTGTGCGCTTCCAACGATCGTTCTTATACCACCAGTAAGTTAATACTTATACATATACAATAATATATATTATATATATATATATATATATATATATATAGTATATTAAGAAAAATGAAAAAACACAGGTTTAAATGGGTTAAGTGGTGAGTTTATTGGCCGACGCTGCAGTGTTTCGATCTATTAATTAGATCATCTTCAGGGCATTCGTTGGTATATGGAAGGTGATTATCACCGAATAACGATAAAAGCGAGTAATAGTCCTTGTTATTCAGTCTGTTTAAAAAAATTTGAGGTTTGAAAAAAGGGACGGTTTTGAAATATGAGGTCAAATATTCTATTTTATGGCGTGAGTATGGGACGGTGTAAGTGTGTGTATCGAAAGGAAACATTGTGCATTTTTTAGGTGTGTGGTTGCGTGTGTGTGTGTATAAATGTTTTGCGATAAACGACAGCGGAAATAAACCTTAAGGTTGTGTGTGTGTGTGTGTGTGTGTGTGTGTGTGTGTGTGTGTATTTGTATGGTTATACGTATGGTTACATTGATAAACGATGTGTTTCAGGTGGAAAGAGAATATTCTTTAAACTGTGTGAGTTACTGTTTGCGTTATATATATATATATATATATATATATATATATATATATATATATATATATCAACCGTGTGTACTAATTGGATCTTTTATTATTGAATCAAATATTTCATCTCAAATAATTCAATTATAGTAGAAATCAACACTAACCTTTCTCAACTATCTGGACAGTAAATATATTTTAGTCATAAATTTTAGCAGAACATTATTTCCACAAGAACATTATTTGATCAACCATTGAAGAATGCAATCACTAGACTAACAAACCTTACTAGGTCATGGGTTTGTTAACCATCACACTACACAAGACATCCGAACTGAAAAATGTGTGTGTGTGTGTATGAGTGTGTGTATGAGTGTGTGTATATGTGGCACTACATATGCCTGCCCTGTCGGATGGGGCGTTAGAATGCACCGACTGCACCTCTGCAGAGGGGTAAAACTCCCCCCAATGGGGCCACCTGTTGACCGTGGCTGGCGACCCATGATACTTAAAGATATAACCCAGGTGGATGAGCAGTTCCTGACATGCAATACTCCACTTTTGCCCTATTTTGGGGTAGACGGGCGGTCGGAGAGCCCCCCTCCGATCAATCGGCTAGTAACGTCAAGCCCTAGCACCTATATGATTTTCCCAACTCTATTGCCCTTATGGCAAGCCCCAACCCCTTTTTATCATATTGGTGCTAGAAGGCGTTGACTGGGGGTCTACATGTCCTGGGAATGACGTTAAACTCTATCTGATGGTGAGGTTCCAGTTTTGGAGGTTTGGGGAATGTGGAGCATCCCTTCATCGCCATTGCTCCCTGGTCCACTCTGACCCGGAGTGGTAGTACCTGTTAGGGTCCCATCTATGGGTTAAATAGAACAAATGTATTTATAAAAAATTGTATTATCCATTAAGAATTGATTTATTTCAAAACTTTATCGGCATTAAATGACCCACTGAGGTTGATATGCCGTAAAACAAAACATAACCAAACCAAACTAAAATATGTCCCATTTGCATAATTTTTTAAGACAATGATTTTTAATAAACCGGTATATATACATTAACTCAAAATATTCATTTTATCACCAGCAGAATCACTATGCACCTCTTCCACCTTTACAGTGTGAGCCCCGAAACAATCCTCAATTTCATTTAGTCCTCAAAACTTATAGGAATATCTTATTATAATGGAGATTGTGTGCTTTTCTGTCTGTAACCGAAACTATATTACTATTCAAGTCATAATTCCCTTAGGTATTTACGTCACATTCTCCATGATATTGTTTTTATTTAAACTTCAATTATTAATAAAATTGTTATATATGATTAATACTGTTGGCCTTATCTACAATATAATAATATACAATTGTATTTATATATACAACAAAATGGCGGTTTATCGTATGAACGGATAGACTAATTTGCATATTGATATTGAAAATTTGATTTTAATAAATATGTGCTTAGTATTATTGATTGGTGATTGTTTGGTTTTATTTTAATAAATATGAGCAAAAGTTTCGAGGATAGATAAAAAGAAATCGATTAATAAGAACAAATAAGTGTAATTATATTCTTACTTCCTATTTAAACTAAATAGTTAAATTAGGAAAAGTTAGCAATGAAAGATGGGAGTGATGGAAGTGTAAGTTTCAGTTATTCTATTTTTCAATTATACTCCCCTCTGTTTCAAATCTTTTTATCTTCATTCTTATTTAGTTTCATTAGCTTTTCTAATATAATATAATATATTATATTAAAACGTAAACACTTGCACCCGGAGGGTGCATATATTTGCTAGTATTTATAAATATGGTGACATCACATATATTAATACAAAATATTAATATTATCACCAGGAAAATCACTGTGCACCACTTCCACCTTTACAACATATATCTGTCCTTATGGCATGCGAAATATAATGCGTATTACCACGCATGCGGGAACAACAACGCCGGGTTAAAGTGGACCCGGGACCTTACAGCTGATTGGTTGATTGTTTTACGGCATATCAACCCTTTTCAAACCATTTAATGCAGAATCAAGTCATTTTCGACAAATAAAAAGGTCAATTTGCATACAGTACCTTCTTTTGCTTAATTTTTGCCTAAAGGAAATAAAAATTTAATGTATGTTATAAAGTGTCATTTATTTTTGGCATTGTTATTTCAAACTCTACAAATAATTCCCCTCCTTAGCCAAAAAGTGAATGTCATTTGGTCCTTGGAGAATAATTAACTGTTTAATTGTTACAACTGATTATTTCAATACGTCCAACTTAACATTTGCTTTCTTTTGTACTAACTTTTTACCCTCTTGTTACATTTCACAAAAAGTAATCTTTGCTTTCTGGATTACTTAGCCTTTTCTTGCCACTATATATATATATATATATATATATATATATATATATATATATATATATATATATATATATATATATATATATACTAAAGCTGAGATAAACAACTAATATTTCCCTAGGATTTTTTTTATTCAGTTTAATGATACAAAATTTATACTAAAATATTCCTTGGTTTCAGGGCTACTTAATGTTTGAAAAAAAATTTCAATTAAGTATTAAACAGGCTCTTCGTTGCTTAACTTCGGTGATCAAGCACGGGAACTGGTGCTTACAGCGGGGCTTGACCGTAACCATAAAACGTTGTAGTGTAGTATTTAACATATTACAGCATTCTACATTTTCAACAATTTTCCAGCCATGATCCCAGGGAAGGGAAGTCGATGGTTTGTGGAGTGGAGGGCACAGAGTTGTAAAGGTTAAAAAAAGGAAGAGTGTATTCATCTGTGAGAATTTTTAAAACAATCCTCAACTTCTTGTAGTAATAACATCAAAACTTATTGAATATGTTTATAAATATGGTGACTTCTCATACATTAACTCAAAATATTAATTTTATCACCAGCAGAATCACTATGCACCTCTTCCACCTTTACTGTGTGAGCCTCCAAAAAATCCTCAATTTTCATGTAGTCCTCAAAACTTATAGGAATATGTTTATAAATATGGTGACATCACATATATTAATACAAAGAGTGTATACTGAAAGTGGGCAAAAATGGCCAATTTCGTGTACAAATAAAGAGCCAAACTAATATGATTTTCTGAGGAGTTTGATTCTGAGGAGAATATGAGTTTGATGAGGAGTATCACATAGTAAAGAATGGTTGAATTCGCTTGAGAATTGGGGGAGATATGGAGCTTCAAATGTGCCCCCAAAATGCCATTTTTCAGCCATTATAAGTCTACGTATTTTGATGAAAATATATGTTATCGATTTTATTGTTTTTTCTCGTGGATTCTAATGCCTTGAATTTACGGATGATGAAAAAAGTGCTCAATTCGGAGTTTTAGGTGCCTTTTGAGGCCTGATAACCCCCCAGAGAGTGAGTAAAAATGGCCAATTTCGTGTACAAATAAAGTGCCAAACTAATATGATTTTCTGAGGAGTTTGATTCTGAGGAGAATATGAGTTTGATGAGGAGTATCACATAGTAAAGAATGGTTGAATTCGCTTGAGAATTGGGGGAGATATGGAGCTTCAAATGTGCCCCCAAAATGCCATTTTTCAGCCATTATAAGTCTACGTATTTTGATGAAAATATATGTTATCGATTTTATTGTTTTTTCTCGTGGATTCTAATGCCTTGAATTTACGGATGATGAAAAAAGTGCTCAATTCGGAGTTTTAGGTGCCTTTTGAGGCCTGATAACCCCCCAGAGAGTGAGTAAAAATGGCCAATTTCGTGTACAAATAAAGTGCCAAACTAATATGATTTTCTGAGGAGTTTGATTCTGAGGAGAATATGAGTTTGATGAGGAGTATCACATAGTAAAGAATGGTTGAATTCACTTGAGAATTGGGGGAGATATGGAGCTTCAAATGTGCCCCCAAAATGCCATTTTTCAGCCATTATAAGTCTACGTATTCTGATGAAAATGTATGTTATCGATTTTATTGTTTTTTTCTCGGGGATTCTAATGCCTTGAATTTACGGATGATGAAAAAAGTGCTCAATTCGGAGTTTTAGGTGCCTTTTGAGGCCTGATAACCCCCCAGAGAGTGAGTAAAAATGGCCAATTTCGTGTACAAATAAAGTGCCAAACTAATATGATTTTCTGATAGAGTTCTGATAGAGTTTGATGAGAAGTATCACATAGTAAAAGATGGTTGAGTTCGCTGGAGAATTGGGGCAGATATGGGGCTTCAAATGTGCCCCCAAAATTCCATTTATCACCAGAAAAATCACTGTGCACCACTTCCACCTTTACATAGTGATCAGAAAAACAATCCTCAACTTCATGTAGTAATAACATCAAAACTTATTGAATATGTTTATAAATATGGCGACATCTCATATATTAATACAAAATATTCATTTTCTCACCAGCAAAATCAACCGGCACCACTCCCACCACAAGGGGGCAGTGGAGTCCAAGATGGCTCTCACCCAGCAGCAAGAATGTTTTTTGTGCTCAACCTGTATTATGTGGTGTTGAATGCAGAGAAAAAGAAAGCTACCACTGTCTGTAGGTGTAATATAACTTTGAGGTGAGAACGCAGGTCGAAACGCATAATCATCCCAAAATATGTTTTGCAAGCCGATAAATTCCAATATTTTAGGAAGGAAAACTTTTGCCAAAACTTGTGAGCAAGCAGCCACGTTTATTTTAGATTTCATAAGCATTAGCTTTTATTTCAATGAATAATTTAATTTTATAGCAGATTGGAAGTACGTAAAAGTCCAGATTAGGCTTCGTCTACAAAGGAAGTGCAAATTTCTGGATATTTCTGATCCGAATCTGATATTTTTATAACGGAATGTTATTGATGACAAATCAGTTCGACACCTTCCGACAAAACTTCGGAAGACAAGCTGAAGATTAGCTTCCTATTTTTAAGCTTTGGCTTTTTGCAAATTAAGAAGGGTTTTTCGGTAAAAAGAAAGGAAGCAGAAGAAAAAAAAAAAAAAGGTGCTGATGAATCTCCGAGAAATTTTTAAAATATTTGCCACCAGAAAAGGA
This sequence comes from Doryteuthis pealeii, assembly GCA_023376005.1. Lineage (NCBI taxonomy): Eukaryota > Metazoa > Mollusca > Cephalopoda > Myopsida > Loliginidae > Doryteuthis > Doryteuthis pealeii. The sequence goes on from CM042169.1 coordinate 64,650,295, forward strand.
ATATGTATTTTTGCCGAGCATTAACGCCATAAATATAGATATGCCTTCCTGTAAGTGAGCGGAAAATTTATATATTTAACTTTGCGTTCATCTAAATAGTTTTATAAATGTCTGTCTATTCTGTTGTAAGTGCAGCGCGGGAAATGGTAGCAGGAATTTGAAATTTGAAATTCTTGCTTTTTGCTGGAATTGAACCCAAATAATTGGTATTGATAGAAAATAGTTATTTTTCTATCTAGATCACACATATACATACAAGGTGTGTCCAAAATATCAAGAATTTTGTACTATTGACACTCCTTGTATTCTGAAAAAAAATAAGGTTCCAATCGTTTTTCATTTCTATTTTGGTAAATACAGTTTCAAACTCAGCACTTTTATGAGACACCTTGTATTCTGGAAAAAAAAATAACGTTCCATTCATGTTTATTTCTATATTGGTAAATACAGCTTCAATCTCGATACTCTTATTACACACATTGTATTCTGAAAAAAATAAAGTTCCATTTATTGTTCATTTCTAGCTTGGTAAATACAGCTTCAATCTCGATACTTTTATTACACACATTGTATTCTAAAAAAAAAATAACATTCCCTTCATTGTTCATTTCTAGCTTAGTAAATACAGCTCCAATCTCGATACTTTTATTACACACATTGTATTCTGAAAATAAAATAACGTTTCATTCATTGTTCATTTCTATTTTGGTAAATACAGCTTCAATATCAATACTTTTATGACACACCTTGTATTCTGAAAAAAATAACGTTCCATTTATTGTTCATTTCTAGCTTGGTTAATACAGCTTCAATCTCAATACTTTTATGACACAAGCTGACTCTGCAGCTAAATCGGCTCTAGATTCAATCCCTGACAAGTTCCAGATATCATATACTGACTTGAAATCTAAAATTAATAGATTCCTTCATACAAAATGGCAGCAACACTGGAATAACTGTATCCACAATAAACTCTTCCTAATCAAACCGACTTTGGGAGGCTGCAGACAACTTTAAGGAAGTCTAGAAAGGAACAAGTCATTATGTCCCGATTATGCATTGGTCATACAAAACTAACACACTCTTATATACTCAAACAAGAACAACAACCACAATGTGAAACATGTCAAACACCCCTGACAGTTAAACACTTATTGATGGAATGCAGATTTTTCGCTCACATCAGAAACCGTTATTTTAAAGCAAACAACATGAAATCTGTTTGAAAATGTTAACATTGGGGATATTTTCTCCTTTTTAAGGGAAATAAAATTATACCATAGAATATAGACATGAAACAAATCAATACCATACAATATAATCCCAATAATGCTAACACATTGTTAAAACCAATTACTAAAAGTATATATATGAATACAAATATGTATTATACCCTAACCGTTAGGCATGATATAACCCCAGACGGGTTGATATGCCGTTAAAATCAATAAACCAACCAACCAACCAACCAACAACTTGTATATACACATAAATGGGAGACCTCAATAATAATAATAGTGAGAAAGAAAAAGGAGAGAATAGATAAATGATCTTGACAATGAAAAATAGAAGTAACAAGAAAATGAATATAAAAATCATGACTACATTTTTATGTTTTGTTTATGTTTTGTTTATTAACATATCCCAAAGAATTATTAAATTTTAAATCGGCTTAACAAGAAAATGAATATAAAAATCATGACTACAGTCAAGAATAAAAGAAATAGAATAATCGTAATATGAAAAAAAGTAAGAACATGACAAGGAAAAGGAACAAGAAAAAAAAAAAGAAATAATCGTGAGAAAAAAGAAAACATAAAATAAACGTAACAAAAAAGGGAAATAAATAAGATAATGACAAAAATGATAGAAAAATAATACAATCTCGATACTTTTATTACACACCTTGTATATACACATGTGGGAGACCTCAAGTAGTATAATGGTTAGCAAACTATTGTTAGTGACTTCGATTCTCACTGAATGCCACATGATACTGGCCTTGTGACACATCTAAGCTAAACTTAGTAAATAAATATGTGGGCACCTCACATGGTGTAATGATTAGCAAGCTAGATTTGCAGACCATTGTTAGTGAGTTTGATTCTCACATGGCGCCCTATATTTCTGGTCATGTGCAACATCTAAGCTAATCTTAGTAAATATATATATATATATATATATATATATATATATATGTGGGGGGGGTTCTTATCTTTATATTTACACCCTATATATATAAATACATTATATGAATATTGACATATTTCACATATTTCTCTACTTACACACAAGACATATTATGTAATATATGTATGTAAATATTTTCATATTCTCATATTTACACCCCACACCATATATATATATATATATATATATATATATATTATATATATATATATATATATATATATATATATATATATATATATATATGGAGGCGCGTGGGCTAGTGGAAAATGGACTCGTTCAATTTTTAGACGATGCTGTTGGCCTTTCACATAGCACTAATACCTTGGAAACTTATGAATCCATATATTCTCCCTTCAGCTATGGGTTAAATAGTAAAGCAGACTGGGCTCTTTAACCTTGGGTAGGTAACCACTCTAGGAGAGGGATATCTCTGAATTCAAAATGTCCTGAGGTCAGTCGTTGATTGGGTTCGTGGCATTCTATGATGCACCAATTCTTTCTATCGATTGTGCCAAAAAGTGGTGGTCCAACACAAGCCTTCACCACTATAAACAAATCACTGTGTTGGTTGTTCATAGATGAACACTCATGCGTCGAAAATCGAGAGAGTGTCCACCTATGTATGCATGTATTTAATAATATATATATATATAATTTAATATGTGTGTGTGTTTGTGTGTAGTGTGTAAGTGATTTTTGTTTTCAATAATCCCAATATGCCACACCGCCACACAACCTGCCAATAACCTTATCTCATTATATAAGATATGTCATATTTCTCTACTTACACACACAGACATATAATGTATTATATGTATATACATATTTTCATATTCCATATTTAACCCCCCCACACACATCATTTATATATATATATATATATATATATATATATATATATATGAGAGTAAGTATAAACAATGTGTTTATTTGATATGGCTTTTAGCCGACGATTTTTGGAGGATATGTGCTTAATTGAAGTCATACCTAATTTTGAAAATTAATTTGTTAATAATTAATGAATTTAGGCTGGCATATATGTTCAAATGTAAGGATAAACAAATCGAGACATTTTCTCGATTTGTTTAGCCTTACATTTGAACATATATGTCCGCCTAAATTATTAATTATTAACAAATTAATTTTCAAAATTAGGTATGACTTCAATTAAGCACATATCCTCCATATATATATATATATATATATATATATATATATATATATATATATATATATAGATAAGATGGGGTAGCATGGAAATGGAGTTAATGGCACCTGGTTCTGACAGACTTGGCGAGAAACTGTCAGTAATCAGGCGCCGTTGATTCCATCGCCACGCTACCGTAACTAAATATATAATATAAATGGTCTATCCATGATATTGAACTCTGTTTACTTATAAATATAGCACCCATGTTATCTGTATGATATATATATTCCCATATGTATATATATATATTTTCATATATTTGTATTTACACATACAACACACACATATATATTTATATATATATATGTGTGTATGTAGATATTCTAATATTTCTATACTTACACACATACACATACATAACACACCATATATATTCATATTTTTATAGTTACCCTATACACTCTATATATGTATATATAAATACACACACACACACATATATATATATATATCTATATGTAGATGTTTTAATATTTCTATACTTACACACAGATATATATATATATTCACATATATATATATATATATATAATATATATATATATATATATATATATATATAATACACACTCACACACACATATATATAAATATTTTGTATTTCTATACATTTACACATACACACACACACACACATATTATACATATATATTTATATGTGATATTGTAATATTTCTATACATGCACACACAACATATATTAATTTTTATATTTATATCCATACACTCCATATGTATATCAAGACACACACATATATATAATATTTTTAAATTTTATACTCACACACATACATACAACACATACGCACACATATATTCATATTTTTATATTGACACCACCACACACTCCATATATATATATATATATATATATAAATATTTCTATATATCTATACTTATACCACACAGATATATATATATATATATATATATATATATATATATATATATATATATATATATATAAGAATTTATCATGTAAAGTGATTCTATTTCTGTGTTGCCAGTGTTGCTGGGAAACAAGATAAGTGAAGTTCATATTTATTAGGGAGACACAGATGTACATTTCAAACAAATTTATGTCCCCCTGCCAAGTATAAAGAAACTCTTGCAAGAAACTTTGCTTGTTTCTCATCCAAGTCAGCAAAAATTTATTACGTCTGCCTCTGTCTTGTGATTAGAATCGCATTGAACTATGAAAATATATCCAAAAATGATCCAGCAATTTAATAGCCCCACCCCCCAAAAAGAAATAGCCTACCCAAGGTTTTGGCACAAAGTCTCTTCATATACTTCCCATTGGGGCCCTCACCTCTTTATTTATTCTAGCATCTTTTCAACTTCTCCAAAATGTTTAAGAAAGTATTTTTAGGGATCAACATCAGTAGCTATATCATAATCCTCTTAATCTCATCTGGGTGAAGGCAGAACTGTATTAATTCATGTAAATATTATTAAGATGGTGTTCCTAAATATAAAGACTACATTTATTTTAAGAATGATGACACGAAATGGTTTGATATGCCGTAAACAAAACAAAACATAGCCAACCAAACAACCTATCCGAATCTGTTCATATCTATCTATCTATTATCTATCTATCTATCTATTCGTTCAATACTTAAGTGGATGATCACTTAAGCAACTGCTGGTACTGAAATCAACTTGAGTCCTTTGTTTATAAAAAATGCAAACTCCCTAAATATAAAGACTATATTTATTTTAAGAATGATGACCCGAAAGGTTTGGTGATCATCCAATTAAGTATTAAATGAATTGATATACAGACAGACAGATAGATAGATAGATAGATAGATAGATATGAATAGATTTGGATAGATTGGCGGGTTGGCTAGGTTGTTTTGTTTTACGGCATATGAAACCTTTTTGTGTCATCATTCTTAAAATAAATGTAGTCTTTATATTTAGGGAGCATCATAATTTTTAAGTGGTTAGGCCATCTATATTAATAAATACAGATCTGCCATCAGCCCATAGATGAGTTTAAGATGATTGTGATATAGCTACTGATGCTGATCCCTATCTATCTATCTATCTATCTATCTCTATCTGTTCGTTCAATACTTAATTGGATGATCACTTAAGCTGGTACTGAAATCAACCTGAGTCCTTTGTTTTATAAAATGGATACTCTCCATTGGGCCCTCACTTCTTTATTTATATCTTTCAAAAATGTTCTAGAAAATTTTTTAGGGATCAGCATCAGTGCTATATCACAATCATTTTAATCTCATCTATGGGCTGAAGGCAGATCTGTATTAATTAATGTAGATGGCCTAAATAGTTAAAAGTTTATGGTGCTCCCTAAATTATAAAGACTACATTTATTTAAGAATAATGGCACGAAAAGTTTTGATATGCCGTAAAAAACTAGCAACCACCTCTATCCAAATCTGTTTCATATCTATCTATCTATCTATCTATCTATCTGTTCGTTCAATACTTAATTGATGATCACTTAAGCTGGTACTGAATCAATCTGAGTCCTTTGTTTATAAAAATGGATACTCCCATTGGGGCCCTCACGTCTTTATTTATTCTAGCATCTTTTCAACTTCTCCAAAATGTTCTAGAAAATCTTTTTAAGGATCAGCATCAGTAGCTATATCACAATCATCTTAATCTCATCTATGGGCTGAACACAGATCTGTATTAATCCATACATTTCTCTCCAGCTATGGGTAAATTATTAGGAAAGATTGGGCTCTTTAACCTTGGATAGGTAACCAGTCTAGGAAAATGAAAACTCTGAATTTTAAAATGCTGTGGTTAGTTGTTGATAGGTACAAAAGGATGTATTGATATAACACAGTAGGATAATCTAATTTTAATGGTATTAGCGTTTTACGAAATGCAAATATGATTTGAACTCGGGTTTAGGAGTCCATTCTGCCACGTGCCTCCATGTGGCCATTATTAGCTAAATCTATATAATCTCTTTTTACTTAATCTAAAAGTTATGAACCGAAAACTTTAGACTTCCCTCCATTTTGAGATGATCTTTCAAAAATGACTTATTTCACATTCACCTGTCGTCACTTTCGACAAGGTGGAGTTTTATCATAAAGAAAGAAAGTAAAGTAAAAGGATATGTTACACAGAAAAATGTAATATAAAATAAATGAAGAAATGCTATCCGTTTAAATCAAACATAATGAAAAGATGAAAAAACGAGTGTGTGTGTGTGTGTGTGTGTGTGTGTGTGTGTGTGTGTGTGTGTGTGTGTGTGTAATGTGTGGGGAGAGGAGAGAGTTAAATCAAGAGTATTATTCTTTTTACATATTTGAACTATTTAGCAATAGCTCTTAAGTAAATATCAAAACGTTGTAAAAATAAATTATCCTACTGTGGTATATCCACAGGCCTGCTAGTACCTATCTATTTCTTGTGTCAGAGACTTGCTGGTGGTAAACTTTACCTTAATCCATGCTAGTAACAATGTTTTATACTTATTTCTCTGTGGTATATCAAGTCTATGTAAAATTTGCTGGCCATTATTAACTAAATTAGAAACATCACTTTTTACTTAATCTAAAAATTATGAACCGAAAACTTTAGACTTCCCTCCATTTTGAAATGATCTTTTAAAATGACTTATTTCACTCTCACCTGTCGTCACTTTCGACAAGGTGTCTTCATCTTTTTTTTCAAGTGATGCTTTTAGTTTTGCTGCAGTTTAAAAAAGAACACCAATTATTTGATGTGCAATCTGATGGCCTTTAATAGCGGAGGCACAGATTTTTACTGAGTGGCATTTCAAGACTTTATTTCTATTTCACATAAAAATCATATTTTTTCTTTTTTTTTTTTTCTTTTTTTTTTTCTTTTCTTTTTTTTTTTTGACTTGAAAATCTTCTCACCAAGAATAGCTAATCACTTGACGATCAAGTGTCAATTGTAAAAGCAAAATTTAAAAGTCGTGAGGTTTCAGGTAATTTTAGAGAATTCAGGTAAAATAGCAGTTCTCTTGCATGTACCTCTAAAAAAGTGACTAAGTGATACATGAAGAAGAAGATCCACAGAACTTATAAAAATGGATTTAATGTGAATCGGAGTGATCTTGTGAATGTATATCTGAGATATGGGCCACAATTTATATATATATATATGGAGGCGCGTGGGCTAGTGGTTAGAGTCGTGGAAAATGGACTCATCGGTTCGAGTTCAATTCCTAGACGAAGCTGTTGGCATTTCACATAGCGCTAATACCCTTGGGAAAGGTATGAATCCATATATTCTCCCTCCAGCTGTGGGTTAAATAGTAGGGCAGACTGGAATCTTTAACCTTGGGTAGGTAACCAGTCTAGGAGAGGGATATCTCTGAATTCAAAATTCCTGAGGTCAGTCGTTGATTGGGTTCGTGGCATTCTATGATGCACCAATTCTTTCCTATCGACTGTGCCTAAAACTGTGGAATGGTCCTACACCAGTCTTCACCACTATAAAGAAATCACTGTGTTGGTTGTTCATTGGATGAACACTCATGCGTCGAAAATCGACGAGAGAGTCATTTTAAAATGTTTTTAATTATATATATATATATATATATATATATAATATATATATATATATATATATATATACCAGCCCAAACTGTAAATTAATGAAAATCCATTTCCCAAATACTTTCCTCCATACACACAATAAATTTTTTTTTAAAAATAAAAAAAATAAATATGATATAAATAAATAAGTAAATAGACACACACACACACACTCATATATTCTTAACCAATCCTTACAAATCCAGTATATACAAGCCTACACCTAACACCAGCGGTACCATTACCAGATCCCCTTCTAAAACACTCCGTATCTAGAGAAAAGGAAAATCCACTACACATCCCCAACCACCCTCCCCTTACTGACGACCTCATGTTTCACCATTTTGAAAATGTCCATCATTGAAGCAAGTACTATATCCAAGACTTGAAGAAGGTCTAACAGACCGAAACGTTGCATAGTCGACACCACTACCCACAATAAACATCCATTTTCTATAACATCCCGTCTACATTTCTCCATTATATAATATATATATATATATATATATATATTATATATATATATATATATATATATATAAGATTCATTTTATTTTTAATACAGATAACGCATTTTTTGAAAAATTCAACTTTGACTAACAGCGTTCTGTTTGCGCATTCTTCTTCTAACGGTCATTTCATAACGTTTTACTTTTGTTGAAGACCGATCACATGCGGTCGATACAGATATTCCGAGGGACCTCACATCAGTGAGGGGGGGGGAGATGTGCAGTTAAAACCGTTGAGAGGGAAGGCCCGAAACGGGCACATTCTCTCCTGATGATCCCAAGCATCTGTAAACATCATTTGTTTTTTCAATATATCAAATTCACATTGCGGATTAATTTCCTTTTATTTATATATATATATATATATATATATATATATATATATATATATATATCTTATTATAATGGAGATTGTGAGTTTGTCTGTCTGTAACCGAAACTATATTACTATACAAGTCAAAATTCCCTTTGTTATTTACGTCTCAATCTCCATGATTTTGTTTTTATTTAAACCTCAATTATTAATAAAAATTGTGTTACATCATTAAGACTGTTGACCATATCTACATACTAATAACATGCAATTGTATTTATATATACAAACAAAAATAGGTGCTTACAGTGTGACAGGAAGGCTAATTTGCGTATTGATCTAAGAAATTTGATTTTAATAAATATATGCTTGGGTATTATTGATTTCTAATGTTTTGATTTATCTTATTGAATATGAGCAAAATCTCGGAGATAAATCTTAAGAGAAATCCAATAACAAGAAGAAATAACTACAATTTTATTCTTTATTTCCTATTTTAACTAAAATAGTTAAATTAGGAAATTTACCAATGAAAGACGGGAGTAATGGAAAATGATGGAAGAGTTAGTTTCAAAGTTGTTCTATTTTTCAATCATACCCCCTCTGTTCCAAATTTTTTTATTTGCATTCTTATTCAGTTTCATTAGCCTTTCTAATTTAATATGATATTTTATTATATTAAACTTAAACACTTGCACCCGGAGGGTGCATATATTTGCTAGTATATATTACAAAAGACTTGGAATTGTTGCAATATAGTCTATTTCAGGAAGCTTAGACAAGTGTCTAACTCTCCCAAATCATCTGATGATTTGGGGAGAGTTAGACACTTTGTCTAAGTTTCCGGAAATAGACTAAATGCAAAAATCTAAGTCTTTTGTTATATTTTTACTTATGAATTTGCTCTGTGACTCTAACAATAAGAGTACACATTGAGCTCTGCAAACTGTGACACGTTTTTAAAAAAACCAAAAAAACTCCTATGTCGTAAGTAAGATTTCTTCTCCGGATATTTGGATTATATATATATATATGTGGAGAAAGGTAGACAAACACGGGATGTTATGGAAACTGGATGTTTATTGTCGACGATGCAACGTTTCGGTTTCTTATTAGACCATCTTCAGGACCTGGATACAGTACTCGCTTCAATGATGGGCATTCTCAAAATGCTGAAACAGAAGGTTGCCAGTAGGGAGAGGGGTGGTTAGGGGTGGTTAGTGGATTTTCTTCTCACTAGATGGGGAGTGTCAGGGTAAGAAGAAATCCACTAACAACCCCCAACCACCCTCTCCCTACTGGCAACCTTCTGTTTCAGCATTTTGAGAATGCCCATCATTGAGCGAGTACTGTATCCAGGTCCTGAAAGATGGTCTAATAAGAGACCGAAACGTTGCATCGTCGACAATAAACATCCAGTTTCCATAACATCCCGTGTTTGTCTACCTTTCTCCACATAATGTCGGATTAACCTCCTCACATTTCTCCATATACATATATATATATATAAAGATTTTTTATAATCACATTTTTATCGTAACTGCGAAAAGTTTTTTTTTTTTTTACGCCTTCAAAATATATTATTACCTTTTTTTTTTTTTTTTTACGCCTTCAAAAATATATTATTACATTTTAATTAATGCTTCGAACTCACTATAAAAAATGAATGATATAAAAAATCTTTATTTCAGTGTCCCTGAGCAGGGCCTCATTATTTTATAGTATTATTAAAAAAATTTATATATGAAAATAATTTTCAAAACATCCCGCGAACACGATCGCCGCACCGATTTTTACGGGAGTTTACCGAGCGTAACTACATCTTCGCCGGAAAAAAACAAACAAAAAAAAAACTTTTCGCAGTTACGATCAAAAATTCAACGGACCAACAACACAGTTGAATTTATCAAATACAGAAGAAAATATGAAAAAATCTTTCAATCCTTTGATGATGAGCATTAGCTTGAAAATATTTAGGACTCATAAAAGGAAAAAAAAAAAAAAAAAATAAAAATATGTTTTTTAAACAAATGAGGATTATTACGCTTCAAAAATATATTATTATATTATATATATATATTAATAATTAATATAATTAATAAGTCATCCACAGACACGTGTTTCGGCATATCATGCCTCCTCAGTGTGGCTAGACACAACTATCCTTGGGTAGGGTTCGAACACATTTTACACATACACACACACATCACACATATATATACATATATATTTATTATGTAGATATTGTAATATTTCTATACTTACTGCACACACACACATATATTCAAATTTTTATATTAAATATCCCAATACACTCCCATATGTATATACAAAGACCACACAACATATATTAAAATTATTTTTAAAATTCTATCACTACACACACATAACATACACATCACATACGCCACATATATTCATAATTTTTTATATTGACACCACCACACACTCCATATTAATATATAATAGTAAATACTATAACATATTTCTATATTCTATACTTAATACCCCCACACAATATAGTATATATATATATATATATATATATATATATATATATATATATATATATAATATATATAAGAATTTATCATGTAAAGTGATTCTATTTCTGTGTTGCCAGTGTTGCTGGGAAACAAGATAAGTGAAGTTCATATTTATTAGGGAGACACAGATGTACATTTCAAAACAAATTTAATGTCCCCTCTGCCAAGTATAAAGAAACTCTTGCAAGAAACTTTGCTTGTTTCTCATCCAAGTCAGCAAAAAATTTATTACGTCTGCCTCTGTCTTGTAATTAGAATCGCATTGAACTATGAAAATAATATCCAAAAAATGATCCAGCAATTTAAATAGCCCCACCCCCAAAAAGAAATAGCCTACCCAAGGTTTTGGCACAAAGTCTCTTCTATATACTCCCATTGGGGCCCTCACCTCTTTATTTATTCTAGCATCTTTTCCAAACTTCTCTCCAAAATGTTTAAGAAAGATATGTTTTAATGGGATCAACATCCAGTAGCTATAATCAATAATCCTACTAAATACTCTCTGTGGTGAGGGTAGAACTGTATTAATTAACATGTAAATACTTAAAAGATTGGTGCTTCCTAAAATATAAAGACTACATTTATTTTAAGAATTTGATGACACAAATAGGTTTGTATATGCCGTAAACAAAACAAACATAGCCAACCCAACCTATCCAATCTGTTCATATCTATCTATCTTCTATTATCTATCTATCTATCTATTCGTTCAATACTTAAGTGGATGATACTTAAGCAATGCTGGTACTGACATCAAGCTTGAGTCCTTTGTTTATAAAAATGCAAATACTCCCTTAATATAGAAGGACTATATTTACTTTTTAAGAATGATGACCCGAAGAAAAGCGTTGTGTGATCAATCCAATTACAGTATTAATGAATTGATATACAGACTAGACATATTAGATAGATAGATAAGATAGATAGATATGAATAGATTGGATAGATTGGCGGGTTGGCTAGGTTGTTTTGTTTTACGGCATATGAAACCTTTTTGTGTCATCATTCTTAAAATAAATGTAGTCTTTATATTTAGGGAAGTATCTACATAATTATTTAACTGGTTAGGCCCACTAATATTAATAAATAACAGATCTGCCACTTCAGCCCAGTAACATGGAGTTTATAGATGATTGTGATATAGCTACTGATGCTGATCCCTATCTATCTATCTATCTATCTATCTATCTATCTGTTCGTTCAATACTTAATTGGATGATCACTTGAAGCTGGACTCTGAAATCAAACTTGAGTCCTTTGTTTTATAAAAATGGATACTCTCCATTGGGCCACTCACTTCTTTATTTAAATCCAAAAATGTTCTAGAATTTTTTAGGGAATCAGCATCAGAGCTTATCACAATCATTTAATCTCATCTATGGCTGAATGGCAAATCTGTATTAATTATGTAGATGGCCTAAAAGCTTAAAATGTTTATGGTGCACCCTAATTATAAAGACTACATTTATTAAGATATAATGGCAGAAAAGTTTTTGATACTGCCGTAAAACAAAAACTCTAGCCACCACCTCTATCCAAATCTGTTTCCATATCATGCTATCTAATCTATCTATCTATCTATCTGTTCGTTCAATACTTAATTGGGATGATCACTTAAGCTGGTTACTGAATCAATCTGAGTCCTTTGTTTATAAAAATGATATCTCCCATTGGGGCCCTCGACTGTCTTATTTATTCTAGACATCTTTTCAACTTGCTCCAAAATATGGTTCTTAGAAAATCTTTTTATAGGACAGCATCAGTAGCTATTATCACAATCACTTAATCTTCATCTATGGGCTGAACACAGATCTGTAAATTAATCCATACATTTCTCTCCTAGTCTATGTGGTAACATTATGTAGGACAGATTGGGCATCTTTAAGCCTTGGATAGGTAAACCAGTCTAGGAAAAAATGAAAAACTCTAGAATTTTTAAAATGCTGTGTTAGTTGTTGATAGGTACAAAGGATGTATTGATATAACACAGTAGGGATAATCTAATTTTATGGTATTAGCGTTTTACGAAATGCAAATATGATGATTTGAACTCGGGTTTAGGAGTCCATTCTGCCACGTGCCTCCATGTGGCCATTATTAGCTAAATCTATATAATCTCTTTTACTTAATCTAAAAGTTATAGAACCGAAAACTTTAGACTTCCTCCTATTTTGATAATGATCTTTAAAAATGACTTATTTCACACATCACCTGTCGTCACTTTCGACAAGTGGAGTTTTCATAAAGAAAGAAAGTAACGTAAAAGGATATGTTACACACAGAAAAATGTAATATAAAAAATGAAGAAATGCTATTCCGTTTAAATCAAACATAATGAAAAGATGAAAAAACGAGTGTGGGTGTGTGTGTGTGTGTGTGTGTGTGTGTGTGTGTGTGTGTGTGTGGTGTAATGTGTGGGGAGAGGAGAGAGTTAAATCAAGAGTATTATTCTTTTACATATTTGAACTATTTAGCAATAGCTCTTAAGTAAATATCAAAACGTTGTAAAAATAAAATTATCCTACTGTGGTATATTCCACAGGGCCCTGCTAGTACCTATCTATTTCTTGTGTCAAGAGACTTGCTGGCCATTATCACTAAATTTACTTACTTAATCTAACTTATCAACTAAATGTTTTTACTTAATCTAAAAGTTATGAACCGAAAACTTTAACTCCCCATTTGAAATGACTTTAATCTTTTATTATAAGTGAGAAAGACTTACCAGAATTTGTCTAAAAATAATTGAAAAGAAAGTAAACGAGTGTTGGTGTGTTTTGTGTTGTGTGTTCTATTTTAACATTGTAAAGAATATTCCACTGTGTACACAGGCCTGCTAGTACCTTCATTTCTTGTTAAATTCTCCATAACTAAATGTAGACATCAGTTTACTTAAAATTAGACGAATTTACTCCCAGATTCTTTTAAGTGCTTATCACATACGCTTACAAGGGTCTTCATTCTTTTTTTTCAAGTAGCTTTTAGTTTTGCTGCAGTTAAAAAAGACACCAATTATGATGTGCAATTCTGATGGCCTTTAATAGCGGAGGCACAGATTTTTACTGAGTGGCATTTCAAGACTTTTATTTCTATTTCACATAAAAACATATTTCTTCTTTTTTTTTTTTTCTTTTTTTTTCTTTTCTTTTTTTTTGACTTAAAATCTTCTCACCAAGAATAGCTAATCACTTGACGATAAGTGTCAATTGTAAAAAGCAAAATTTAAAAGTCGTGAGGTTTCAGGTAATTTTAGAGAATTCAGGTAAAAATAGCAAGTTCTCTTGCAATGTACCTCTAAAAAGGTGACTAAGTGATACATGAAGAAGAAGATCCCAGACTTTATAAAAATGGATTTAATGGGAATCGGAGTGATCTTGTGAATGTAATCTGAGTATATGGGCCACAATTTATAATATATATATGGAGCGTGGGCTAGTGTTAGAGTCGTGGAAATGACTCGTTCGGTTCGAGTTCAATTCCTAGACGAAGCTGTTGGCATTTCACATAGCGCTTAATACCCTTGGAAAGGTATGAATCCATATATTCTCCCTCCAGCTGTGGGTTAACTAGTAGGGCAGACTGGAATCTTTAACCTTGGGTAGGTAACCAGTCTAGGAGAGGGATATCTCTGAATTCAAAATTCCTGAGGTCAAGTCGTTGATTGGGTTCGTGGCATTTCTATTGATGCACCAATTCTTTCCTATCGACTGGCCTAAAACTGTGGAATGGTCCTACACCAGCTTCACCACTATAAGCAAATCACTGTGTTGGTTGTTCATTGATGACACTCATGCGTCGAAATCGACGAGAGAGTCATTTTAAAATGTTTTTAAATTATATATATATATATATATATATATATAATATATATATATATATATATATATATACCAGCCCAAACTGTAACTTAATGAAAATCCATTTCCCAAATACTTTCCCTCACAACCAATAGAATTTTTTTTAAATAAAAAAAAGAAAATATAAAATAATAAGTAAATAGACCACACCACCACACATATATCTTAACCAATCCTTAAAAATCCAGTAAATACAAGCCTACACCTAACACCAGCGGTAACCATTACCAAGATCCCCTTCTAAAACACTCCCTATCTAGAGAAAAGGAAAATCCACGTACAACATCCCCAACACCCTCCCCTTACTGACCGACCTCATGTTTCACCATTTTGAAAAATGTCCATCATTGAAGCAAGTACTAATCCAAGACTGAAGAAGGTCAACAGACCGAAACGTTGCATAGTCGACACCACTACCCACAATAAACATCCATTTTCTATAACATCCCGTCTACATTTCTCCATTATATATATATATATATATATATATATATATATTATATATATATATATATATATATATATAAATTCATTTTATTTTTAATACCAGATACTACTTCACACACAGACATATTATGTAATATATGTATGTAAATATTTTCATATTCTCATATTTACACAACACGCACATCATATATATATAATATATATATATATATTATATAATATATTATATATATATAAATATATTATATAATATATATATATATATAATATAATATTATAATATATATATATATATATATATATAATATATAATATATTATATATATATATATATATATATATATATGGAGGCGCGTGGCTAGTGGTTAGAGTCTGGAAAATGGACTCATTCAATTTTTAGACGAAGCTGTTGGCCTTTCACATAGCGCTAATACCATTGGCAAACGTATGAATCCATATATTCTCCCTCCAGCTATGGGTTAAATAGTAGGGCAGACTAAGCTCTTTAACCTTGGGTTGGTAACCACTCTAGGAGAGAGATAACTCTGAATTCAAAATTCCTGAGGTCAGTCGTTGCTTGAGTTCGTGGCATTCTATGATGCACCAATTCTTTCGTATCGACTGTGCCAAAAAGTGTGGAATGGTCCAACACAAGCCTTCACCACTATAAACAAATCACTGTGTTGGTTGTTCATCGGATGAACACTCATGCGTCGAAAATCGACGAGAGTGTCCATTTAATATATATATATATATATATATATATATGTGTGTGTGTGTGTGTGTGTGTGTGTGTGTATGTGTGTGGTGTATTTCTTATCTTTATATTTACACCGCCACACCCTATCCTATATATAAAAATCCATTATATAAACTAGCAAATGTATGCACCCTCCGGGGCAAGTAATTTAAGTTTTAATATAATAAAATATCATATTTAAATTAAAAGGCTAATGAACTGAATAAGAATGTAGATAAAAAGATTTGGAACAGAGGGGGTATGATTGAAAAATAGAACAACTTTGAAACTATTCCATCATTTTCCCTTACTCCCCTCTTTCATTGTTAAATTTTCTTTAATTTAACTGTTTAGTTAAAATAGGAAGTAAAAGAATAATATTAGTTATTTTTCTTGTTAAGGATTCTTTTAAGATTTATTGAAGAGATTTTTGCTCATATTCATTAAGAAAAAAACAAACAATTAGAAATCAAAATTACCAAGCGCATATTTTAATAAAATTAACTTTTAAGATCAATATGCAAATTAGCTTTCCTGTTCACACTGTAACCCGCTAATTTTGTTGCATATATAAATACAATTGCAGTATTAGAAAGTAGATAAATCAAAAGTATTAATAAGGTTATAACAATTTTATCAATAACTGAGGTTTAAATAAAAATAAATTCATGGTGAATGTGACGTCAATAACTAAGGAATTGTGACTTGAGTAGTGATTTAGTTTCGGCTCAGACAGACAAACACACAATCTCCATTATAATAAGATATTGTCATATTTCTCTACTTACACACACAGACATATAATGTATTATATGTATATAAATATTTTCATATTCTCATATTTAACCCCCCCACACACACATCATTTATATATATATATATATATATATATATATATATATATGAGAGTAAGTATATAAACAATGTGTTTATTTGATATGGCTTTTAGCCGACGATTTTTGCGAGGATATGTGCTTAATTGAAGTCATACCTAATTTTGAAAAATTAATTAGTAATAATTAATGAATTTAGGCTGGCATATATGTTCAATGTAAGGCTAAACAAATCGAGACATTTTCTCGATTTGTTTAGCCTTACATTTGAACATATATGTCCGCCTAAATTTATTAATTATTAACAAATTAATTTTCAAAATTAGGTATGACTTCAATTAAGCACATATCCTCCAAATATATATATATATATATATATATATATAATATATATATATATATATATATATATAAGATGAGGTACCTAGGAAATGGAGTCAATGGCACCTGGTTACTGACAGACTTGGCGAGAAACTGTCAGTAATCAGGCGCCGTTGATTCCATCACCACGCTACCGTAACTAAATATATAATATAAATGGTCTATCCATGATATTGAACTCTGTTTACTTATAAATATAGCACCCATGTTATCTGTATGATATATATATTCCCATATGTATATATATATATATTTTCATATCTTTGTATTTACACATACAACACACACATGTATATTTATATATATATATGTGTGTATGTAGATATTCTAATATTTCTATACTTACACACACATACACATACATACACACACACATATATTCATATTTTATAGTTACTCCCCTATACACTCTATATATGTATATATAATACACACACACACACATATATATATATATATCTATATGTTAGATGTTTTAATATTTCTATACTACACACACAGATATATATATATCATATTTATATTCACACTCATATATATATATATATATATATATATATATATATAATATATATATATATATATATATAATATACACACTCACACACACATATATATAAATATTTTGTATTTCTATACATTTACACATACACACACACACACACATATATATACATATATATTTATATGTAGATATTGTAATATTTCTATACTTACATGCACACACACACATATATTCAAATTTTTATATTTATATCCCATACACTCCATATGTATATACAAAGACACACACACATATATATAAATATTTTTAAAATTCTATACTCACACACACATACATACACACACACATACGCACACATATATATTCATATTTTTATATTGACACCACCACACACTCCATATATATATATATATATATATATATAAATATTTCTATATATCTATACTTATACCCACACACAGATATATATAATATATATATATATATATATATATATATATATATATATATATATATAAGAATTTATCATGTAAAGTGATTCTATTTCTGTGTTGCCAGTGTTGCTGGGAAACAAGATAAGTGAAGTTCATATTTATTAGGGAGACACAGATGTACATTTCAAACAAATTTATGTCCCCCTGCCAAGTATAAAGAAACTCTTGCAAGAAACTTTGCTTGTTTCTCATCCAAGTCAGCAAAAATTTATTACGTCTGCCTCTGTCTTGTGATTAGAATCGCATTGAACTATGAAAATATATCCAAAAATGATCCAGCAATTTAATAGCCCCACCCCCAAAAAAGAAATAGCCTACCCAAGGTTTTGGCACAAAGTCTCTTCAATATACTCCCCATTGGGGCCCTCACCTCTTTATTTATTCTAGCATCTTTTCAACTTCTCCAAAATGTTTAAGAAAGTATTTTTAGGGATCAACATCAGTAGCTATATCATAATCCTCTTAATCTCGTCTGTTGGGTGAAGGTAGAACTGTATTAATTCATGTAAATACTTATAAGATTCTGGTGTTCCCTAAATATAAAGACTACATTTATTTTAAGAATGATGACACGAAATGGTTTGGTATGCCGTAAAACAAAACAACATAGCCAACCAAACAACCTATCCGAATCTGTTCATATCTATCTATCTATCTATCTATCTATCTATCTATCTATTCGTTCAATACTTAAGTGGATGATCACTTAAGCAACTGCTGGTACTGAAATCAACTTGAGTCCTTTGTTTATAAAAAATGCAAACTCCCTAAATATAAAGACTATATTTATTTTAAGAATGATGACCCGAAAAGGTTTGGTGATCATCCAATTAAGTATTAAATGAATTGATATACAGACAGACAGATAGATAGATAGATAGATAGATAGATATGAATAGATTTGGATAGATTGGCGGGTTGGCTAGGTTGTTTTGTTTTACGGCATATGAAACCTTTTTGTGTCATCATTCTTAAAATAAATGTAGTCTTTATATTTAGGGAGTATCATAATAATTTAACTGGTTAGGCCATCTATATTAATAAATACAGATCTGCCATCAGCCCATAAATGAGTTTAAGATGATTGTGATATAGCTACTGATGCTGATCCCTATCTATCTATCTATCTATCTATCTATCTATCTGTTCGTTCAATACTTAATTGGATGATCACTTAAGCTGGTACTGAAATCAACCTGAGTCCTTTGTTTATAAAAAAATGGATACTCTCCATTGGGGCCCTCACTTCTTTATTTATTCTAGCATCTTTTCAACTTCTCCAAATGTTCTAGAAAAATTTTTTAGGGATCAGCATCAGTAGCTATATCACAATCATTTTAATCTCATCTATGGGCTGAAGGCAGATCTGTATTAATTAATGTAGATGGCCTAAATAGTTAAAAGTTTATGGTGCTCCCTAAATATAAAGACTACATTTATTTTAAGAATAATGGCACGAAAAGTTTTGATATGCCGTAAAAAAAAACTAGCCAACCCACCAATCTATCCAAATCTGTTCATATCTATCTATCTATCTATCTATCTATCTGTTCGTTCAATACTTAATTGGATGATCACTTAAGCTGGTACTGAAATCAATCTGAGTCCTTTGTTTATAAAAAATGGATACTCCCCATTGGGGCCCTCACGTCTTTATTTATTCTAACATCTTTTCAACTTCTCCAAAATGTTCTAGAAAATCTTTTTAAGGATCAGCATCAGTAGCTATATCACAATCATCTTAATCTCATCTATGGGCTGAACACAGATCTGTATTAATCCATACATTCTCTCTCCAGCTATGGGTAAATTAGTAGGACAGATTGGGCTCTTTAACCTTGGATAGGTAACCAGTCTAGGAAAATGAAAACTCTGAATTTTAAAATGCTGTGGTTAGTTGTTGATAGGTACTAAAGGATGTATTGATATAACACAGTAGGATAATCTAATTTTAATGGTATTAGCGTTTTACGAAATGCAAATAGCCTTGTCTATGATTTGAACTCGGGTTTAGGAGTCCATTCTGCCACGTGCCTCCATGTGGCCATTATTAGCTAAATCTATATAATCTCTTTTTACTTAATCTAAAAGTTAAGAACCGAAAACTTTAGACTTCCCTCCATTTTGAAATGATCTTTTAAAAATGACTTATTTCACACTCACCTGTCGTCACTTTCGACAAGGTGGAGTTTTATCATAAAGAAAGAAAGTAAAGTAAAAGGATATGTTACACAGAAAAATGTAATATAAAATAAATGAAGAAATGCTACTCCGTTTAAATCAAACATAATGAAAAGATGAAAAAACGAGTGTGTGTGTGGTGTGTGTGTGTGTGTGTGTGTGTGTGTGTGTGTGGTGTGTGTAAATGTGTGGGGGAGAGGAGAGAGTTAAATCAAGAGTATTATTCTTTTTACATATTGAACTATTTAGCAATAGCTCTTAAGTAAAAATATCAAACGTTGTAAAAATTAAATTATCCTACTGTGGTATATCCACAGGCCCTGCTAGTACCTATCTATTTCTTGTGTCAAGAGACTTGCTGGCCATTATCAACTAAATTTACTTACTTAATCTAAACTTATCAACTAAATGTTTTACTTAATCTAAAAGTTATGAACCGAAAACTTTACACTTCCCTCCATTTTGAAATGATCTTTGAAAAATGGTGGCTTTTTATTATAAAGTAAGGATGGAAAGGAAAGAAAAAGGACATGCTACACAGAAAAAATATAATGTAAGGACATGTTACACAGAAAAAATATAACATGATAAAGAAAAAAACGAAAAAAGTAAAGAAAAACAAGTGTGTGTGTGTGTCTTTGTGTGTGTGTGTGTCTGTGTGTCTATTTTTATACATTGTAAAAATTAAATTATCCTACTGTGGTATATCCACAGGCCCTGCTAGTACCTATCTATTTCTTGTGTCAAGAGATTTGCTGGCCATTATTAACTAAATGTAAGACATCACGTTTTTACTTAATCCAAAAGTTATGAACCGAAAACTTTAGACTTCCCTCCATTTTGAGATGATCTTTTAAAAATGACTTATTTCACATTCACCTGTCGTCACTTTCGACAAGGTGTCTTCATCTTTTTTTTCTTTTTTTTAAGTGAAGCTTTTAGTTTTGCTGCAGTTAAAAAAGACACCAATTATTTGATGTGCAATCTGATGGCCTTTAATAGCGGAGGCACAGATTTTTACTGAGTGGCATTTCAAGACTTTTATTTCTATTTCACATAAAAATCATATTTTCTTCTTTTTTTCTTTTTTTTTTTCTTTCTTTTTTTTTTTTGACTTGAAAATCTTCTCACCAAGAATAGCTAATCACTTGACGATCAAGTGTCAATTGTAAAAAGCAAAATTTAAAAGTCGTGAGGTTTCAGGTAATTTTAGAGAATTCAGGTAAAAATAGCAGTTCTCTTGCATGTACCTCTAAAAAGTGACTAAGTGATTACATGAAGAAGAAGATCCACAGAACTTATGAAAATGGATTTAATGGAATCGGAGTGATCTTGTGAATGTATATCTGATATATGGGCCACAATTTATATATATATATGGAGGTTCGTGGGCTAGTGGTTAGAGTCGTGGAAAATAGACTCGTCGGTTCGAGTTCAATTCCTAGACGAAGCTGTTGGCATTTCACATAGCGCTAATACCCTTGGGAAAGGTATGAATCCATATATTCTCCCTCCAGCTGTGGGTTAAATAGTAGGGCAGACTGGAATCTTTAACCTTGGGTAGGTAACCAGTCTAGGAGAGGGATAACTCTGAATTCAAAATTCCTGAGGTCAGTCGTTGATTGGGTTCGTGGCATTCTATGATGCACCAATTCTTTCCTATCGACTGTGCCTAAAACTGTGGAATGGTCCTACACCAGCCTTCACCACTATAAACAAATCACTGTGTTGGTTGTTCATTAGATGAACACTCATGCGTCGAAAATCGACGAGAGAGTCCATTTTTAAAATGTTTTTAAATTATATATATATATATATATATATATATATATATATATATATATATATATATATATATCAGCCCCAAACTGTAACTTAATGAAAAATCCATTTCCCAAATACTTTCCTCCACACACACAATAGGAATTTTTTTTTAAATAAAAAAAAAAAAAAATATGAATAAATAAATAAGTAAATAGACCCACCCACACACATATACTCTTAACCAATCCTTACAAATCCAGTATATACAAGCCTACACCTAACACCAGCGGTACCATTACCAGATCCCCTTCTGAAACACTCCCTATCTAGAGAAAAGGAAAATCCACTACACATCCCCAACTACCCCTCCCCTTACTGACGACCTCATGTTTCACCATTTTAAAAATGTCCATCATTGAAGCAAGTTCTATATCCAAGACTTGAAGAAGGTCTAACAGACCGAAACGTTGCATAGTCGACACCACTACCCACAATAAACATCCATTTTCTATAACATCGCGTCTACATTTCTCCATATATATATATATATATATATATATATATATATATATATATATATATATATAATATATAAGATTAGTTTTATTTTTAATACAGATAACGCATTTTTTGAAAAATTCCAACTTTGACTAATAACGTTCTGTTTGCGCATTCTTCTTCTAACGGTCATTTCATCACGTTTTACTTTTGTTGAAGACCGATCTATTACATGCGGTCAATACAGATATTCCGAGGGACCTCACATCAGTGAGGGGGGTGGGTGATGTGCTGTTAAAACCGTTGAGAGGAAGGCCTCGAAACGGTGCACATTCTCTCCTGATGATCCCAAGCATTTGTAAACATCATTTGTTTTTTCAATATATAAAATTCACACTGTCGGATTAATTTCCTTTTATTTCATATATATATATATATATATATATATATATATATATATCTTATTATAATGGAGATTGTGAGTTTGTCTGTCTGTAACCGAAACTATATTACTATACAAGTCAAAATTCCCTTTGTTATTTACGTCTCAATCTCCATGATTTTGTTTTTATTTAAACCTCAATTATTAATAAAATTGTTTTACATCATTAAGACTGTTGACCATATCTACATACTAATAACATGCAATTGTATTTATATATACAACAAAATAGTGCTTTACAGTGTGAACAGGAAGGCTAATTTGCGTATTGATCTAAGAAATTTGATTTTAATAAATATATGCTTGGGTATTATTGATTTCTAATTGTTTGATTTTATCTTATTGAATATGAGCAAACATCTCGGAGATAAATCTTAAGAGAAATCCAATAACAAGAAAAAATAACTACAATTTTATTCTTTATTTCCTATTTTAACTAAATAGTTAAATTAGGAAAATTTACCAATGAAAGACGGGAGTAATGGAAAATGATGGAAGAGTTAGTTTCAAAGTTGTTCTATTTTTCAATCATACCCCCTCTGTTCCAAATTTTTTTATTTGCATTCTTATTCAGTTTCATTAGCCTTTCTAATTTAACATGATATTTTATTATATTCAAACTTAAACACTTGCACCCGGAGGGTGCATATATTTGCTAGTATATATTACAAAAGACTTGGAATTGTTGCAATATAGTCTATTTCAGGAAGCTTAGACAAGGTGTCTAACTCTCCCAAATCATCTGATGATTTGGGAGAGTTAGACACTTTGTCTAAGTTTCCGGAAATAGACTATAATGCAAAAATCCTAAGTCTTTTGTTATATTTTTACTTATGAATTTGCTCTGTGACTCTAACAATAAGAGTACACATTGAGCTCTGCAAAAAAAAAAACCCAAAAAAACTCCTATGTCGTAAGGAAGATTTCTTCTCCGGATATTTGGATTATATATATATATATATATATATATATATATATATATATATATATATATATGGAGAAAGGTAGACAAACACGGGATGTTATGGAAACTGGTTTTTTTATTGTCGACGATGCAACGTTTCGGTTTCTTATTAGACCATCTTCAGGACCTGGATACAGTACTCGCTTCAATGATGGGCATTCTCAAAATGCTGAAACAGAAGGTTGCCAGTAGGGAGAGGGGTGGTTAGGGGTGGTTAGTGGATTTTCTTCTCACTAGATGGGGAGTGTCAGGGTAAGAAGAAAATCCACTAACAACCCCCAACCACCCTCTCCCTACTGGCAACCTTCTGTTTCAGCATTTTGAGAATGCCCATCATTGAAGCGAGTACTGTATCCAGGTCCTGAAGATGGTCTAATAAGAGACCGAAACGTTGCATCGTCGACAATAAACATCCAGTTTCCATAACATCCCGTGTTTGTCTACCTTTCTCCACATAATGTCGGATTAACCTCCTCACATTTCTCCCATATACATATATATATATATAAAGATTTTTTATATCATCATTTTTATCGTAACTGCGAAAAGTTTTTTTTTTTTTTTACGCCTTCAAAAATATATTATTACCTTTTTTTTTTTTTTTTTTACGCCTTCAAAAATATATTATTACATTTTAATTAATGCTTCGAACTCACTATAAAAATGATGATATAAAAAATCTTTATTTCAGTGTCCCTGAGCAGGGCCTCATTATTTTATAGTATTATAAAAAAAATTTATATATGAAATAATTTTCAAAACATCCCGCGAAACACGATCGCCGCACCGATTTTTTACGGAGTTTACCGAGCGTAACTACATCTTCGCCGGAAAAAAAACAAACAAAAAAAAACTTTTCGCAGTTACGATCAAAAATTCAACGGACCAACAACACAGTTGAATTTATCAAATACAGAAGAAAATTATGAAAAAATCTTTCAATCCTTTGATGATGAGCATTAGCTTGAAAATATTTAGGACTCATAAAAGGAAAAAAAAAAAAAAAAAAAGAAATAAATATGTTTTTTAAACATAAATGTGCATTATTACGCCTTCAAAAATATATTATTATATATATATATATATATTAATAATTAATAATAATTAATAAGTCATCCACAGACACGTGTTTCGGCATATCATGCCTCCTCAGTGTGGCTAGACACAACTATCCTTGGGTAGGGTTCGAACTCAGACTGACCGTATGGTAGTCCGATATCTTATCCCCTCGCCCACTGACAGCTGATGCGGGACTGGTGTTTTTAAACTATATATATATATATATCATCCTACCTTGTGCAGACAAAATAGACCTAAGCACTCACTTATTTTATTAGGTGAGCGGCTTGGGTCTGGTGTGACTTGATGGGGTCTTCTTAATTCTATTTTGCCCCCCACCCCACCCCGCTCTTGTCAAACCTATTCCTTATTCTTTATTCCATATCCATAACTGTCGTAATTAATTTACAACTAGACTTTTAATCGATTCTAGGTGTAAAACTTGAAAAGCACCGGACGAAAGGGCCCTTGTTTTATCAATAAACTATTCTTTTTCTCTCCTTTCATTCCTCCTTTTAGTCTTCCATCCATTGTCATTGTGTTGATTACTATGATAATAACATATATAAATTTGCCTGTACAAAAAATGTATATATATATATATATATATATATATATATATATATATATATATATATATATATATATATACGAGAATGAGTCAAGACGTAATGCCATTTTCTTTAGGACATGTATAATCACCAACACCGGAACATGTATCATACGAGAGATGGCTCGTGGGTTCTTTTTCAAAGAGGAGAGAGAATTTAGGATCCAGCTGTTCTATCGTAAATCACGTTCATGCCCGTTGTTCGTTGTTAGCCTAGACATGTCACCGTGGGACCCCCAGAAACCCAAGTCTGCCTCCGACCAAGACCCAGACGATAAAGACCGATTTTTGTCTTCTTCAGTTTGTGGTCCCGGGGTGGGGAAAGGGACACATCCGCTTCCGCCCTCCGCAGAAAACCTGGGACTTCCGTTTTTATTTTTAAATCTAGTTCAGGGGTCATTGGTCGGTCAATGGCTGGCACTCATTGTGTGTTTAATATTCCAAGCTTTAACCTCTTTCTGTTCTTTTTTCTTCTTCTTCTCTTTCTCCAGAAATCCGATTACCGTTTTCTTTTTAATCCCCAAATACTCCGTAAACCATAACAATTACACTACATACACTTACTACAGACCAACATGTTAGCCATTATACAACGAATAGTGCCCCGAGTTATTGATAGATAGTAGAGTAGATTTCAGTCTATGTTTTCCAAGAGTATCTAGACTAGCTGTAAATAAAGTAAAGTCGTCGGGGTGGCCTAAAGTTGGAATCAGCCAATCAGCGATGGAGTCTATCCCCTTTTCACTAGCGCTAGACCAAGAAGATTGTTATTGCGTCTGGGTTGGAGAGCCATACCGACCATCAGCTCCTTACTTTACCGCACAGATCCCTATGCTACTCATACGCTACTCAGAGTTGGCGAGAGCCGGTATCGAACTAGGATTCTTGTGGTTTCTAGCCGAACGGCCCTTTAAAAATTGATCTTGTGCCATATCCTCTACATTGTATTAAAATGGCTTATGGTCTTGTCTATTCTTGTGCGCTAAGAGACCATCATTAAATTGACCAACGATCTCATACCCTATGCAAGGAATTGTTGTTAAATACAGACTCGTAGGAACTCTTAGCTTAGAGAGCTACTCATAGATGCCTGTTCTACTCATACGCTGAGTTGGCGAGGGCCGTTATCGAACTAGGAATCTTGTGGTTTCTAGCCGAACGCTCTACTGACTGAGTTAAACCGGCTATCCCCCCTTTATGTGCCGTACCCTCTACATTGTATTAAAATGGCTTATGGTCTTGCCTATTCTTGTGCGCAAAGAGACCATTATTAAACTGACCAACGATCTCATACTCTATGCAAGGAACTCATAGCTTAGAGAGCAACTCACAGATGCCTGATCTACTCATACGCTGAGTTGGCGAGGGTCGGTATGACCAACGATCTCATACTCAATGCAAGGAATTGTTGTTAAATACAGACTCGTAGGAACTCACAGATCCCGTGCTACTCATACGCTGAGTTGGCGAGGGCTGTTATCGAACCAGGAATCTTGTGGTTTCTAGCCGAACGCTCTACTGACTGAGCTAAACCGGCTATTCCCCCCTTTATGTGCCGTATCCTCTACATTGTATTAAAATGGCTTATGGTCTTGCCTATTCTTGTGCGCAAAGAGACCATCATTAAATTGACCAACGATCTCATACTCTATGCAAGGAATTGTTGTTAAATACAGACTCGTAGGAACTCTTTAGCTTAGAGAGCTACTCAAGGGGAATAATTAGGTAAAAAGCTGACTCAATCTCATCATGCATGAGTATTTTCAAAATATCTGTTCATTCTGCAAGACATAATTCAATCATCCATAAGAATATTTCTCTTTGTATAAATACCAATGCCAAATCTCTTCCAATTCATATAAATAGTAAAAAACCCGCGAATTATTGTCCATATGATATGTATTTCTTTAAGTTCCTTGTTAGTGTGTCTAACTCCTTTCGCAAAAAGAAGGACACCGTTTGTCCTCAGAGACACAATAACAGAAATGCTGCTTCCGCCATATCCACTGGAGATGGCGGGAAGCTGCGGAATTTTTATTTTTTTAATTTATTTTTATCTATTTATTTATTTTTTTGCTTTTTACAATCAGCCACAAAAGGCCAGCCAGTCAGTTTAGAGATTTGATTGGTGTACAAAAAAAGTGAGGTGGTAGGTGTGTTACGTTTGGGGTTGGGGTGGGGTTGGTATGACTGGAAAATTTTATAGATGAATTCTCAATACAATCAATGAGGTGTTTTATTGCCTGAGTTGTAAAAAAAATGAATAGAAATAAAAATGGAGTCGGATGCTTTTTGTTTGTTTGTTTCTTTTTTTTTTGTTTCCTCTTTTTCTTTTTTTTTCTTTTTTTCTATTATTTTCTTTTTCTATTATTTATTTTATTTTATTTTTTGTAAATATGAGCAAAACATTAAATTACATTTTATTGATCAATGCAATTTCTTGATTCGCTAATCTGAGATGATTCAATTACAGTGTGTTTACCCGGTCAACTAGCTAACACCCATGTCTCCTTCTTCTTCTTCTTCTTCTTCTTCTTCTTCTTCTTCTTCTTCTTCTTCTTCTTCTTCTTTATGTCTTCTTCTTCTTCTTGTCTACTTCTTCTTCTACTTTATGATTTCTTCTTCTTCTTTATGATTTCTTCTTCTTCTTCTTCTTCTTCTTCTTCTTCTTCTTCTTTATGACTCCTTTTTCTTCTCCTACTTCTTTATATCTTCTTATTATTATTCTTCTTCTTCTACTTTATGATTTCTTCTTCTTCTCCTTCTTCTTCTTCTTTCTTCTTCTTCTTCTTTATGATTTTTCTTCTTTATGACTTCTTCTTCTTCTTCTTTCTTCTTCTTCTTCTTCTTCTTCTTCTTTATGT
The DNA here is from genome assembly GCA_023376005.1 of Doryteuthis pealeii. Classification (NCBI taxonomy): domain Eukaryota; kingdom Metazoa; phylum Mollusca; class Cephalopoda; order Myopsida; family Loliginidae; genus Doryteuthis; species Doryteuthis pealeii. The sequence goes on from CM042169.1 coordinate 64,679,268, forward strand.
CTTCTTCTTCTTCTTGTCTACTTCTTCTTCTACTTTATGATTTCTTCTTCTTCTTCTTCTTCTTCTTCTTCTTCTTCTTCTTCTTCTTCTTCTTCTTTATGACTCCTTTTTCTTCTCCTACTTCTTTATATCTTCTTATTCTTCTTCTTCTTCTTCTACTTTATGATTTCTTCTTCTTCTCCTTCTTCTTCTTCTTTATGATTTTTCTTCTTTATGACTTCTTCTTTTTTATGACTTCTTCTTCTTCTTCTTCTTCTTCTTCTTCTTCTTCTTCTTCTTCTTCTTCTTCTTCTTCTCATTTGCAGATCTCTCAACCAGAAGAAAGGAAGGTGAAGATATTTTGTTCATATGAGATTCTGGTTTATTTCTGTGAGACGCCACTTCCAACCAATCTCTTCAGAAGACTTTGGTTAATGGAACTCTTCTAATTTACTACAGTAAATAATCATAAATTCTGGGAAAAGCCAGTTGGCTCGCAGGAATGGAAATGGATGGGTCCAGATCAACATCTGGTAAATTCCATTGATTTTATATTTTTCAGGATGTTCACATTATTAGATCACCATCTCAAAAGAGGTTACTTTATTTTCCCTGTATGTTTTTTTTTTTTTTTGCTCTGGAAGATTTTAGACGAACTGGAAATCAGAGAAAGAATTGAGACTATCCAAACTACAACATTGTTAAGATCGGCTCGAATACTCAGAAGAGACTTGCTGTCATTCAGCATCCTGTAAGCCACCGGCTAAGGCGGGTGTGTAAAACCCTAATGCTGTGAAATAATAATAATAATAATAATAATAATAATAATAATAATAATAATAATAATAATTGAAAAAGTTAGGGAATATGAAAGTGAAAGTGATACCAATTGTAGTTGGTGCACTTGGAACAGTCCCAAAAGGATTGGAAAAGGGTTTGGAAAGTTTGGAAATCAGAGGAAGAATTGAAACCATTCAGAACACTGCACTGCTGCAATCTGCCAGAATACTCAGAAGAGTCCTGGAGACCTGAGGAGACTTGCTGTCACTCAGACTCCAGTGAAAGACCATCAGCTAACACTGATGTGAAAACTCAAAAGTAGTAAACAATAATAATAATAATAATAATAATGGTGGATTTTGCAGTTCCAGCAGATCACAGGGTGAAGATGAAGGAAAACGAAAAGATGGACAAATACCTGGACCTTGCCAGAGAACTGAAAAGGCTATGGAATATGAAAGTCAAAGTGATACCAATTGTAGTTGGTGCACTTGGAACGGTCCCAAAAAGCTTGGAAAAAAGATTGGTAAATCTGGAAATCAGAAGAAGAATTGAGACCATCCAGAATACTGCACTGCTGCAATCTGCCAGAATACTCAGAAGAGTCCTGGAGACCTGAGGAGACTTGTTGTCTCTCAGGCTAATCAAATGCTGGTGGGAAAAACTAATAATAATAATAATAATAATAATAATCTTATTATAATGGAGATTGTGTGTTTTTCTGTCTGTAACCGAAGCTATATCACTACTCAAGTCACAATTCCCTTAGTTATTTACATCACATTCTCCATGATTTTATCTTTATCTAAACTTCTATTATTAATAAAATTGTTATACATCATTAATACTATTGCCCATATCTAGATACTAATAACAGGTAATTGTATTTATATATACAACAAAATAGCGGTTTACAGTGTGAATGGAAAGACTAATTTGCATATTGATCTTTAAAATTTGATTTTAATAAATATGTGCTTAGTATTATTGATTACTAATTGTTTGGTTTTATCTCGGGGATAAATCTTAAATGAAATCGATTTTTTACTTCCTATTTTAACTAAATAGTTAAATTAGGAAAATTTACCAATGAAAGACGGGAGTAATCAAAGATGATGGAAGAGTTAGTTTCAAAGTTGTTCTATTTTTCAATCATACCCCCTCTGTTCCAAATCTTTCTATCTGCATTCTTATTCAGTTTCATTAGCCTTTCTAATTTAACATGATATTTTATTACATTAAAACTTAAATACTTGCACCCGGAGGGTGCATATATTTGCTAGTAATAATAATAATCTAAATTAAGAAATGGTTATTTTGACCAAATCTATTCCCCCCCCCTCTCTCTCTCTCTCTCTCTCTCTCTCTCTCTCTCTCTCTCTCTCTCTCTCGGCACATATATCCTTACGCATACGGGTATAAACACACATAGAACGTCACCTAAACTTTTACGAATTTCAGACCAAAATAGAGATTGATTGATAGATAGATACATAGATAGATAGATAGATAGATAGATAGATATGAACAGATTGAGATAGATAGATTTAACTGTAGTAAATTAGAAGAGTTCCGATAGATTAATTGATGGATATTAACAGAGATAGATAGATAGATAGATAGATAGATAGATAGATTGAGATAGATAGATTTAACTGTAGTAAATTAGAAGAGTTCCGATAGATTAATTGATGGATATTAACAGAGATAGATAGATAGATAGATAGATAGATAGATAGATAGATAGATTAATAGATAGATATGAACACGCTGAGATATAAAGCTAAATGGTTCGATATTAGTATACTACGATTACAAGACAGAGAGACAGACAGATAGATAGATAGATATATAGATAGATATAAATAGACAAAGATTATGTAGATTAATATATCAGAGATATACCTTCAGGTGATACTAAAGACCAGACATTCATCTATATTAAGATGAAAATTCATTACACTATATATATATATATATATATATAATATATATATATATATATATATATATTCATCTGTCATTTGCATAATGGGACAGAAAGCCACCGAAGTCTAATGGGATTGTAAGATACTGCTGGCCACTCTGGGTTAGTGGTATTAATGGTTTGGCTCTGAAAGCATACCTGACCCCAGAGTCATTATAAGATTAAGGCTTTGTGAGACACACAACTGCTATTTCTTTGCACAAGCATTTATATATATAATATATATATATATATATATATATATATATATATATATATATATATATACTAGCAAGTATATGCACCCTCCGGGTGCAAGTATTTAAGTTTTAATGTAATAAAATATTGTATTAAATTAGAAAGGCTAATGAAACTAAATAAGAATACAGATAAAAAGATTTGAAACAGAGGGAGTATGATAAAAAATGGAACAACTGAAACTTACTCTTCCATCACTCTCATCTTTATTTGTTATTTTTTCTAATTTAAGTATTTAGTTATAAGAGGAAGTAAAGAATAAAATGACAGTTATTTTATCTTGTTAATGGATTTCATTTAAGATTCATTGAAGAGATTTTTGCTTATATTCATTAAAATAAAACCAAACAGTTAGAAATCAATAATACTAAGCACATATTTATTTAAATTCGATTTTTTAATATTAATATGCAAATTAGCCTTCCCGTTCACACTGTAAACCGCTATTTTGTTGTATATATAAATATAATTGCATGTTGTCAGTATGTAGACATAGTTAACAGTATTAATAATGTAAGACAATTTTATTAATAATTGAGGTTAAATAAAAATAAAATCATGGAGAATGTGATGTCTATAACTAAGAGAACTGTGACTTGAGTAGGAATATAGTTTCGGTTACAGACAGAAAAACACACAATCTCCATTATAATAAGAGATATAAGAGAGAAGATAGTGGAGACATGAAATCAAAGTTAGGTGGATGAGACATGAAATGCTTGGTCTAAGATATTGTCTTTTACCTTATATATTTTTCACGGAACAGATGGACTCGCTACTTCTAACACACTTCGCTACCTGTCAAACTCTAAAAAAATTAATTAATTTTTCTAATAATGTTCTCTTAAAAAAACTCTCAAAAAACAATTCCTTCAAACAAGAATTTTATTCCTGACGATGACCTCAGGTCAACACTAGTTGAGAATAATTAGTTAAAGTCAAATACTTTTCGGATAATAACGGTTGAACGCTACGTTATTTTTTCTTTCAATAACTACTCGATTAATTTTGGTTTGGTTTGGTTTGTTTTGTTTTACGGCATATCAACCTCAGTGGGTCATTTAATGCCGATAAAGTTTTGAAATAAATCAATTCTTAATGGATAATACAATTTTTTTATAAATACATTTTTCTATTTAACCCATAGATGGGACCCTAACAGGTACTACCACTCCAGGTCAGAGTGGACCAAGGAGCAATGGTGATGAATGGGGTGCTCCACATTCCCCAAACCTCCAAAACTGGAACCTCACCATCAGATAGAGTTTAACGTCATTCCCATGACATGTAGACCCGCAGCCACCGCCTTCTAGCACCCATATGATAAAAAGGGGTTGGGGCTTGGCATAAGGGCAATAGGGTTGGAAAAATCATATAGGTGCTAGGGCTCGACGTGACCAGATTTTTTACGACCTTCATCAGAGTGATTTAAAAAAAAAATAAATAAATAAAAATTCACTCTGATGAAGGTCGTAAAAAATCCTTCTGTGTACGGAATATTTTTTACATTTTTCCTATTATTATTATTATCATTATTTCAATTTCATCTGATTATTTTAATAATAATAATAATAATAGCGTAATCCGTATACATTTTGATACACTGACCGAAACACATGTGTAAGTGATATCGATTAAAGAGATATCGATTAAATTCATTTTTTATCCATCTACATTTCTTTTCTTTACTCATTTTTTCTCATATATATATATATATATATATATATATATATATATATATATATATATATATATATATTGTTAACAATTCCTGTTATCCGGGAATATCTGTAAATACAATTCACAATAGCCGAATCTTTAAAGAAAATACAAAAATAGAAAATGAAAGTGTTAAAAGCAGGTGGATGCAAAAATGCAAAACATGTTAAGAATGTAAACAACATGAGCAATCAATTTCAAAGAAGGACAATACAGGCAGAAATGGATATGGTCTAATCCTCCATTTAACAAAAGACTCAGTGAAGTGAACAAAACCTGGCGAAAACTTTTGGAACTTGATTAAGAAATATTTTTCCAAGCTGCACAAAATATTTTGTACAAAAATAAGTAATTTGGCAGAGTGACCTATTGTCGGTAATAGCCGAGTAACGAGGGAGTCTCTGCCCTTTTCGTTAGCGCTAGACAAGGTGTTGCAATATTTTGACATATAATTATTTATTAAGCTTAGCTTAGATGTGGCATAAGGCCAGAAGTATTGGGCGACCAATAAGAATCGAACTCACTATCAATGGTCTGCAAATCTAGCTTTGTAATAAAACTGTTAATTTTAATAAGATTTTTGGATGTTTGTTTTTATAGAAGCATTGTTGAATAAATTATTTATATTTTTGCTTGAAGGCAATTATAAATGCATGTATCGCATAAAATTCGATAATTATAGAAAATAATCTTGACAAGTAAATCCGCAAAGGATGGCTCGCCATGCAGAACACCGTACAGACTGTTTCGACTTTATTAAGTCTCTTCAGAAACAGTCTGTACGGTGTTCTGCATGGCGAGCCATCCTTTGCGGGATTTACTTGTCAAGATTATTTTCTATAATTATCGAATTTTATTGCGATACATGCATTTATAATTGCCTTCAAGCAAAAAATATGTTAAATTTAAATTTTTTTAATGTTTAAGTCCAACAAGGGTTAGGGTTAGGGTTTAGGGTTATGATTATGGTTAGGTTCGGGTTAAGGTTGAGGTTTAGGATTAGTTTAATGGGGAAATAAATAAATAATTTGGGTTCTGTTTTTTCTGGGTCACTCAACTAGGAAATAACCAAAATATGTGCATAATAGGATTATAAGAACATAAGAAATTGCTGAAAAAGCATTCAGAGTTAATGAGTAGATGCAGACATGAAACCATATATATCCTTTCTAATTTGCCACCCGATTAGTTTAGGTCATGTGAAAAATATTATGAACAATAGATATTCAAGCAAGAACAATAATTACTTCTTAAGTAATTCAATTTATTTTGATGCCTACCCGAAGATTGAGATTGGTGAAACGTAAGTTCATTTATTTTTTGCTGTTCGCTTTTGAATAACTGCTAGACTAACACAATAGGTATCTTCCAATAGCATCAAAGCATTGTGTTAAAAACAAAGAAACGGTCTGAATGGCGCCGTAGACTGTTAGATTAAGTAATATAGTAGCTATACTAAAATTTTCGTCTGCTTTTCAATTCAAAAACGAATTAAAATTAATTAAACCGATTATTTAAGTTAAAATTTTCGTCTAAATCGAAAAATAGCAACATATCAGTAAAAAAAGCAAAATCATATTACAATTTATTTTTAATACATTTAAAACGATTTTTTCGGTCAATTTTGCTCCAATATGGCCGTAAAAGCCGTCTAAAGATGACTTAAAATCCGTGTTTACAAAATAAATTACACCCCCTCCCCCGATTGAAAAAAAATCCATTGATAAATCAACAGTGAAAATTTCATTAAAATCGTATAATTCCCTGATTTTTTGGTATTATCTTTGAAACGGTGGGGTTAAATTTGTTTTGGAAAAACACGAATTTTTCGACAAATTGGGTATACCTATCATATAGGTACATAGTTTAACATTCGATTGAATTCCACATCATATTGTTTGTTTGCATCTACCTGAAATAAACTTGATTAATTAATAAACTAAAATACATCTACTTCTATATATGGAGCTAAGAGAGGAAGATCCGTTCTTTGATTTGACGTAGGAATCACGTATAACACCCGGTAGGTTTGGCACTTCTTTTCAACAGGTATCTATGAACCAGATCTACACTAACCCCTAAAGAATTGATATACCAGAGAACAGAATCAATAGAAGATACCAGATATCCTAAGTCCCTCTCCCATATACTGGTAGGTTTCTTAAACTTTAATCTATATACCGGAAGGACATTTGTATTGTTAGTCATTCTTTGTTTCTATTTTTTATATTAATAAACCTTTATAATTAAGTGTTCATTCAATTATATTTTGTTGTTAGTCTTACCAATAACTACTAGACTAACACAATAGGCGTACGTTCAAGTCACATTGAAAGAGCCGAAGTTAAGCAGCGATGAGCCTGTTTAATAATTAGATGGGTGACCATTTAAGCAAAAGCAGGTACTGTAAGTAAACTGAATATCAAAATGATTTGATTATGTCGGAAAAATTATAGAATCGCCATTATCGTATATTGGCGCCAAAATGAAATCCCTTTACTTATCGTATAAGATTTCCAGAGGCGAGACGCGATTTTAAAGCGCCCTTATCAACAGTAGTATTCTAGCGCCCACCGTCACCATCAAACAGCGCAACCTTTACCTTTACCTCACCCTCAGCAAAATAAGTCTGGCCACAAATGCCACTAAATTTGCAACTCCTTTTTTTGTACTTTATGAATATATGTTACTTTAATTTTCGACTGTCGTTTTCGTCTTCTTTTATTCGAAATTATTTGCTTGCCACTGGGAGATTTTAAGACTCCCGAAATATCTCTTAATCAAGCATTAAGTGACCCCTAAAACAAACCAACTAACACAATAGTTTTATTTATCTCCCAATAACACCAACGCACTGTGTAAAAATGCCGGCCTCAATAGTGTCGTAGACTGTTACGTTAAGCCATATAGGTACATAGTCTATAATTAGATTGTATTCCACACCATATTGTTTGTTTATATCTATTAGAAATAAACATGATTAAATTGACAGAATTTTTAAAATGAAACAATTTACTTTTAAGAAGAATCATTAACACCAGCAACAAGAAAGCCGGTAGTCTTTTGATTGTAACTCTGCACGGATATTCGATGCTGCGCAGAGGACCTCTCGGGATAGGGACAGTTGGCGAGAGAGGACCTCCCGAAATTGGGACGATTTGCAACAGATTGTCATGGATATCCGTACTACTAGCATAACCTGATGATGATGATGATGATGATGATGATGATGATGATTTCATCAAAGCATTGTGTTTAAAATAACCGGCCTCAATGGTGTCGAGGACTATTAGATTAAATCATATAGGTAGATAGTGTTATATACTGGGGTTTTCATTAACCCAAATCTATATAGCGTTATATACCTTTCTTTACTTCTTACTCTGGTCGTCTTTTCTTCTGGCCGGCTTTGTTTCTATCTTCTAACATCTTGGTCTGGTATATCTTCTTCGGGTCTTGTTTCTGTTAGGGATCACTCCTTATCAGAAGCCCTGTGTTATTGTTAGTTTTTAGGCAATAAACACAAGACTTCGATTTACGTTGATGTTACTTTATTTGTAAATCCCCAAACCAGACAATCTGCGCAGATGACAGGATGCGCATAGAAATGCGACTTACACCTCGATCTCCTACCTGCTAACTGACTGAGTTACTTAGTAACCTTAAACCGGAAGAGGGTCTTCTATGCTTCTATCATAGTCTATAATTCGATTGTATTGTTTGCTTACATCTATTAGAAATAAACTTGATTAGGTTGCCTGAATTTTTAAAATGAAACAATTTCCTTATTAAAAGAAAAGATTAACAACAACAACAACACAATAACGCTACTCTTTTAATTGCAATAACTGATGAGGATGATGATAATGATAAAATCCACCCAACCAAAATCTAACCACACATAATACCACTTACCCAATAGTCTTTTTGATTTGGTTTGGTTTGGTTTGTTTTGTTTTACGTCATATCAACCTCAGTGGGTCATTTAATGCCGATAAAGTTTTGAAATAAATTCAATCTTAATGGATACTCATTCTTTTTTTTTATAAATACATTTTTCTATGATGATATCATCAAAGCATTGTGTTCAAATAACTGTCCCCAAAACACAAACACACACCACACACACACACACACACACACACACAACACCACACACCCCTATCTAGTTTCTTTAGAAACATGTGTCCAGTGGAATCGACCATTGGATATGTAAACTATTTGATATCAGCATGTTTCCCAGGGAATTACTCTCAAGGTAGCACTTGCACCCTCCTCTAAAAGGGGAATAAAAATCGTTACAAGGAAAAATATTTTTTCTGGGGTGAAGCGCCAATACCAACCGCCAGTAGTCCACTTTACAATACAGATCATATTACCCAATTTGTGCTGCTCATACACTGAGTTGGTGGGAAGTGGTATCGAACCCGGTACTTTATGCATAAGCAATTTTTTAGAATATTAGTATTTGATAAACCTTTTAATAAGCACTTACATCCAATGTTCCCCAACCAAAATTATTAAAATATTTTCTTGGGGCATGTTTATCTCATTAATATGGAAAGAGTTTATCACGTTATGCTAAGCTCTGTCGGGGATTTTGGATAAAAATGACCACCTCTACAGAGGGGTAAGACCCTCCCAATGAGGCCACCTGTTGGCCTCGTGTGGTGACCTGTGATGCTTAAGGATGGAACCCTGGTATCTGAGCAGTCCATGAGATGCAACACTCCACTTTGGTCCTTACTTAGGCTAGACGGGTGGTCGGAGAGGCCCCCTCTAATCAATCGGCTTGTCACATCAAGTGCTAGCACCTTTATGATTGTCCCAATACTATTGCGTTTATGGCAAGCCCTAACCCATTTTATCATATATATGCTAGAAGGCGGTGGCTGAGGCTCTTATTGTCCTGGGTATGACATTTACTCTATCTGATGATGAAGTTCCAATTCTGGAGCTCTGGGGAATGTGGAGTACCCATTACTCTCAGGTTCACTCTGACCCAGAGTGGTAGTACCTGTTAGGGTCCCATCTATGGGTTAAATAGAATAAAATGTGTTTTTAAAAATGTGTTTGGAAAAAAGAAATTGAGCTAAACCTGTCCCTTAAAATACAATGATTATTTACAGACATAAATGTATACCCTACAATAGATTATTTAAAACATAACCACAAAATAATGAACAATAGTGAATAATCCTTTTTGAATATCCCAGCTGCACCTCTGCTGAGGGATCAGATCGCTCCAGTAGGACCACCTGTTGGTCGGGTTGACATTCTGGGTTTATTGCTTAGTGCATGAGACACTTCAAAAGAGGAGTGTAGACGTGATTCACACAATTTTTAAACACTAGACACACATGGTGGGAATTCAGTAAATATTTACTGACTTTTAGATTAAATCATATTGGTACATCTATTAATAATGGAGATTCGCTTTCGGTTTTTGTAACAAAAATTACGTCACTGCTTACGTCACATTACCCAAAATCGTCATAACATAGAATAAATACACTCAAAATTTGAACAAGCAACATTAGACAGTCCTCATTGCTTTTTAAAACAAGTTTTAATAAATACATGACTGGTATTATATATCTATATATAGTTTGTCTTATCTATTAATAATGGAGATTCGTTTTCGGTTTTTGTCTGTAACAAAAATTACGTTACTGCTTACGTCACATTACCCAACATCGTCATAAAATAGAATAAATACACTCAAAATTTGAACATGCAACATTAGACAGTCCTCATTGTTTTGTTAAAAACAAGTGTTAATGAATACATAACTGGTATTATATATCTATATATAGTTTGTTTTATTTTAATACTTATTTAAAGTTTCCATTTCAAATTGTTTTATTTTTTAATCCTTTAATGAATTTGATGATTTTACTTACTTAGGGTACAAACTCGCTGGCATTGAATTCTTAACTCCCACCCCTCAGGCAATATGTTTCAAAAATCTATTTTTACATCGCCTGGAGGGTGTTTTTTTATTTTGTACTAGTAGTCTATAATTAGGTAGTGTTGTTTGCTTACATCTATTAGAAATAAATTTGATTAAGTTACCTGAATTTTTTAAATGAAACATTTTACTTAGTAAAAGAAAAGGTAACTACAACAAAACAGCAGCAGCAGCAGCAGCAGCAACAACAACAACAACAACAACACCAACAAATCCATTACTCTTTTGTTTACGATGCCCAGATTATTTGAAACATTCTACGATTAGTAATCAACAAATAAGATGAAAGAAAAAACTACTGAAAAATTAATTAAAACTCTTCAACTCACGGAATAATGAAAAAGAAAACACAGTAATAGCTTTTTTTTATCTCTTTTGTGAAGAGTCTAAATGTTATCGAGTATTTTCAACTGAAAGAAAATTATCTGAAAAAATGTTTTTTTCCTCGCTTCGTTGTCTTTGAACTTTGAAGGGATTTAAAACGTCGTTAAGGTAACGAGTCTTTGTTGGAATATTTTGATATATTAGTTGTGCTACAATACACCACTTAAATTTATAGACTAAGCGAGGTCAATCAACAGCCCGAATACGTAGCTGGTTAACTACTACAGGATGACCACAAAAATCTTAACATTCTTGTAGAATAAAAAAAAACTCTGACTTCAAACGAAAAGCTAACGGTAGTTGTGTTACTCCACCAGCCGATTAATCGGAGGGAGCCTCTCCGACCGACCGTCTACCCTAAGTAAGGGCCAAAGTGGAGTATTGCAAGTCATGGACTGCTCAACCACCTGTGTTCTAAAGCATCACAGGTCGCCACACACGACCAATAGGTTGCCCCGTTGTTGTTGGTGGTGGTGGTGGGGGGTCTTATCCCTCTGCAGAGGTGCAGTCGGTCCATTCTAACGCCCCAGCCCACAGTGCGCAGTCTTTTCGAGTCAATGAAAATATGTCCTATAAAACAAATGGAGGCGCGTGGTCTAATGGTTAGAGTCGTAGGAAATGGACTCGTCAACGCGAGTTCAATTCCTGGACGAAGCTGTTGGAATTTCACATGGCGCTAATACCCTTGGGAAAGGTATGAATCCTACTCTCCCTCCAGCTATGGGTAAATAGCAGGACAGACTGCACTCTTTAACCATGGCTAGGTAACCAGTCTAGGGGAAGGAAAACTCTGAATTCAAATCTGTTAAACTCCGCTTAAGAAATTGACCTTGTGTCGCATCCTGCTCGTGCGGAGGGGTTGGTAAATATATATAAAACAAATGTGATCACCACTTTCCCAACGTAAACAGGTATGTCAGCTAGTGTATGTACTTGTGTAAACACACTGAAATACATATGTTCATATTTATATACGTATAAATCTACTTAAGAGCGTGCTCAAACATGCTCTTTAAGATAAGGATATTGAGGAATCTATCCTTCTGTCTTTATAGCTTTGTATTTAATCAGTCAATTAAATCAATCAATCTATGTATCAATTGACCGATCTAATCAATATGTCAGTTAGCCAAACAATTCCTTATTGCAATACCGGCCCTCGCCGACTCAGCGTAGGAGTAGCACATGGATCTGTGCGATAAAGTAAGAAGCTGATGGTAGGTATGGCGCTCCACCTCAGACACAAAATATGTTAGTTACTCAAAGGATTTCTTAATTCAATACTGGCCCTCACAGCACAGGGATTTGTAAGGAGCTAATGGTAGGTGTGGCGCTCCACCTCAGACACAAATATGTCAGTTAACCAAACGATTTCTTATTTCAATACTGGTCCTCGTCGAATCAGCGTATGAGTAGTACAGTGATCTGTGAGGAGCTGAATGGTAGGTGTGGCGCTCCACCTAAGGCACAAATATGTCAGTTAACCAACTATTTCTTATTTCAATACTGGCCCTCGCCGACTCAACGTATGAGTAGCACAAGGATCTGTAAGAAGCTGATGGTAGGTGTGGCGCTCCACACCAGACACAAAATATGTCAGTTAACTAATCGATTTCTTATTTCAATACTGGCCCTCGCCGACTCAGTGTATGAGTAGCACAGGGATCTTTAAGGGACTGAAGGTAGGTGTGGCGCTCCACCTCAGACACAAAATATGTCAGTTAACCAATCGATTTCTTATTTCAATACTGGGCCTCGCCGACTTAGCGTATGAGTAGTACAGGTATCTGTAAGGAGCTGATGGTAGGTGTGGCGCTCCACCCCATACACAAAATATGTCGGTAAACCAAATAATTTATTCCCATACTGGCCATCGCCGACTCAGCATATGAGTAACACAGGGATCTCTAAGAAGCAGGAGGTAGCTATGGTGCTCCACATCAGATACAAAAACAAACAATCTCCTTGGTCCAGCGCTAGTGAAAAGGGGATAAACTCCCACGCTGTCAGGCTGATACCGACATTAGGACATTCCGTCGATTTTATCTTTAGATTAAGAGAGTGACTGAACTCCTGATTTTACCTTTGATGATAGTGTGATTTCTTGGAACTGTAAACATTTGTTCGTCCTGGATTTCTGCCCTTCTTTACACTATGTTTTCCCGCCCTTCTTTACGCTATGTTTTCTCTTGACAGGCGTAAAACAGACCCAGATTAGATATTTTTACCACTTTATCGGTAAAAAAAATTTAAATATTTTTACAAAAAATCTTGAAATTTAAGTGACAAATTTTTACCATAAAATTGTGCTTGCGCATTATTTGAAAGAAAGTTAACTGTTACTAAAAACACATTTATGATATTTTGGAGTAAAAAAAATGGTATTAAAATGGATTTGAAAAACCGGCATGTTTTCTCCGTGAAAATTACTTTGAGAAAAAATATGGCTGGCCATTGTTTAAAAATGATTCTTCAAATTCACGAAAAAAGAACAAGGAAGACATTTTTATATTGCCTCATCAGTTAATTCATGAAGACGCTTGGGAATCTGGAGTACCCATTCATTGCCCATTACTCTCAGGCCCACTCTGATCCTGAACGATTGTACCATTTAGGGTCCAATTATGGGTTAAATAGAAGAAAAAAAATAAGTAAAGAAAAACGTGTTCCAAAACTTGAGATAAAAAATGATTTTTAGAAATCTGTTTTTTTTTTAAATTGAGTCTGAAAAAAATGAATAGCATCAAAAATTGATAAACAAAATTTCTTCGGCATAAAATAACCCAACAAGGGTTGACATGCCGTAAACTCCAACCAACCAACCAACCAACCAACCAACCAACCAACCTTAAGTGCTTCCTTAGAGTCCAAGTGGTGCATCTGTACAGTAGCACTAATATGGGTATGTATTGGAAGAATTTTCGTATAATCTCGCAAAAATGTGTTTTGAGACTATCAAACACAGCCTTGATCAGAGTTCTGTCATCAGAATTTCGATGGCTGAGAAATGTAAACCATATGAAATTTACAGATGAATGTGTGATATGTACGGAGAAATATGTTTTAGTCAAAAAGATGCTTATAAAGGGGTTAATATTTGTTAATCTTGGTAGAGCAACTTGTCTATGAGAAGGAATAATTTAAATTCAAACTTCGCTTAAAAATTGACCTAGTAAGCATCACTGTTTGTTTGCAATCACTGCACCAGAGACTGTCGTTCAAAAATTGGACTGTTCAGCCACGCACGCAGTAGCAGATAGAAAGAAAGACGGAAGGACGCCAACAAAAAATAATTATTTATGCATCTACATGATCCAAATTTCGTAAAAATATGTTTGGAGACTATCTAAAATTATGGTAAATCAAACACAGCCTTGATCAGAGTTCTGTCATCCAAATTTAGGTGGCTGAAAAGTGTAAACCATGTGAAATTTACAGATGAACGAATGGTGTGTACAGAGAAGAATGTTTTAGTCAAAAAAAGATACTTTCAACTTGGGTTAATCTTGGTTTGGCAACTGGTATGGAGAAGGAAAACGTTAAATTGACCAAGCGGCATTTCCTGTCGATAGTGAAGGGTTGGGTAAAATAATATATAACCTAATTAGATATGTATCTACATGATCCAAATCGTGTCCAGAAAATATACACATTTGTTGTGCAGAAAACCGAGAGACTTTGTGCCTCCTCCTCAATGGACGAAAAGAAGTGAAAAAGAGAGTAAAAGAAGCCGCCACAGAAAAAGAGAGCCCGAAGGAAGGAGAGACAACGGCAACTCCAGAAAGCATCACTGTTTTCTTTGCACTCACTGCACCAGAGATTGCCATTCAAAAATTGGACTATTCAGCCACTCATGCAGTTGCAGATAAATAATAATTTTTAAAAAAAGTGGACAGTACGCCATCGTCTTTAGTAGACGGAAAGGATGCCAACAAAAAAAAATTATCCATTAATCTCTCTCTTT
>CM042169.1:64694388-64699388 GCA_023376005.1 Doryteuthis pealeii
GGACCGTTCAAAAGTGCACCAACTACAATCGGTATCACTTGACTTCATATTTCCATAGCCTTTCAGTTCTCTGCAAGGCCAGTATTTGTCCATCTTTTCGTTTCCTTCCATCTTCACCCTGTGATCTGCTGAACTTGCAAAATCCCACCATGATTTATTATTATTGGTTTACTCCTTTTGAGTCTTCACATCAGTGTAGCTGATGGTCTTTCACTGAGTGCTGAGTGACAGCAAGTCTCCTCAGGTTCCAGGAATCTCTGAGTATTCTGCAGATTGCAGCAGTGCAGTATTCTTGAATGGTTCGAATTCTTCCACAGATTTCCAACTTTCCAAACCCTTTTCCATTCTTTTTGGGACTGTTCCACAGTGCACCAACTTACAATGTATAACTTTCACTTTCACTATTCAAACTTTTCAATTGATATTATTATTATTTATTATTATTATTATTATTATTATTTATTATTATTATTCATTTCACAGGGCATTAGGTTTTACACATCCGCCTTTACGTGGTTTTACAGGGATGCTGAATGGACAGCAAGTCTTCTTCTGAGTTCGAGCCGATCTTAACACATGTTGTAGTATTGGATAAGTCTCGATTCTTTCTTGATTACAGTTTCGTATAAAATCTTCCAGAGCAAAAAATATAAAAAAATAAAAAAAATAAAAAAACACTACAGGGAAAATAAAGTAACCTCTTTCTGAGATGGGTGTATCTAAATAACATGTTAAACATCCTGGAAAAAATATAAAATCAATGGAATTTTTACCAGATGTTGATTCTGGCCCCTCCATTTCCATTCTGCGAGCCAATGGCTTTCCCAGAATTTTTATGGATTTTTTTTTAATTTACTGTAGTAAATTAGAAGAGTTCCATACCAAAGTCTTCTTGAAGAGATTGGCCTTGGAAGTGGCGTCTCACAGAAAAAACCAGAATCTCATATGAACAAAATATCTTCACCTTCCTTTCTTCTGTTGAGAGATCTGCAAATAGAGAAGAAGAGAAGAAGAAAGCAAGAAGAAGAAGAAGAAGAAGAAGAAAATCATAAAGAAGAAGAAGAAGAAGAAGAAGAAGAAGAAGAAGAAGAAGAAGAAGAAAGGAAATCATAAAGTAGAAGAAGAAGAAAGAAAGAAGACCATAAGAGAAGTAGGGAAGAAAGATGAATCATAAAGAAGAAGAAGAAGAAGAAAAGAAGAAGAAGAAGAAGAAATCATAAAGAAGAAGAAGAAGAAGAAGAAGAAGAAGAAGAAGAGAAGAAGAAGAAGGAAATCATGAAAGTAAAGAAGAAGTAACAAGAAGAAGAAGAAGACATAAAGAAAAAGTAGAGAAGAAGAAAAAGGGAGTCATAAAGAAGAAGAAGAAGAAGGAGAAGAAGAAATCATAAAGAAGAAGAGAGAAAGAGAAGAAGGGAGAAGAAGAAGAAGAAGAAGAGAAGAAATCATAAAGAAGAGAGAAGAAGGAAGAAGAGAAGAAGAAGAAGAAGAAAGAAGAAGAAGAGAAGAGAAGAAGAGAAGAAGAAGGAGACATGGGTGTTAGGCGTAGGACCGGGTAACACACTGTAAATGAATCATCTCAGATTAGCGAATCAAATGATCAACTTGCATTGATCAATAAAAGTAAGTTTAATGTTTTGCTCATAATTTACAAAAACTAAAAAAAAAAATAATAGAAAAAGAAAAATAGAAATAAAGAAAAAAAAGAAAAAGAGAAACAAAAAAAAAAGAAACAAACAAACAAAAAAGGGCATCCGACTCCATTCTTATTTCATTCATTTTTTTACAACTCAGGCGATAAAACACCTCATGAATGTGTATTGAGAATCATCTATATACAAATTTGTCCAGTCATACCAACCCCCCCAACCCCAAACGTAACACACCTACCACCTCACTTTTTTTGTACACCAATCAAATCTCTAAAACTGACTGGCTGGCCTTTTGTGCTGATTGTAAAAAGCCAAAAAAATAAATAAATAGATAAAAAATAAATTTAAAAAAATGAAAAATCCGCAGCTTCCCGCCATCTCAGTGATTATGTCGAAGCAGCATTTTGTTATTGTGTCTCTGAGGACAAACGTAGTCCTTCTTTTGCGAAAGGAGTTAGACACACTAACAAAGGAACTTAAAAGAAATACATATTCCAATGGACAATTCGCGGGTTTTTACTATTTATATGAATGGAAGCAGATTTGGCATTGGCTAGTGTATCTTATACTAAAGGAGAAATATTCTTATGGATGATTGAATATGTCTTGCAGAAATGAACAGATCATTTTTGAATAATATCCGCACTGCATGCATGAGATTGAGTCAGCTTTTACCTAATTAATTCCCCTGAGTAGCTCTCAAGCTAAGAGTTTCACTTACGAGTCGTGGTATTTAACAACAATTCCTTGCATAGAGATATGAGATCGTTGGTCAATTTGAATGATTGGTCTCTTTGCGCAGCAAGAATAGCAAGGCACCATAACGCATTTTTAATACAATGGAGAGGATACGGCGCACATAAAGGGGGAATAGCGGTTTAGCTCAGTCAGATCTTAGACGGCGGTTCCGGCTAGAAACCTACAAACGATATCCTGGTTGATAACAGCCCGGACCAACTCACGCGTATTGAGTAGCACGGGGATCTGTGAGTTCCTACGGAGTCTGTATTTAGACAACAAATTCTTGCATAGAGATTGAGATCGGTTCGTCAGTTTAATAATGGTCTCTTTTGCGCACAAGAATAGGCAAGACCATAAGCCATTTTAATACATGTAAGGGTACGACACATAATAGGAGGAATAGCCGGTTTAGCTCATCAGTAGAAGCGTTCGGCTAGAAACACAAGATCCTATTCGATAACGGCCCTCGCCAACTCACTATGAGTAGAACAGGCATCTCATGAGTAGCTCGCTAAGCTAAGAATTTCCTACAGTCTGTATTTACAAACAATTCCTTGCATAGGGTATGAGAGATCGTTGCGTTCAATTCTAATGAGGTCTCTAGCGCACAAGAATAGACACAGACATAAGGCCATTTTAAACAAGTAGAGGATATGCACAAGATCAATTTTTAAAGGGCCGTCGTAGAAACCCACAAGAATCCTAGTTCAGATACCGGCTCTCGCCAACTCTGAGTAGCGTATGAGTAGCATAGGGATCTGTGCGGTAAAGCTAAGGAGCTTGATGGTCGGTATGGCTCTTCCAACCTCAGACGCAATAACAATCTTCTGGTTCAGCGAGCAGTGAAAAGGGGATAGACTCCATCGCTGATTGGCGATTCCAACATGTTTAGCCAATTATACAACGATAGTGCCCCGAGTTATTGATAGAAGTATAGTAGATTTCAGTCTATGTTTTCCAAGAGATCTAGACTAGCTGTAAATAAAGTAAAGTCGTCGGGGTGGCCTAAAGTTGGAATCAGCCAATCAGCGATGGAGTCTATCCCCTTTTCACTAGCGCTAGACCAAGAAGATTGTTATTGCGTCTGGGTTGAGAGCCAAGACCATCAGCTCCTTACTTTACCGCACAGATCCCTGGCTACTCATACGCTACTCAGAGTTGCGAAGCCGGTATCGAACTAGGATTCTTGTGGTTTCTAGCCGAAACGGCCTTTAAAAATTGATCTTGTGCCATATCCTCTACATTGTATTAAAAATGGCTTATGGTCTTGTCTATTCTTGTGCGCTAAGAGACCATCATTAAATTGACCAACGATCTCATACCCTATGCAAGGAATTGTTGTTAAATACAGACTCGTAGGAACTCTTAGCTTAGAGAGCTACTCATAGATGCCTGTTCTACTCATACGCTGAGTTGGCGAGGGCCGTTATCGAACTAGGAATCTTGTGGTTTCTAGCCGAACGCTCTACTGACTGAGCTAAACCGGCTATTCCTCCCTTTATGTGTCGTACCCTCTACATTGTATTAAAAATGGCTTATGGTCTTGCCTATTCTTGTGCGCAAAGAGACCATTATTAAACTGACCAACGATCTCATACTCTATGCAAGGAATTGTGTTAAATACAGACTCGTAGGAACTCACAGATCCCCGTGCTACTCATACGCTGAGTTGGCGAGGGCTGTTATCGAACCAGGAATCTTTGTGTTCTAGCCGAACGCTCTACTGACTGAGCTAAACCGGCTATTCCCCCCTTTATGTGCCGTATCCTCTACATTGTATTAAAATGGCTTATGGTCTTGCCTATTCTTGTGCGCAAAGAGACCATCATTAAATTGACCAACGATCTCATACTCTATGCAAGGAATTGTTGTTAAATACAGACTCGTAGGAACTCTTAGCTTAGAGAGCTACTCAAGGGGAATAATTAGGTAAAAAGCTGACTCAATCTCATCATGCATGAGTATTTTCAAAATATCTGTTCATTCTGCAAGACATAATTCAATCATCCATAAGAATATTTCTCTTTGTATAAATACCAATGCCAAATCTCTTCCAATTCATATAAATAGTAAAAAACCCGCGAATTATTGTCCATATGATATGTATTCTTTAAGTTCCTTGTTAGTGTGTCTAACTCCTTTTCGCAAAAAGAAGGACACCGTTTGTCCTCAGAGACACAATAACAAAAATGCTGCTTCCGACATATTCCACTGGAGATGGCGGAAGCTGCGGAATTTTTATTTTTTTAATTATTTTTATCTATTTATTTATTTTTTTGGCTTTTTACAATCAGCCACAAAAGGCCAGCCAGTCAGTTTAGAGATTTGATTGGTGTACAAAAAAAGTGAGGTGGTAGGTGTGTTACGTTTGGGGTTGGGGTGGGGTTGGTATGACTGGAAAATTTTATAGATGAATTCTCAATACAATCAATGAGGTGTTTTATTGCCTGAGTTGTAAAAAAAATGAATAGAAATAAAAATGGAGTCGGATGCTTTTTGTTTGTTTTGTTTCTTTTTTTTTGTTTCCTCTTTTTTTTTTTTTTCTTTTTTTCTATTATTTTCTTTTTCTATTATTTATTTTATTTTATTTTTGTAAATATGAGCAAAACA
>CM042169.1:64704388-64719388 GCA_023376005.1 Doryteuthis pealeii
AAATACAAAAATAGAAAATGAAAGTGTTAAAAGCAGGTGGATGCAAAAATGCAAAACATGTTAAGAATGTAAACAACATGAGCAATCAATTTCAAAGAAGGACAATACAGGCAGAAATGGATATGGTCTAATCCTCCATTTAACAAAAGATTCAGTGAAGTGAACAAATCCTGGCGAAAACTTTCGGAACTTGATAAAGAAATATTCTTCCAAGCTGCTGAAAATATTTTGTACAAAAATAAGTAATTTGGCAGAGTGGCCTATTGTCGGTAATAGCCGAGTAACGAGGGAGTCTCTGCCCTTTTCGTTAGCGCTAGACCAGGTGTTGGAATATTTTGACATATAATTATTTACTTAGCTTAGCTTAGATGTGGCACAATGCCAGAAGTATTATGCGCTCAATGAGAATCGAACTCACTAACAATGGTCTGCAAATCTAGCTTTGTAATAAAACTGTTAATTTTAATAAGATTTTTGGATGTTTGTTTTTATAGAAGCATTGTTGAATAAATTATTTATATTTTTGCTTGAAGGCAATTATAAATGCATGTATCGCATAAAATTCGATAATTATAGAAAATAATCTTGACAAGTAAATCCCGCAAAGGATGGCTCGCCATGCAGAACACCGTACAGACTGTTTCGACTTTATTAAGTCTCTTCAGAAACAGTCTGTACGGTGTTCTGCATGGCGAGCCATCCTTTGCGGGATTTACTTGTCAAGATTATTTTCTATAATTATCGAATTTTATGCGATACATGCATTTATAATTGCCTTCAAGCAAAAATATGCTAATTTTAAATTTTTTTAATGTTTAAGTCCAACAAGGGTTAGGGTTAGGGTTTAGGGTTATGATTATGGTTAGGGTTCGGGTTAAGGTTGAGGTTTAGGATTAGTTTAATGGGGAAATAAATAAATAATTTGGGTTCTGTTTTTTCTGGGTCACTCAACTAGGAAATAACCAAAATATGTGCATAATAGGATTATAAGAACATAAGAAATTGCTGAAAAAGCATTCAGAGTTAATGAGTAGATGCAGACATGAAACCATATATATCCTTTCTAATTTGCCACCCGATTAGTTTAGGTCATGTGAAAAATATTATGAACAATAGATATTCAAGCAAGAACAATAATTACTTCTTAAGTAATTCAATTTATTTTGATGCCTACCCGAAGATTGAGATTGGTGAAACGTAAGTTCATTTATTTTTTGCTGTTCGCTTTTGAATAACTGCTAGACTAACACAATAGATATCTTCCAATAGCATCAAAGCATTGTGTTAAAAACAAAAGAACGGTCTGAATGGTGCCGTAGACTGTTAGATTAAGTCATATAGTAGCTATACCAAGATTTTCGTCTGCTTTTCAATTCAAAAACGAATTAAAATTAATTAAACCGATTATTTAAGTTCGAAAAATAGTGACATAATGAGAATCAGTAAAAAAAGCAAAATCATATTACAATTTATTTTTGATACATTTAAAACTATTTTTTTCGGTCAATTTTGCTCCAACATGGCCGTAAAAGCCGTCTAAACATGACTTAAAATCCGTGTTTACAAAATAAATTTTTATATAAATATATATATATAACAATATATATATATAACAATATATATATATATATATATATTTATAATTTTATATAAATATATATATATATTTATAATTTTATATAAATATATATATATATAATGATATATATATATATATAATTTTATATATAATATATATATGTATATTTATAATTTTATACAAATATATATATATATATATATATATATATTATATATATATATATATATATATATATATATTTGTCCCCCTCTGGCTCACCCCCATTGAAAAAACATCCATTGATAAATCAACACTGATAATTTCATTAAAATCGGATAATTCCCGGATTTTTTGTATTATCTTTGAAACGGTGGGGTTAAATTTGTTTTGTAAAAACACGAATTTTTCGACAAATGTTGTATACCTATCATATAGGTACATAGTTTAAAATTCGATTGAATTCCACACCTTATTATTTGTTTGCATCTAACTGAAATAAACTTGATTAATTAATAAACTAAAATACATCTACTTCTATATATGGAGCTAAGAGAGAGAGAGAGAGAGAGAGAGAGAGAGAGAGAGAGAGAGAGAGAGAGAGATCCGTTCTTTGATTTGACGTAGGAGTCACGTATAACAACCGGTAGGTTTGGCACTTCTTTTCAACAGGTATCTATGAACCAGATCTACACTAACCCCTAAAGAATTGATATCCCAGAGAACAGAATCAATAGAAGATACCAGATATACTAAGCCCCTCTCCCATATACTGGTAGGTTTCTTAAACTTTAATCTATATACCGGAAGGACATTTATATTGTTAGTCATTCTTTGTTTCTATTTTTTTATATTAATAAACCTTTATAATTAAGTGTTCATTCAATTATATTTTGTTGTTAGTCTTACCAATAACTACTAGACTAACACAATAGGCGTACGGTCAAGTCACATTGAAAGAGCCGAAGTTAAGCAGCGATGAGCCTGTTTAATAATTAAATGGGTGACCATTTAAGCAAAAGCAGGTACTGTAAGTAAACTGAATATCAAAATGACTTGATTATGTCGGAAACATTATAGAATCGCCAATATCGTATATGGGCGCCAAAATAAAATCCCTTTACTTATCGTATGAGCTTTCCACAGACGAGACGCGATTTTAAAGTGCCCTTATCAACGAATAGTATTCTAGCTCTCACCTTCATTATCAAACAGCGAGTGGTTCATCCAGTGCAACCTTTACCTTTACCTCACCCTCAGCAAAATAAGTCTTGCCGCAAATGCCACTAAATTTGCAACTCCTTTTTTTGTACTTTTCGAATATATGTTATTTTAATTTTCGACTGTTGTTTTCGTCTTCTTTCATTCGAAATTATTTGCTTGCCACCGGGAGATTTTAAGAGTCTCGAAATATCTCTTAATTAAGCATTAAGTGACCCGTAAAGGGTTGATATACCGTAAAACAAACCAATTAACACAATAGTTTTATTTATCTCTCAATAACACCAACGCATTGTGTAAAAATACCGGCCTCAATAGTGTCGTAGACTGTTACATTAAGCCATATAGGTTCATAGTCTATGATTAGATTGTATTCCACACCATATTTTTTGTTTACATCTATTAGAAATAAACATGATTAAGTTGACAGCATTTTAAAAAAGGAACAATTTACTTTTAAGAAGAAACATTAACACCGGCTTAAAAATTGACCCGGCTGCATTTCCTGTTGGTGGTGAAGGGGTTGGTTAAATCCATATAACCTAATTAGATATGGATATACATGATCCAAATCCGACCCAGACATATACACATTTGTTGGTGCAGAAAACCGAGAGACTTGGTGCCTCCTCGTCAATGAACGAAAAGAAGTGAAAAAGAGAGTAAAAGAAGCCGCCACAGAAAAGAGAGCCAGAAGGAAGGAGAGACAACGGCAACTCCAGAAAGCATCACTGTTTCTTTGCACTCACTGCACCGGAGATTGCCATTCAAAAATTGGACTGTTCAGCCACTCATGCTGTTGCAGATAATAATAATATTAAAAAAAGTGGACAGTACGCCATCGTCTTTAGTAGAAGGAAGGATGCCAACAAAAAAAAAAATATCTAACTACATAACCCAAATCTCGCAAAAATATGTTTGGACTATTTAGAAACACAGCCTTGATCAGAGTTCTGTCATCAAAATTTATGAAGAAACATTAACACCAGCAACAAGAAAGCCGGTAGTCTTTTGATTGTAACTCTGCACGGATATTCGATGCTGCGCAGAGGACCTCTCGGGATAGGGACAGTTGGCGAGAGAGGACCTCCCGAGATTGGGACGGTTTGCAACAGATTGTCATGGATATCCGTACTACTAGCACGATCTGATGATGATGATGGTGATGATGACGATGATGATGATGGTGATATCATTAAAGTACTGTGTTTAAGACAACCGGCCTCAATGGTGTCGAGGACTATTAGATTAAATCATATAGGCAGATTGTGTTATATACTGGGGTTTTCATTAACCCAAATCTATATAACGTTATATACCTTTCTTTACTTCTTACTCTGGTCGTCTTTTCTTCTGGCCGGCTTTGGTTCTATCTTCTAACATATTGGTCTGGTATATCTTCTAAAGGTCTGGTCTTTCTTGTATGGGGACTTCAGGGTCTGGTTTCTGTTAGGGATCACTCCTTATCAGAAGCCCTGTGTTATTGTTAGTTTTTAGGCAATAAGCACAAGACTTCGATTTACGTTGATGTTACTTTATTTGTAAATCCCCAAACCAGACAATCTGCGCAGATGACAGGATGCGCATAGAAATGCGACTTACACCTCGAGCTCCTACCTGCTAACTGACTGGGTTACTTAGTATCCTTAAACCGGAAGAGGGTCTTCTATCCTTCCGGTTCTCACGATTCATCCCCGGAAGGTGAGAGTGAGGTCAAGCGCTGTCACTCACTCTCAAGGCCATCAGCTGTACTAATCGCCATTATGATTCTACACTACCTTAAAAAACTATTAGGGATCCAATAATTATGTAACAATAGTCTATAATTCGATTGTATTGTTTGCTTACATCTATTAGAAATAAACTTGATTAGATTGCCTGAATTTTTTAAATTGAAACAATTTCCTTATTAAAAGAAAAGATTAACAACAACAACAACAACAACAACAACAACAGTAACGCTACTCTTTTAATTGCGAAAACTGATGATGATGATGATGATGATAAAATCCACCCAACCAAAACCTAACCACACATAATACCACTTACCCAATAGTCTTCTCGATTTGGTTTGATTTGTTTTGTTTTACGGCATATCAACCTCAGTGGGTCATTTAATGCCAGCAAAGTTTTGAAATTAATTCATTCTTAATGTATACTCCATTTTTTATGAACACATTTTTCTATTTAACCCATAGATGGGGCTCTAACAGGTAATCCTACTCCAGGTCAGGGAGAAATGGTGATGAAGGGTGCTCACATTCCCCACACCTCCAGAACTGGAACCTCACCAGAATATTTATAATCTTTCCACTTACTATCTAACCCTTCCCTTAAAGGAGTTTAGAGATGGGGCATTCACTATTGATGATGGTAGTTTATTCCATGTATTCACCACTCTGTTACTAAAATAATTTTGTCTTGCATTTGCTTTATAAACTTTTTTTTTAAAGAGTTTTAATTTATGACACCTGGTATTTTTATTTTGAGCAATGTTTAGTAGATCAAAGTTCGTTGAATACAAATCATGTGTATATTTGTAGACTTCAATCATATCCCCTCTTATAAGTCTATAAACCAAACTTGGTAAGTCAATGTTCCTAAGTCTTTCTTCATTAATTCCAGGCATTTTCAAAGTATCCCTCTCTAAATAGTTAGACACATTCCTAATTAAAGAGAAAACTTAATTAAGATCATCCCTGACTGGAAAACAACGACAATTACACAGACAAGAAAAGGAAAATAAATCAAAGAAGCAAATAGTCTTTTAAGCAAATCGCTTTTTGATTTGGTTTGATTTGTTTTACGGCATATCAACCTCAGTGGGTCATTTAATGCCGATAAAGTTTTGAAATTAATGTATTCTTAATGGATACTCATTCTTTTTTTATAAATACATTTTTCTATGATGATATCATCAAAGCATTGTGTTCAAATAACTGTCCCCAAAGCACACACACACACACACACACACACACACACACACACACACACACACACACACACACACCTATCTAGTTTCTTTAGAAAGCTGTGTCCAGTGGAATCGGCCATTGGATATGTAAACTATTTCATATCAGCCTGTTCCCAGGGAGTTATCTCCTATTGTAGCACTTGTATGAATATTTAGACTGCAAGTGGTGACAGACAAGCCAAAAGAACAAAACGAACACAAACATAGAATGTGAATAGACATGTATTATTGGAAGAATTATTGCAAACTTTGGGTTGTCTGCGGTATATTATACATATAAAAAAACCACTTATCTGAAATCCTGAGGTAGGGGAAGTATCAACGTCCCTTGCTACGGCTACTCTGGTCGTTCAGGAAGATATGAGAGAGACCTTTTTTGAGGTCTGTCTCCGTTGCTGGTCAATGAGAAAGAGAGGGAAAGAATTTGCCTCTTTGGCTTTGCCGCCAAAGTATGCTGGCTCGTGATTGGTTGGTTTGATAGAGAGGCTCGTAGACAAGGACGATAACCCATACCTCAGAATTTCTTATACTTACACCCTCCTCTAACAGAGGCAGGGATGGATTTATTGCCTAGTGCCTGAGCCACTTCAAAAGAAGAATACAGACGGGATTCACACAATTTTTAAACACCAGCCACACGTGGTGGGAAGTCAGTAAATATTTACTGACTTTTAGATTAAATCATATTGGTACATCTATTAATAATGGAGATTCGATTCCGGTTTTTATCTGTAACAAAAATTACGCCACTGCTTACGTCACATTACCCAAAATCGACATAACATAGAATAAATACACTCAGAATTTGAACATGCAACATTAGACAGTCCTCATTGTTTTTTAAAAACAAGTTTTAATAAATACATAACTGGTATTATATATCTATATATAGTTTGTTTTATTTTAATACATATTTAAAGTTCACGTTACAAATTGTTTTATTTTTTAATCCTTTAATGAATTTGATGATTTTACTTACTTAGGGTACAAACTCGCTGACATTGAATTTTTAAGGCCCACCCCTCAGGCAATATGTTTCAAAAATCTATTTTTACATCGCCTGGAGGGTGTTTTTTATTTTGTACTAGTAGTCTATAATTAGGTAGTGTTGTTTGCTTACATCTATTAGAAATAAATTTGATTAAGTTACCTGAATTTTTTAAATGCAACATTTTCCTTATTAAAAGAAAAGATAACAACAACAACAACAACAGCAGCAGCAGCAGCATCAACAACAACAACAACAAATCCATTACTCTTTTGTTTACGATGCCCAGATTATTTGAAACATTCTACGATTAGTAATCAACAAATAAGATGAAAGAAAAAACTACTGAAAAATTAATTAAAACTCTTCAACTCACGGAATAATGAAAAAAAAAAACACAGTAATAGCTTTTTTTTATCTCTTTTGTGAAGAGTCTAAATGTTATCGAGTATTTTCAACTGAAAGAAAATTATCTGAAAAGATATTTCTTTCCTCGCTTTGTTGTCTTTGAACTTTAAGGGATTTAAAACGTCGTTAAGGTAACGAGTCTTTGTTGGAATATTTTGATATATTAGGTGTGCTACAATACACCACTTAAATTTGACTAAGCGAGGTCATGTGGTTTAAGCCTCAGCCACTCAACAGCCCGAATACGTGTCTGGTTAACTACTTAAAGGCTGATACTGAGAGACGTCCATTTGCAATCATTGACGAAGGACTCTGCTTATCACAAAGGATCTCCGCTGGACAGCGCTCTTGCTTAGAGCCTAAAGGATGACCACAAACATCTTAACAGTCTTGTAGAATAAAAAAAACTCTGACTTCAAACGAAAAGCTAACGGTAGTCGTGTTACTCCACCAGCCGATTAATCGGAGGGAGCCTCTCCGACCGACCGTCTACCCTAAGTAAGGGCCAAAGTGGAGTATTGCAAGTCATGGACTGCTCAACCACCTGGGTTCTAACCTTAAGCATCACAGGTCGCCACACTCGACCAATAGGTTGCCCCGTTGTTGTTGGTGGTGGTGGGGGGTCTTATCCCTCTGCAGAGGTGCAGTCGGTCCATTCTAACACCCCAGCCGACAGTGCGGAGTCTTTTCGAGTCAATGAAAATATGTCCTATAAAACAAATGGAGGCGCGTGGTCTAATGGTTAGAGTCGTAGGAAATGGACTCGTCAACGCGAGTTCAATTCCTGGACGAAGCTGTTGGAATTTCACATGGCGCTAATACCCTTGGGAAAGGTATGAATCCTATTCTCCCTCCAGCTATGGGCAAATATCAAGGCAGACTGCACTTTTTAACCATGGCTAGGTAACCAATCTAGGATAAGGAAAACTCTGAATTCAAACCTGTTAAACTCCGCTTAAGAAATTGACCTTGTGTCGCATCCTGCTCGTGCGGAGGGGTTGGTAAATATATATAAAACAAATGTCGTCACCACTTTCCCAACGTAAACAGGTATGTCAGCTAGTGTATGTACTTGTGTAAACACACTGAAATACATATCTTCATATTTATAAACGTATAAATCTACTTAAGAGCGTGCTCAAACATGCTCTTTAAGATAAGGATATTGAGGAATCTATCCTTCTGTCTTTATAGCTTTGTATTTAATCAGTCAATTAAATCAATCAATCTATGTATCAATTGACCGATCTAATCAATATGTCAGTTAGCCAAACAATTCCTTATTGCAATACCGGCCCTCGCCGACTCAGCGTAGGAGTAGCACATGGATCTGTGCGATAAAGTAAGAAGCTGATGGTAGGTATGGTGCTCCACCTCAGACACAAAATATGTTAGCTACTCAAACGATTTCTTATTTCAATACTGGCCCTCACAGCACAGGGATTTGTAAGGAGCTAATGGTAGGTATGGCGCTCCATCTCAGACACAAATATGTCAGTTAACTAAACTATTTCTTATTTCAATACCGGCCCTCGCCGACTCAGCGTATGAGTATCACATGGATCTGTAAGGAGTTAATTGTTGGTGTGGCGCTCCACTTCAGACACAAATATGTCAGTTAACCAAACAATTTCTTATTTCAATACCGACCCTCGCCAACTCAGCGTATGACTAGCACAGGGATATTTAAGGAACTGATGGTATGTATGGCGCTCCACCTCAGGCACAAAATATGTCAGTTAAATAAACAATTTCTTATTTCAATACCGGCCTTCGCCGACTCAGCTTATGAGTATCACATGGATCTGTAAGGAGCTGATTGTTGGTGTGGCGCTCCACCTCAGACACAAATATGTCAGTTAACCAAACGTTTACTTATTTCAATACTGGGTTTCGCCCACTCAGCGTATGAGTAGCACAGGGATCTGTAAGGAACTGATGGTAGGTGTGGCGTAACCCCAGACACAAAAAACAATCTCTTTGCTCTAGCGCTAGTGAAAAGTGGATAGACTCCCTCGCTGTCAAGCTGATACCGTCATTAGGCTGATACCATCGATTTTATCTTTAGATTAAGAGAGTGACTGAACTCCTGATTTTACCTTTGATGATAGTGTGATTTCTTGGTACTGTAAACATTTGTTCGTCCTGGATTTCTGCCCTTCTTTACACTATGTTTTCCCGCCCTTCTTTACGCTATGTTTTCTCTTGACAGGCGTAAAACAGACCCAGATTAGATATTTACCACTTTTTATCGGTAAGAAAAATCTTGAAATTTAAGTGACTAAATTTTTACCATAAAATTGTGCTTGCACATTATTTGAAAGAAAGTTAACTGTTACTAAAAACACATTTTATGATATTTTGGAGTAAAAAAAATGTATTAAAATGGATTTGAAAACCGGCATGTTTTCTCCGTGAAAATTACTTTGAATCAAATATGGCTGCCATTGTTTAAAATGATTCTTCAAATTCACGAAAAAAGAACAAGGAAGGACATTTTTATATTGCCTCATCAGTTAATTCATGAAGACGCTTGGGAATCTGGAGTATTCCTTCATTGCCATTACTCCCAGGCCCACTCTGATCCTGAGCGATTGTACCATTTAGGGTCCAATCTATGGGTTAAATAGAAAAAAAATAAGTAAAGAAAAACGTGTTCCAAAACTTGAGATATAAAATGATTTTTAGAAATCTTTTTTTTTTAAAATTGTGTCTGAAAAAAAATGAATAGCATCAAAAATTAATAAACAAAATTTCTTCGGCATGAAATAACCCAACAAGGGTTGACATGCCGTAAACTCCAACCATCCAAGCAACCAGCCCTAAGTGCTTCCTTAGAGTCCGAGTGGTGCATCTATACAGTAACACTGATACGGGTATGTCTTGAAAGAATGTTCGTTTAATGTAGCAAAAATAAGTTTTGAGACTATGAAACATCAGAATTCTGTCATACAAATTTCGATGGCTGAGAAATGTAAACCATATGAAATTTACAGATGAATGTGTGATATGTACGGAGAAAAATGTTTTAGCCAAAAAGATGCTTATAAAGGGGTTAATATTTGTTAATCTTGGTAGAGCAACTTGTCTACGAGAAGGAATAATTTAAATTTAAACTTCGCTTAAAAATTGACCAAGTAAGCCTCACTGTTTGTTTGCAGTCACTGCATCAGAGACTGTCATTCAAAAATTGGACTGTTCAGCCACTCACGCTGAAGCAGATAAAAAGAAAGACGGAAAGATGCCAACAAAAAATAATTATTTATGCATCTATATGATCCAAATCTCGCAAAAATATGTTTGGAGACTATTTAAAATTATGGTAAATCAAACACAGCCTTGATCAGAGTTCTGTCATCCAAATTTAGGTGGTTGAAAAGTGTAAACCATGTGAAATTTACAGATGAACGAATGGTGTGTACAGAGAAGAATGTTTTAGTCAAAAAAGATACTTTCAACTTGGGTTAATCTTGGTTTGGCAACTGGTATGGGAGAAGGAAAACGTTAAATTGACCAAGCGGCATTTCCTGTCGATGGTGAAGGGGTTGGGTAAATATATATAACCTAATTAGATATGTATCTACAGGATCCAAATCGTGTCCAGAAATATACACATTTGTTGGTGCAGAAAACCGAGAGACTTGGTGCCTCCTCGTCAATGGACGAAAGGAAGTGAAAAAGAGAGTAAAAGAAGCCGCCACAGAAAAGAGAGCCAGAAGGAAGGAGAGACAACGGCAACTCCAGAAAGCATCACTGTTTCTTTGCACTCATTGCACCAGAGATTGCCATTCAAAAATTGGACTGTTCAGCCACTCATGCAGTTGCAGATAATAATTTTTTTAAAGTGGACAGTACGCCATCGTCTTTAGTAGATGGAAGGATGCCAACAAAAATTATCCATCTACATAATCCAAATCTCGCAAAAATATGTTTGGACTATTTAGAATTATGGTAAACACAGCCTTGATCAGAGTTCTGTCATCAAAATTTAGGTTGCTGAAAAGTGTAAACCATGTGAAATTTACAGATGAACGAATGATGTGTACAGGGAAGAATGTTTTAGTAAAAAAAGATGCTTTCAAATTGGATTAATCTTGATTAGGCAACTGGTATTGGAGAAGGAAAACTTTAACTTCAAACCAGTTAACTTGGCTTAAAAATTGACCAAGCTGCATTTCTGTTTTTAGTGAAGGGGTTGGGTAAATATATATAACCTAATTAGATATGCATCTACATGATCCAAATCGTGTCCAGACATGTATACATAAAAGGATAGAATATTAGTTAATCAATGAATACAACAACCAGATTGTGAGGACATTTAAATATAGATTGAAAAAAGGATTATATTATTTTTTTTCATTTTTTTATTTGCTTTTTTATTTTTTTATTTTTTTATTTTTAATTCCATTTCCGAGCTTCAATGGTTTCTTTCTTTCTTTTTTCTTTTGTCTTTTTTATTTTTTCTATTTCCTTATCATTCTTTTCTTCTGTATTTCTTTACTTCATTCCTTCTTGCTTTCTTTCGTTTTTCTTTCTTCTTCTTTCTTTCTTTCTTTCCTTATCTTCCTTTCTTTCTTTCTCTCTCTTTCTCTTCTTTCTTTCTTTCTTTTTTTTCAGTCTCTCTTTCTTTTGTCTTTTCTACAGTCTTTCTTTCTTTCTTCTTTCATTATTTCTTTCTTTCTTTCTTTTCTTTTTCTTTGTGTCTTTTTTATTTTTTTATTTCCTTATCATTCTTTTCTTCTGTATTTCTTTACTTCATTCCTTCTTGCTTTCTTCCGCTTTTCTTTCTTCTTTCTTTCTTTCCTTCTTTCCTTATTTTCTTTCTATCTTTTCTCTCTTTCTCTCTCTTTCTCTTTCTTTCTTTTTTCGGTCTCTCTTTCTTTTGTTCTTTTCTACAGTCTTTCTTTCTTTCTTTGCTTCTTTCATTATTTATTTCCTTCTTTTCTTTCTTCTTCTTCTTTTTGTCTTTTTATTTCCTTATCAATCTTTCTTCTGTATTTCTTTACTTCATTCCTTCTTTCTTTTTTTCGTTTTTCTTTCTTTCTTTCTTTCTTTCTTTCTTTCTTTCTTTTCTTTCTTCTTTCTTTCTTTTTTCTTTCTTTCTCTTTTCTTCTTTCTTTCTTCTTTCTTTCTTCTTTCTTTCTTTTTTTTTTTTTCTTTCTACAGTCATTTTCCTTTCTTCTTTCTATTTCTTTCTTCGTTCTTTCTTTCTTTCTTTCTTTTCTTTCTTCTTCTTCTTTCTTTTCTTTCTTTCTTTTTTTTTTCTTTTTTTCTTTCTTCTTTCTTTCTTTCTTTCTTTTCTTTCTTTTCTTTCTTTCTCTTTCTTTCTTGTTTTTTCTTTTTTTCTTTCTTTCTTTCTTTCTTCTTTCTTCTTTCTTCTTTCTTTCTCTTTTCTTTTGTTATCTTTCTTTCTTTGTTAAACTGTTCATTTTTCTTTCTTTCTTTCTTTCTTTCTTTCTTCATTGATTTACTTTCTTTCTTTCTTTCATTTTTTCTTTCTTCTTTCTATTGTATCTATCTATTTATTCATTTATTCATTTATTTGCTTATTTTAATATTCTGTATCTCTCATTACAATTTCAATCATTCTTTTCTTCTATCTCTTAATACAATCCATATATATATATATATATATATATATATATATATATATATATATATATATATAATATATATATATATATATATATATATATAATTTTTATTAGCTACCCTGGACATTAGCAATGGATTGCATGACTAACTTACTAATCATTATGCTATTATGGAATATATACATATATATATATATATATATATATATATATATATATATATATATATATGTGTGTGTGTGTGTGTGTGTGTGTGTGTGTGTGTGTATGAGAGAGAGTGTGTGTGTGTGTGTGTTTATATATATATATATATATATATATATATATGTGTCTGTGTGTGTGTGTGTATATGTATACGTACAAATATATATATATCTTTATGTCCTCTGCTAATAAGATAAGATATATATATTTGTACGTATACATACTTACTTAATACATACATAAATACATATATGTAGATACATAAAATGTACAAAGATAGATAAGAACATGGAAATAAAAGAATATATATATATATATACATATATATATATATATATATATATATATCGGCTAATTATTTGATTTAATGTATAATGCACCTCGTCTCCCACTGTACGCGGAATCACATTCTATTGTCTTCAGAAAAAAGGTTTTGTATTTCTTGTTTATTGTCTGTTTGTTACCAATGGAAACGCACACATTTTGTCATAAACCGAGGCAAATCTACTTCACGCTTCGTTGGCTACCTGAATGAGTCAGGACACCCTTCACTTGGCACACACACACACACACACACACACACACACACACACACACACACACACATACACACACACACACACACATCCTCACAAAATTAAACCCCAGGATGGATGCAACTCGTTCTTCGCACAATAAAACAATTCAGAATTTTTTTTTCTTTCTCTCACTCCTTTAAAAAAATATCCCGCAAGGTTTCAAAATTCTTGAATTCAAATTCTTTTGTCAAAAAATGGTTCAGAAGTATTTCTTTCAAAAAAGAAAATGCAAGGTCACTCTTAGCTTCAAGTGATATCATCAAAGTATTTAAACTTAGAAAAAAAAGAAAAAAAAAGAAATTGAAAAAAATCACAAATGCTTTTTTTTTTAATTTAAAAAAAAATTTTGGTGGGGATTTTTTAAGATTTTGTAAATTCTAAAAAAAAAACTATTTGGTCAGTTCAAGTTCGGTTTTGTCTGGTTGGATTTTATGACATTTCAATCCTTGTTGGGTTATTTCATGCCAATGACGTTTTTGTCTTATTCATCCTTGATTTATAATTTTAATGTTTCGTATTGTTGTCCTCATCTTTATTGTGGTATGTATAAACACGACGTTCCGGCCGCTGTATCCTCCAGTCTTCATAAGGTGTTCCTATATATCCTAGCATAGTAACAAACCTGGGAAATAATCATTATATAAAATCCCAAATGTTTGTTTTTTTAAGATTTTGAATTCAGTAAATTCTTTAAAAATCTTTTTGGTCAATTCAGGTTTGGTTTTGTTTGGTTGGATTTTATGGCATTTCAATCCTTGTTGGGTTATTTCATGCCAAGGACGTTTTTGTTTTATTCATTCTTAAATAATGTTAATTTTTCGTCCTCTTGTCTTCATCTTTATTGTAGTATGTTTAAACAAGGTTTCGGCCGCTGTATTCTCCGGCCTTCCTACGGTGTTCTCTGTGTATCCTGGCATAGTAAACGACCTGGGAAATAATTATTATAATTTGACTGTTGATGAAAAAGGCAATGAAGGACTTTTTAAGATCTTATTTAAATAATGACGTCATTGTTTTTGAACGACTATCATTCCGACATGTGTTACGAGAAGAATCCCGATCATTTAGAAAAAAAAATGTTTGTCGGCGTTTCCTGTACAACTCGGAGTTTAAAATCCAATGACATCAGTCTTTTTTCAAAATATGTATTTTTGAAGCAAACGTTGTGTTTATACATACCACAATAAAGATGAGGACAACAGTCTGAAATATCAACATTATTGACATCAAGCCTCACTAAAAATCCACTCAAATTATTCATTCTGATTGGTTATTCAATTTTTTAACACTCATTTTTTAAACAAATTTATTTTTCATTTTTTTTTTATTTTACCCATATATGGGATCCTAATAAGTATTACCATTCTGACACAGAGTGGACCTGGGAGTAATGGTAATGAAAGGGTGCTGCACACTCCCCAGTGCTCTATAATTGAAACCTCACCACTGGATGCAGTTGAACATCATAACCA
>CM042169.1:64724388-64739388 GCA_023376005.1 Doryteuthis pealeii
TTGGCAGCAATATATGCGATAAAGCGATGTTAATACACGCATAGGAAAGGCATGGTCTGCTATAAACATATTGTCATATTATCTGCGTTATTCGCACTATTGTCCTCATCTTCATTGTTATCTGTACGACGTTTCGGCCGATATTCCCTCCGGATTTCTTCATAATAACGCAGATAATAGTAACCATCTAGCTCCATCTCAAACATTAAGAGAAATAGGTAGTCAGTCATATGGAAGTCCGATCTCACTGACAAGCTAAAGCGACATTTCTTCCAGGCCGTGGTTGTATCAGTGCTACTGTACAGCTGCACCACCTGGACACTAACGAAGCGACTGGAGAATAAACTAGACGGTAGCTGCACAGGAATGCTGCGTGCAGTCTTAAACAAGACGTGGAAACAGCACCCCACGAGAAAACAATTGTACGACCACCTGCTCCATAGGTAGTAATATATCATCTTCAGAAAGCGATGTTAATACACGCATAGGAAAGGCATGGTCTGCTATAAACAGATTGTCAATCACTATTATCTGAGTTATTCGGACTATTGTCCTCATCTTCATTGTTATCTGTACGACGTTTCTGCCGATATTCCCTCCGGATTTCTTCATAATAACGCAGATAATAGTAATCATCAAGCTTCATCTCAAACATTAAGAGAAATAGATTGTCAGTCATATGGAAGTCCGATCTCACTGACAAGCTAAAGCGACAATTCTTCCAGGCCGTGGTTGTACCAGTGATACCAGCACTTGACTAGATAATTACAACTTTCCTGGTTCGATAGCGGCCCTCGTCAACCCAGCGAGTGAGTATCACATGGACCTGTGCGGTAAAGTAAGGAGCTGGTGGTAGGTATGGCCCTCACGCACAGGGATCTGTAAGGAGCTGAATGGTAGGTGTGGCGCTCCACCTCAGGCACAAAATATGTTAGTTAAACAATCAATTATTATTTCAATATCCGACCCTCGCTGACTCAACGTATAAGTAGCATAGGGATCTGTAAGGAGCTGATGGTAGGTGTGGCGCTCCACCCCTTAGACACAAAATATGTCAGTTAACTAATCAATTTCTTATTTCACTACTGGCCCTTGCCAATCAGCGTATGAAGTAAAGTGAGGAGCTGATGGTAGGTGTGGCACTTCGTTCAGACGCGCCAAAAATCTCCTTTATCTAGCGTTAGTGAAAAGGGTATTGACTCCCTCGCTGTCTGGCTGATACCGACACTTATAATAATCTTGATTTAACTTTCTACCATTCTCTTTTTTTTTCTTTCTTTCTTTTCATCCTTTAATTATGCTCGAATTGAAAGAGATTAGCATTATCGCTTCTGCGTACTCTTCTCTCTATCTCTCCCCTACTCTCTTTCTTTTTTTCTTATATTTTTTCTGTGCAGCATGTCCTTTTTCTTCCCCTTCTTTCTCTACAATAAAAACAGAATAACCCGTTATATAACTGAGGTGACGACACTCATAAGAAATAAGAATTTGGCTTATAAGTAACAGCAGATAATCAGGATTTAGATTATTGAATTTCATCAAGGATCCTTGGACAGTCCCATTTTTAAACAAAGGGTATTGCAAGATGATAACGGTCGTACTTTTAAGGAACCCGAGAATTAATATATAGAAGATGCTCAATATCGGTACTTATCCTTGTATATAGATCTTTGTAAGTAACACCAGATAATGAGGATTTATATTTTTTAATTTCATCTTGGATCCTTGGACAGTCCCATTTTTAAACAGAGGGTATTGCAAGATGATAACCGTCGTGTTTTTAAGTAACCTGAGTGTTTATATCTAGAAGAAGTCCAATATCGGTACTTATCCTTATATATAGATCTTAGTAAGTAACACCAGATAATGATCATTTACATTTTTGAATTGCAACCCATTTTTGACCAGAAGGTATTGCAATACGTTAACAGTCTTATTTTAACGAACCTGAGTACTCATATATAGAAGATGCCCAATATAGGTACTTATCCTTGTATATAGATCTTAGTAAGTAACACCAGATAATCAGGATTTACATTTTTGAATTTCAACCGATTTTTAACCAGATGGTATTGCAAGATGATAACTGTTATATTTTAAGGAACCTGAGTACTCATATATAGAAGATGCTCAATATCGGTACTTATTCTGTATATAGATCTTAGTAAGTAACACCAGATAATCAGGATAACCATTTCTGAATTTCAACCCATTTTTAACCAGAGGGTATTGCAAGATGATAACGGTTGTATTTTAAGGAACCCGAGTACTCATATATAGAAGGTGCCCAATATCGGTACTTATTCTGTATATAGATCTTAGTAAGTAACACCAGATAATCAGGATTTACATTTTTGAATTTCCTTCTATTTTTAACCAGAGGGTATTGCAAGATGATAATGATCTTACTTTTAAGGAACCTGCGTAATCATGTATAGATGATGCCCAATATCGGTACTTATTCTGTACATAGATCTTAGTAAGTAACATCAGATAATCAGGATTTACATTTCTGAATTTCAACCAATTTTTAGACCAGAGGATATCGCAAGATGATAACGATCGTTTTTTTAAGGAACCTGAGTACTTATATATAGAAGATGCTCAATATCGGTACTTATCCTGTATATAGTTCTTAGTAAGTAACACCAGATAATCAGGATTTACAGTTTTGAATTTCATCTTGGATCATTTGGGCAGTCTTATTTTTTTTTAAGATTTAGGGATTACAAGTTGATAACGGTTGTAGTTTTAAGGAACCCGAGTATTAATATACAGAAGATGTCCAGCATCGGTACTTATCCCTGTATATAGATCTTAATGATTTTTTCAAAATTAATTTAATATTAATCTTAGGAAATATTTTAAACGAAAATTACTATAATTCAATATAAACTTTGTCAAATTTGTTAAATTTTATTTCAAAAGTTAATCTTACAGATTATATATTAATACAAACACTAAAAAATAATAATAATAGTAATAATTATCTGCAGGAATTTCAGATGTATTTAATTCAATCCTTAATTACAGTCAATTATCTGTAATTACACCTGCAATTAACTTTAATTAGTTAACGAGATATTCTTATTTATTGATAATATTTTAGTAAACTGCATGTACAACATATATTTAAGTGGAAATTGCTTTTGAGGTCCATTCGAGTATGTTTAATGGTTACGATAACATTTTATCGTACAACTTAGATGGAAAATTAATACGATTATTAATTTATGTCTAAGAACATAAGAAAGTTATTTGCTTATACCAGCATATCTTTCAGGACATATCACTGATATATATATATATATTATATATATATATATATATATATATATATATATATATATATATATATATATTAATCTGGGAATAAGTATAATAAAACTCGGTAGTTTTTTTTAGTTTCTTTTATTTAGACGTAGTGGTAAATTTTCAGGATTGTGATCCTCCCTTCTTCAATACCGTGGACAGTAGTAATCTCCTGGCTGCTTGTTGCTACTTTTGAATGATATGGAGGTGCTCGATGCTGATTGGTTAATTGGTGATTAATGAGTTTGTACTGTGTACGTAGTTATCAGTTGGTCGTATGGGGGTGTCTTGGAAATATGTGTAT
The DNA here is from genome assembly GCA_023376005.1 of Doryteuthis pealeii. Lineage (NCBI taxonomy): Eukaryota > Metazoa > Mollusca > Cephalopoda > Myopsida > Loliginidae > Doryteuthis > Doryteuthis pealeii. The sequence continues at coordinate 64,728,005 of CM042169.1, forward strand.
GCTTTTAATGTGCCAGTATCTGTGTTAAGTCCATTTCTGTGCGTGTCTAGTCTAATGAATCATCTTAATTCTGCTAGTTTCCTAGATTGTGTGGAAGGGAAGCCTTGTTGGATTAAGATACATTTCAGGTTATCTAAATTGTGAGGAGGGGTATTAAAGTGATGAGCGATTTTACTGTGTGGAGATTTAAGTGTTATGGTAGATTTGTGGTTGTTGAGGCGTAGTCTGAAAGTAGTTGATGTTTCCCCCACATAGCCGCTGTTTTTAACCAATCAGCATCAAGCACCTCCATATCATTCAAACGGAGCAGCAAGCAGCCAGAAGATTACTACTATCCACGGTCTTGAAGAAGGGATGTCACAATCCTGAAAATTTACCACTACGTTTAAATAAAAGAAACTAAAAATTTTCTTTTTTAAATACCGAGTTTTCTGATATTTATTCCCAGATTAATATATTATGGTAACTACATTATTATAATATAGCACTTTAATGCTTCACACCAATGCCCAAACCTATTATATGTACTTCCAAAAAACAGATACAAAAATATATCATGTGCTGATTTGGAAAGGGACGGTATCGAACTCGGAACCTTGTGGTTCTGAGGCGGACGCTCTATGGACGCACTATCATAAATATTGAGCACTCTTTATTTTATAAATATAACAAACTATATAATCATTATAAACTTTATTCTACCAAACATACAAACAGTGTAAGCGAGTATTATTTCTAGTACAGGAGGTGCTATTGGAGTTGAAACCAATTTACTCTTGGAGAATAAATCAGAAGATACCGTATATCTTCTCCATCACACTGCTAAGTCTCTCAAACTTGACTCTATACACAGGAAGGACTTTATATTGTTAGTCATTGTTTTTTTTAATTTTTTTCTTAAATAAAATTTTAGAATTAAACTCTTTTAATTCATTTATTTGTTGCCGTTAGTCTTAGAATTAAATGCCATACTAACACTAATACTCAAATTTAATCTTCGAGTTTTAAATTCTCAATATTTAGAGATATTAGGTTTTATTCTGGAATTTAATAAAACTTTAATCTGTAAATAAATAATATAATATAAACCTATGAAGGAAAAAGTCTACAGCTTTGGAAAATTGTGTTCCATATAAGGAATAGTGATAGGAAAAAAGTTCATATATATATATATATATATATATATATATATATATATATAAAGATAAATCTAATGAGTCAGATAAACCTACTAAAAGTTTCGCTTAGTGCACTTCATTGCTAAGATCTAAATCTTTATTATTTACTCTATTTAGGTATTGAGCACTTTTTACTTATTAGCTTTAGTTTCCTGGCGGTTTTGTATGAATATATATATATATATATATATATATAAATTGTTTTTTCTTTTGGCCAAATATTGTACCAATAGATCATTTTTCGTTGGTACTATTATCTTGGTCTTTTCTTTTTTTCCCAAAATTTTTTCTCCCCGGGTGATGTTTGGTAGTATATTTTTACAATCAAACTATTTGCGTGTTTTTTTTTCTCACCGCGAGGATTTACCAACAAGTTTGGTATATTATATATACTAGCAAATATATGCACCCTCCGGGTGCACGTATTTAAGTATTAATATAATAAAATATTGTATTAAATTAGAAAGGCTAATGAAACTAAATGGGAAATGCAGATAAAAAAAGATTTGAAACAGAGGGAGTATAATCGAAAGATAGAACAACTGAAACTTACTCTTCCATCACTCTCGTCTTTCATTGTTATTTTTTCTAATTTAAGTATTTACTTAAAAGAGTAAGTAAAGAATAAAATGACAGTTATTTTTTCTTGTTAATGGATTTCATTTAAATTCATTGAAGAGATTTTTGCTTATATTCATTAAAATAAAACCAAACAATTAGAAATCAATAATACTAAGCACATATTTATTAAAATCACATTTTTAATATCAATATGCAAATTAGCCTTTCCGTTCAAACTGTAAACCGCTATTTTGTTGTATATATAAATATAATTGCATGTTGTTAGTATATAGATATGGTTAACAGTATTAATAATGTAAAAGAATTTTATTAATAATTGAGGTTTAGATAAAAAATAAAATCATTGAGAATGCGATGTCAATAACTAAGGGAATTGTAACTTGAATAGTAATATAGTTTCGGTTACAGACAGAAAAACAGACAATCTCCATTATAATAAGATATATATATATATATATATAATTTAATATACCAAGCGTGTTGGTAGATCCTTGCGGAGAGAAAAAACCCGGCAGAGAGTTTGATTGTAAAAATATACTACCAAACATCAACCAGGAAGAAAAAAATTTTTGAAAAAAAGAAAAGACCAAGATATTCGTACCAACAAAAAATAATCTATTGGTATAGTATTTGGCCAAAAGAAAAAACAATTTATATGCATATATATGTATATAAGATATATATATATTCATATAACCGCTAGGAGAAGCTAATTTGTAAAAAGTGCTCGATACCTAAGTAGAGCCAAGTAATAAGGATATCTACTGAGTCAGACGAACCTACTATTAGTTTCGCATAAAGCTCTTCAGGGCTAAAATCTGACTGAAGAAGAAAAAGGAGCAAGACCAATAAATACTACTAACCACATTAATCATTTAAATTATCAAATCATACTGACCAATAAAAACACAGAACGCATTAGTTTATTGTTTAATTAAAAAATATTTAATTTCTATATTAACTGATTTTTTATTTATTTATTTATTTATTTATTTATTTATTATTTATATATTATTTAGAATCAAGCAGATTTGAAACAAAAATATATATATATATATATATATATATATTTGTGTGTGAGTGATTGTATATGTGTATATATATGAGTGTTTGTATGTCTGTGGGTTTTAGTTCTAATTCTATTAATATGCTGATATAACTAGATTCTCTTGGCGAGAGATTTTAATGCTATTACCTAAATAATAATAATAATAATAATAATAATAATAATAATAAGATAAACCAGACATTTTTGTGTTAGACATAGAAAAATCACATCATTGTTATCTATGTTTACTGTGTTTATAACTCTCCTTTTAATTTCTAAGCAGCTTATATTGTGCCCCCTCGAAGTGTCTGCAACTTTTTCCAAGACTTTTTGGACGTTTTGTGTAGGTGGCGGATTGACTGCAATGTGGTGCCATAACCCAATCTTTTTTTCGTCCGTTCTCTCTTCGCGAAAATATATTTTCCACAAATATCCCAACTAACCATCGGCAACATCTTGTTCTGAGCCGATGACAATTGTGATTTCACTTCTAATTAGAAACCCTGGCATTTTTGTTTGCAGGGAAAATACAACATTGACCTTTTCAAGATTTTTATTGTAAATATTTGTTGAAAGTTGGTTTATGGAAGGAAAAGGTTGGAGAAGAATTTGCCTAGTTATGTGTTTGTGTTAGGGTTTTAATATTAGTCAACAAATATCAATATATATATATATATATATATATATATATATATATATATGTGTGTGTGTGTGTGTGTGTGTATGTGTGTGTGTCAGATAATCCCCCTCTTCCTTAGACTATCTCCAAATATATAAACTTATATGCCGACAAAAAGAGGAAGAGGAAGATTATATAATATATAAAAAAAGTCGTCGTCGGGGTGGCCTAAAGTCGGTATCAGCCAGTCAGCGAGGGGGTCTATCCCCTTCTCAATTGCGTTAGACCAAGGAGATTCTTTTTGCGTCTGAGGTGGTGCGCCATACCTACCATCAGCTCCTTAATTTACCCTGTGCTGCTCATACGCTGAGTTGGCGAGGGCTGGTATCGAACTAGGAATCTTGTGGTTTCTAGCCGAACGCTCTACCGACTGATATGTATATATATTCGTGTGTGTGTGTGTGTGTGTGTGTGTGTGTGTGTGCACGTGTGTGTGTGTTTGTGCAAATTGAAAAATGTAAATGAATCCGACATTATGTTGAAATGTCGTAAACTTAAAATTTTTAAATTTTTCTATTATTATTATTTTATTTCATATTTAAAATAATAATAAATAGAATGTGTGCATGGACAAACTCTCGGCCGAAACACGTGTTGGCATGTTGAAAAAATGAATAAAGGAAAGAAAGTATAGAATGGATAATATAGAATATTTTAACCAATTTTACTTACACGTGTTTCGGTCTGGAGTTTATCCATGTGTACATTATTCAAACTATTATTATTTTTAAATAACCAAATGAAATGAAATAATAATAATAGAAAAAAAATGTAGAAATGTTCCGCACACAAAGAAAATTCGACCTTCATCAGAGTAATTCCTTATCTGAAATGAAATTCGTTGGAAAAAGCGGAGAATTTTTTAAATGTTCGAAAAATAACTTAAAAAAAAAAATCACGTTCAGACGCGACCGAGAAAGACCGTTAATGACGTCATATCGCATGCGAAAAGGTTTTGATGCGTAGAGAAGTTTTGTGGAATTCTAAATTATCAAAGCATGAGGGATTTCATTTATTTATTTATTTTATTATTTTATTATTTATGTTTTTTCTGAAGAAGAGATTTTATATTGAAATATCAATATTAAGAATAAATCACAGGTTAATAAGCAACACCATTTTTACCTTATTTTTTCTTTACACCTGCATTGTGATAGCCTTCAAAACCAACCTCCAAACCAATATATATATATATATATATATATATATATATATATATATATGAACGTAAAATGGATATGAATCCGACAATATTTGTAGAAAGTTTGTAGAAAAAAACAAGATGTTAAAAGTGACTTTTAACATCTAGTTTTTTCTACAAACTTTCTACACACACACACACACACACACACACACACACACAAAATATATATATATATATATATATATATATATATATATATATTATATATATATCAGTGTAGGCAAGGACATGGATTCAACGCATTTGGTAACTTGGATACCGTATAGAAGACTTACCAATAGTGACTGCTGATAGGAATGGATTGTGAGAGGGAAGCAAGGGAATCTGCGCTTTTGGCGTGCCTTAAGGATGATGATGAAGATGATGATGATGATGATGATGATGATGGTGGTGGTGGTGGTGGTGGTGGTATTTAAAGTCAAACTCTTCCACTTCGAAGATTGGCGCAAATTCTTTCATAATATTCAGTCATTGTTTCAGCTTGATTCAATAACTTCATCTTTGCGTGTCCACTGTGTATGACACTTGAACTGCATCTGATAGATAAGCACAAGGTCTGGAGGTCTGGCCAGTGTGGATTACCCCTTTCAAACCCATTACTCCCAGGTCCACTCTGACCCAGAGTTATAGTACGTTAGTGTCTGAAGAATGTGTGTCCAATATATATCTGTTTTAAAATTATTCGTATTCAATAGCTTACTGTCGAGTTGCGTTGTAAGCACCGGTTCCCCAAGAGCGATGGCTGATAGGGACGGATTATGTGAGAGAGGCAAGGGAATCTGTGGTTGTTAACATGCCTTGGTAATGATGATGATGATGATGATTGTTGAGTTTTTAAATGCCATCCTTGGCTAGTTGAAAAGAGCTTAAAGTAAGTAAGTCCTGAGTTATGGAATCCTTTGGTAAGCGAATAAGTCCTATCCTGCGAATAAGTCGTATCCTGCGTATTGTTAAAGGTCCAGTGATTTAATCCTATGTCCGTCGTCCACGAAGGTTCAGTAGTTATGGCCAGTACTGTTGGTTTAAGTATTATATCAGCAGCAGAGTACTGCCAATGATTGGCCAAGAGAGATCACATGGTTCTTGCCGAGTCTATAAGTATGAGTGGGCTTTCAACCTTATATACAAAAAAGTCAACATGATGCAACCAAATTGTTTGGCCAGGAGAATAGCTGGATGTTAATGGTTGTCCTTTATTGTTACATTCGATGTCATTTTAACAAAGAGAAAAATCACCAATAAAATAAAACATTCTGCTAACAATGAAGAGTCGGTGACGCTTTATCTGTAACCGAAACGACGTCACTCCTTACATCATATACATAGAATACATCTTATTTTTTCCCGAGGTCTCTCTGAAAATTTGAGCTAGATTTGCCTCAAAACAGACCATGTTATTAGTGCGTTTAAATCCTGCAGTGTGTCTTATATATCACTAAGAAATAAAGGTTTACATAATAAATGGTGCGATAATTTTTCATGCTGGTTTTATCAAAACCGGGTTTAATAAATAATTACTTGATGTTATTGATAACTAGAATTAATATTTTATTCTCGAACGTATTACAATCAAACCTATGAATGATTTTTATAAGGAAACCAATTAAAATATGATTAAAATAAGTGTGATCTTTTTATATGCGTTCTCATTAAATTTCGTTCATCTTTCTAATTTCATATATTTCATTACATTAAAACTTAAATACTTACGCCTGGAGGGTGCATATTCTTGCTAATGTATTGATAATGGAGATTATCTGTATTTCTGTCTGTAACAAAAACTACGTCATAGATCTACGTCACATCTTACGTCACAATATTCTTATGCTATATACACCCAAAATTAAGCAATTTAAAAAATTGTTTTTTACTCTCGTTTTTTTTTTACTGTAACAAGAAGTTAACTAAAAAGTTTACAAATAAATAAATACCTACGATTTTGTGTAAAATTGATGTGGAAAATATTCAAAATAATTGTTTGATTATTACATGCACGAAATATTTTATTTGAGAGGGACGGGGCTCAGTTTTCATTTCAAATTGTTTTTTTTTTTTTTACTCCTTTAATAAATATGAGGATTTTGCTTACTTATGATACAAACCCTCTGACATTGTATTTTTAACTCCCACCCTCTCAGGCAATGTCTTTCAAAAATTAATTTTTACGACGCCCAGAGGGTGTTTTCTATTGCTAGTATAAATAATATCTATTTTGTTTTTCAATCTCTCTCTATAAATATATATACAATTGTAAAATTATGATTAAAATTACAACTTTAATAAATATGAGGATTTTTAACTCGCACCCTCTCAGGCTATGTCTTTCAAAAAATATTTTTTACGATGCCCGGAGGGTGTTTTCTGTTGCTAGTTCTGCTAATAACGTTTCCGACAATGGAAGTTTAACATGTGTCGTATGACCCTTGACCCCACCACTTACACATTTCAAAGCAAAAGAGATTTTGGTAGTTGGGGGAAGTATCCGCTTTGCTATTTTGTGGATGCTGGTTTTGGCGGGATTCCTGCAGATGTTTTTTCCCAAGAATCATGATGGATCACCTCTTTGCAATTGGAGGTGCCATTATCTTCTCTTTATTTATCATCCATGACACTCGCATGATGATGCACAAGGTTTTGTTCAAAGAATACATTGTAGATTCCATCAACCTATATTTGGATATAATCAACCTTTTTACACTTGCATTATATATATATATATATATATATATATATATATATATATATATATATATATATATATATATATATAAGAGATGTAAGATACTGACACTCACATAGACAGTTTTTGTAGAGAAATACTTGCAATTTATTACTGCAACTTACAATTGCTTGATGTGTGCACACCTATTCACATGGTATATATCAAGGGTGTATACAATTTCTAGTAAGTATAAAATAACATTTTTGTTTGATGTTTATCTTTTTAAAGATAATTTACTTGGTACTAGTGTATTTGGTGACAGCTTTGGTTCCTTCGGAGACGGCGTGTTTGGCCAATTCTCCGGGCAGAAGGAGACGGACAGCGGTCTCGACTTCACGGCTACTAATAGTAGATCGTTTGCTGTAATGGGCCAGACGGCTCGCTTCAGAGTCGATTCTCTCGAAAAGATCGTTCACAAAACTGTTCATGATGGACATGGCTTTGCTAGAAATACCAGTGTCGGGATGAACTTGTTTCATTACTTTGTAAATGTAGATGGAATAACTTTCTTTCCTCTTCTTCCTCCTTTTCTTTTCATCAGCAGAACGGGAAGCCTTGGCTTTACCGGCCTTCTTTGCGCCTTTTGAGCTAACTTCAGGAGCCATAGTCGTGTATTCGAGTTGAAAAACAATAATATTTGGATATAATCAACCTTTTTATCCTTGCAACATATGTTACATAATTATGGATCCCTAATATCTTTTTAAGGTAGTATAGAAATCCTTATGGCGATCAGTACAGCTGATGGCCTTGAGAGTGAGTGACAGCTTTTGATCTCACTCTCACCTTGCGTTCTGGGGATGGAACGTGAGAACAGAAGGCAATAGAAGCCCTTCCGGTTTAAGGAGTAAGCAACTCAGTTAGTCAGTTAGGAGTTAGAAGCGAAGCTAGCAAGATATGAGCTCACTGCGTGATTGTCTGGTCTGGGGTTCTACGAATAAAGTAACATCATCGTAAATCGAAGTCTTGTTTTTATTACTAAAAGCTATCAATGACACAAGGCTTCTGATAAGGAACGATCCCCAACAGACCAGACCCGGAACCCTCAATAGAAGACCAGACGAGACCTTAGAAGATATACCAGATCCGGCCAGAAGAATAGACGACCAGCGTAAGACGTAAGAAGGTATATAACGTATAGATATATATTTCCGGAAAGAGGTATACAACATATACCTATTTGGTACCGTCAAAAAAGGCACTACGTAACACACACACACACACACACACACACACATATATATATATATATATATATATATATATTATATATATATAAGAGATTTATCCAAACTTGGTAGTAAGGGATGATTCTATATGTGATTTCTAAAATACACTGTATTAATATTGTATGATCCAGTATGTATAAATACAGCGAATCTTTAAATCACTAAAGAGAGCTCAATGTATAATAAACTTTTTAGATTATATACAGAGCAATATTTATCATAGAATGGAAGGAAGAACTCAACACCGTAATTCCATAATAAATTTATTTCGACCAAAATTGGGGCCTGTATAAATCTAAGTTGATTTAATATAGCTCCCCAATTTTGGTCGAAATAAATTTATTATGGAATTACGGTATTGAGTTGTTCCTTCCCTTCTATGATATATATATATATATATATATATATATATATATATATATATATATATATATATATATATGATTTTATATACCAAACTTGTCGGTAAATCTTCACAGTGAGAAAAAACCCAGCAAATGGTTTGATTGTAAAAATATACTACCAAACATCAACCGGGAAGAAAAAATTTTTTTTGTAAAAAAGAAAAGACCAAGATAATCGTACCAACAAAAAATAATCTATTAGTACAATATTTTGGCCAAAAGAAAAAACAATTTATATGCATATATATATATATATATATATATATTATATAAGATGTATATATTCATACAAAACCGCCAGGAGACTAAAGCTAATAAGTAAAAAGTGCTCAATACCAGTAGAGCAAATAATAAAGATAAATATAATGAGTCAGACGAACCTGCTAAAAGTTTCGCTTAATGCTCTTCAGGGCTAAGATCTGACTCTGAGTCAGATCTTATTATTTGCTCTAATATGTATTCTATTTATTACTATTTTAAATATGAAATAAAATAATAATAATAATAATAATAATAATAATAATAATAATAATAATAATAGAAAAATATTAAAATTGTAAGTATAACAATATTTCAACATATTGTCGGATTCATTTACGTTTTTCAACTCATATACACACACACGCACACACACACAAGCAACCACCCATACACACACACGCTAGACCAAGGAGATTGTGTTTTGGATACTGAGGTGAAGCGCCACACCTATAATCAGCTCCTTACTTTACCCCACAGATCCTCTGTGCTACTCATACGCTTAGTTGGCGAGGGCCGGTTTCGAACCAGGAACCTTATGGTTCCTTGGCGAACGCTCTACTGACTGAGCTAAACCGGTGCTATTATCTCTTGCGTGCTATTCTGCATTAGTAACGATATGGCAAGGTGGTATTTTTGAAAAGAAACTAAGTGAATGAGTTAGACTGCATATTTAAAATCAAAAAAAGTTTGAGAAGAAATTTTCCAAAACAAAACTCGGATAAAAATTCCAAGTTTAAATAATCCATTAATTCCAATGAAAACTTTTCTGATAAAGCTTTTTTTATTTTATTTTAAGTTTGAATATGAAATCAAGTGACATTTCAAAATGATTCATGTTCGTAAGAAAAAAAAAAAAAAGTTCGAATCAAATTTAAAAGATTTATTGAGATAGCAGAAATATTTTCATAACTTTTTTGGAATATGTTTGTTATATACCAGTGTTGCGTCAGTTTCAGAAATGCCCGGTCGCATTGGTCTCTAAAATAGTGACTGCACCTCTAAAGAGGGTAAGACCCCCGCCCACCCAAATTGAATTAATAGCGTCGATCCCAGAGGGCAGCCCTCCATGAAATACATGCCTCATTGCACTTAAAGGGGCAGGGCTGAGTTTATTGCCCAGCGCCTGAGGCGCCCCCTTGAGGGGGAATGCCGACGGGATCGACGCAATTTTTCTACCTACCACCCCATGAGTCTCGGCTTGTGGGTGGTGCCCAAATAAAACGACCTTGTGCCATATCGTGTGAAAGTGGGACACATGTAAAAACCAGGTGCTTGTTAGCCGTAGGTGACGATCAATAATGCTTGAGGATAGAATCCTGGTAGCTGAGTAGTTCCTGACTTTCAACACTCCACTTGAGCTGTTACATAATTATTAGATACCTAATAATTATGTGCAATAGTGTAGAAACAAGATGGCGTTTTAAGTGCAGCTGATGGCCTTGAGGAATGAGTGACAGCGTTGACCACAGTCCTCACTACCTTCGGGGATAGCCGTGAGAACCGGTAGAGAAGACCCTATCTTCCGGTTTAGATAGTAAGTAAGTTTCAGTCAGTTAGAAGGTAGCAGCGAGCTCGAAGGGGTAAGTCGCGTTATACGCGCGGTCTCTCATCTGCGCAGATTGTCTGGTTGGGGATTTTAAAAACAAAGAAAGATCAAAGCAAATCGGAGTCTTGTGTTATTATCTAAAAACTAACAATGACACAGGGCTTCTGATAAAGAGAAATCCCCAATAGAAGACCAGACTCGAAGTCCCCAAGAAAGTCCAGACCTTAGAAGATTCCAGATCAAGATGTTATGTCAGAGACGACCGAAGAATAAAAGAAGTAATGAAGGGGTAACAACAGAGCTAGACGTCGAGAGACCCTAATTATTCGGATGGTCATGTCAAGCCCTAGCACCTATATGATTGTTCTGAGCAATTCTTGGGAAAGGTATGAATTCTACTCTCCCTCCAGCTATGGGTAAATAGTAGGGAAATAATAAGAAATAAGAAATTTATTAATCAATAGTAGTACAAATTATTAAAAAAAATATAAGTAAAAGAAAAACTTTATTGGTTTAAGCTACTATTGAAGG
>CM042169.1:64744388-64755118 GCA_023376005.1 Doryteuthis pealeii
CTTTATGACACAAAATGTTTCTTCCCATTTTGAGTCTTTGTAGATTCTATGAAATTTCAATGCTTTATCTTTATGACACAAAATGTTTCTTCCCATTTTGAGACATTTTAGATTCTATGAAATTTCAATGCTTTATCTTTATGACACAAAATGTTTCTTCCATTTTGAGTAATTTTAGATTCTATAAAATTTCAATATTTTATCTTTATGACACAAAATGTTTCTTCCCATTTTGAGTCATTTTAGATTCTATGAAATTTCAATTCTTTATCTTTATGACACAAAATGTTTCTTCCCATTTTGAGTCATTTTTAGATTCTATGAAATTTCAATTCTTTATCTTATGACACAAAATGTTTCTTCCCATTTTGAGTCTTTTAGATTCTATAAATTTCAATTCTTTATCTTTATCAAAATTCCCATTTTGAGTCATTTTAGATTCTATGAAATTTCAATTCTTTATCTTTATGACACAAAATGTTTTCTTCCCATTTTGAGTCATTTTAGATTCTATAAAATTTCAATATTTTTATCTTCATGACACAAAATGTTTCTTCCCGTTTTGAGACATTTTAGATTCTATGAAATTTCAATTCTTTATTTTTATGACACAAAATGTTTTTTTCCATTTTGAGTCATTTTAAATTCTATAAAATTTCAATTCTTTATCTTTATGACACAAAATGTTTCTTCCCATTTTGAGTCATTTTAGATTCTATGAAATTTCAATTCTTTATCTTTATGACACAAAATGTTTCTTCCATTTTGAGTCATTTTAGATTCTATGAAATTTCAATTCTTTATCATTATGACACAAAATGTTTCTTCCCATTTTGAGACATTTTAGATTCTATGAAATTTCAATTCTTTATCTTTATGACACAAAATGTTTCTTCCCATTTTGAGTCATTTTAGATTCTATGAACTTTCAATTCTTTATCTTTATGCCTCAAAATGTTTCTTCCCATTTTGAGTCATTTTAGATTCTATGAACTTTCAATTCTTTATCTTTATGCCTCAAAATGTTTCTTCCCGTATTGAGACATTTTAGATTCTATGAAATTTCAATTCTTTATCTTTATGACACAAAATGTTTCTTCCCATGTTGAGACATTTTAGATTCTATTAAATTTCAATTCTTTATCTTTATGCCTCAAAATGTTTCTTCCCATTTTGAGACATTTTAGATTCTATGAAATTTCAATTCTTTATTTTTATGACACAAAAAGTTTCTTCCCGTTTTGAGTCATTTTAAATTCTATGAAATTTCAATTCTTTATTTTTATGACACAAAAAGTTTCTTCCCGTTTTGAGTCATTTTAAATTCTATAAAATTTAAATTCTTAATCTTTATGACACAAAATGTTTCTTCCCGTTTTTGAGTCATTTTAGATTCTATTAAATTTCAATTCTGTATTCATTTCCAATTATTTACTTAAAAAATTAAATGATAAAATGTTTACAATAAAATGTTTTATAATAAAAAATAAATAATTTTGAAATGAATAATTTAATTTTAAATTGGATTTCTGGCTTTGCCATTTGATTATTAACAGATTATATCATTATTAAAAAGTTGATAATAAACCAATGAGCTTTAGATTTTGAAGAGAAATAGATTAACTTTATTTTCATAGCAATTTCATTATTTTCTTGGAAAAGATATCTTTCATTGTTGTCTTGCGTCTAAAACTTGGGTGTCTTATCTATTAAACAACATTTGTATTATAAACTACTGGAAAATTAAGTTCATGGTAAAAAGATATTAGACTTTACAATGTATAAAAAATAAAGTGGTTTTAATTTCAGTAGATAATACCACTTTCTTATAATGCGTTAAGAGATTTCAGGAGGTCACCGAACGCAAGTGAACTTACATATTTATATAAAACAAATTCCAACAAAGACATGTATTAAATACAGACTTTATTGTCTGAGCATCATCCAATATACACCATACGAAACAAGTCCTAAGAGAAAAGAGTTCTTGAAGACGGTTGAGTCATATCCATTAAAAGTTTATCACTTACTTCATGGCTGGGGCAACGTGTGTGGTCCTTTCCATGTAGACGTGGGGGTGTAAAGAAGCACGTTCATTTACACGGATATTTCAAGGTAGGTGAGCCAAAAAGGTAGAGTATAAAAAGGGGCCGTGTAAAGACACACGTATAAGCAGGTAGTTGGGGGGGGGGGCCTTGTCCCCCAAGCCCAAATAAAAGGAGATACAACTGAAAAGAACAGAGAGCTTTCCGGGGATTTGTTTAAATAGCCAGGCTGCAACGCCCCCTAGCAGCAAACCCTGTTGGCAAGAGAAGATAATCCTTTGCCAGTCTCGACTCTAACCAAACAAGGGAAGATAAGGTATTAACACTATGGGAATGGCAAACAGCCTCGTACAGGATTTGAACAAACAACGCCATTCAATTAATATTTCGCCTCAGTGCATTAACGAGGTTTCATCAGAATTTCATCTTGAGACAAAAACTGCCATGAATATATATATTGAAAAGGTGAAGGAAGGGCCTCACACCTTCCTACGCATCCACACTTACCCTCCCTTTTCTGCTGCTCTCCCTCGATCTTTTCAATATATATAAACATAGCAGTTTCTTAAATCAAACACACCGAGGCGAAATATTAATTGATTAATTGGACTCGTCGATTCGAGTTCAATTCCTAGATGAAGCTGTTGGCATTTCACATAGCGCTAATACCCTTGGGAAAGGTATCAATCCATATATTCCCCCTCCAGCTATGGGTTAAATAGTAGGGCAGACTGGGCCTTTCAGCCTTGGGTAGGTAACCAGTCTAGGAGAGGGATAACTCTGAATTCAAAATTCCTGAGGTCGGTCGTTGATTGAGTTTGTGGCAACCCTTGATGCACCAATTCTTTCCTATCGACTGTGCCAAAAAGTGTGGATGGTCCAACACAAGCCGTCACCACTATAAACAAATCACTGTGTGGATGTTCATTGTGTGAACACTCATACGTCGATCGACGGGAGAGTCCATCATATATATATATATATATATATATATATATATATATATATATATAGAGAGAGAGAGAGAGAGAGAGAGAGATCTGTGTGGTAAAGTTATGAGCTGATGGTAGGTGTTGTGCTACACTTCCGACAAGGAAGCACAAGGATCCGGGTTCGACACCGGCGGTTGCCAACTTAGCGTATAAGTAGCATGGGGATCTGTGCTGTTAAGTGACGAGCTGATGGTAGGTGTGGCGCTCCACCTCAGATGCCAAAATAACCTCCTTGGTCTAGCTCTAGTGAAAAGAGGATAGCCTCCCTCGCTGTCTGGCTGATACCGATTTTAGGCAACTCCGATGACGTTACTCTACTTTATAATCAGCGTTATGTGAAATGCAACCTGCCTCGTCCAGGATTTGAACTCGTATCACCATGTTCTTAACTTATCCTTATACTACTCTAACTTCCAGGGAATCGTTGATTCTTCATCTTAACTTCCTATTAGCCTCCAATCTATAATACCAGAACATTAAATCCCCAACCCCTTTTTATCATATGGGTGCTAGAAGGCGGTGGCTGCGGGTCTACATGTCCTGGGAATGACGTTAAACTCTATCTGATGGTGAGGTTCCAGTTTTGAAGGTTTGGGGAATGTAGATCACCCCTTCATCACCATTGCTTCCTGGTCCACTCTGACCCGGAGTGGTAGTACCTGTTAGGGTCCCATCTATGGGTTAAATAGAAAAATATGAGTTGATAAACAAAATTGTATTATCCATTAAAAATGAAATTATTTCAAAACCTTTTCAGCATTAAACATTTTTTTTACCAATACAAGTATTCGGCATAAAATGATCCAAGGGGTTGACATGCCGTAAAACCCAACCAACCAAACCAACCAGAACATTAAATGTGGATTTGGATGCTTTTATTTGATAAAGGGTTGGGGAGTTTTGAGTGTTACTTGTCATCAAAGTCATCATATGATGTAAACAGAACGACAGACAGACAGACAGACAAAAAAGACACACACACACACACACACACACACACACACACACACACATATATATATATATATATATATATATATATATATATATATATATATAAAGACAGAGATACTAATCTGAATAATTCATCAAACAATGTCAATAATTTATATCTGAACTTCAAACAATACCAGATGACTGAAGACAATAATAGCCAAAACATTGGAATCAAAACAATAAAGATGAGACAAGTCTGAATAATTCATAGAATAAAGACCAAAATGTCTTAGAGTAAATATAGGAAAACATAGCAGTCCAAAAATGTGAATATATAGCAGTCCAAATGTTGTATACTCCCTTCTGGCTATAACTCGTCTAGACATATCAACGTATCTATTCTCGTATAAGGGACACCGGTGATTGTGTCAAACAACATTTGTATTATAAACTACTGGAAAATTAAGTTTATGGTAAAAAAGATATTAGACTTTACAATATATAAAAAATAAAGTGGTTTTAAGTTCAGCAGCTAATACCACATTCTTATAATGCGTTAAATGATTTCAGGAGGTCACCGAACGCAAGTGAACTTACATATTCATATAAAACAAACTCCAACAAAGAGATGTATTAAATATAGACTTTATTGTCTGAGCAGCATCCAATATACACCATACGAAACAAGTCCTAAGAGAAAAAAGTGAATACTTTACCAAACATGCATTTTCCAAACGATAAAATTATCACATGATGAATTTTCGTCACAATGGATTTACTAGCGGTAAATTTAACATAAAAAAATTATATTATTAATACTGTTGACCATACCAACACATTGATAACATGCAATTGTATATATATATAAAACAAAATAGCGGTTTTACAGTGTGAACGGGAAGGCTAATTTGCATACTGATATTAAAAATGTCATTTTAATAAATATCTGTTTAGTATTATTGATTTCTAATTGTTTCGTCTTATCTTACTGAATATGAGCAGAAATCTCAGGGATAAATCTTAAAAGAAATCCATTAACAAGAAGAAATAACTCTAATTTGATTACTTACTTCCTATTTTAAATAATAGTAAGATTAGGAAAATTTAGCAATGAAAGACAGAAGTGATAGAACAGTTGTTCTATTTTTCGATTACACCCCCCTCTCTTTCAAATCTTTCCATCTGCATTCTGGTTTAGTTTCATTAGCCTTTCTAATTGAATATATTTTATTATATTAAAACCTAAAAACTTGCACCCAGAGTGTGCATATATTTGCTAGTCTATATTATAAACAACTAGAATCGGCTACCCGGCGTCGTCTAAGTAGAGGAGGTAAAGTTAGTCTCGCAGATCCATTATTACTGAATTAGGAGTTGGATCCTCGCACTTCATTGGGTCATCTTATGCCGAATAAATTTTCTCTTATTCATTCTTGATAGCTACTCATTTTTTAAACTCAATTTTTTTAAACAATTTTTTAAAAAAACTCATTTTTTTTCTAACGTGACCGTTTTATTTCAAATAAATTGCAATAAAATGTCATTTTGAAGCTGTTGTGATTGTAATAAAGCGGTTGTGTTTAAAACAAAAACTAATGCGGAAAAAATCTATATAAAAAAAATAAGTCGATGTATATATATATTTTTTTTCTAAAATAGTCAGCTGCACTTTTAGTCCTGGCAGACTATATTTAATAAATTTGAAACCATTTATTATTGGAACAATATGGATATATCTAGTTGTCAAGTAACCCTACTTATAGTTAGAATCGGGGCTTTAGTTTTTCAAACCTGTTAAAAGTAAATTTGCCGGGTCCTGAAATGTTTAAATATCTATTAATTCCCACTATATTTATAACCCAGCAAAAATGGATTATCATAGCGAAATTTATCTTCGAACATTATATTTAAAAATAATTTAATTCTATAATAAAACAATTTCCAGTCCACTACGCAGTCGAATGATAATTTTGTGTATTTAGGTTTCATCAATGGATTAAATAGATAAAACATGAGTTTGAAAAAATGTGTTTGAAAAAAATTGAGTTTTAAAAAAAATTGAATATCTTCGGCATATAATAACCCAACAAGGAATTACATGCCATAAAATCTAACTGTAAGGTTCAAGGTTACAATATAAATTATAACTGGTTGAAACAAACAACTCCGACACGAGTGTTAAACATAACATAACGGACTTTGATAAAAGCACATGGAGAAACATTTACGACATAAAGTACATATACATGAAACAAGATACATAGTGGATAATATACGTACATAGAAAAGGGATAAGATACAAAAGAGTTACATAGAAGATATGTTTAGTTATGGAAGGTCCATAGACTAAAGTCACTTACTAGTGCCAGTGTTGGGGGGGGGGTGAAGAACCCCCCACACATGGAGGGTGTAAACAAGTGTCTAACCCATAGTTGTCAATTCCCGAGAAGCAAGAGAGCGAGAGAGTTTGAAACAGGCGCTTAAATACAACAAACCCCTAGTGGTCAAAAACGGGAACCCAGAGGGACGATAACTCTTCCATGCAAAGGGCAGACAACTCAACATAACCAACCAACGATCGAGCATCTTTCAGTGGAATTTTCATAAATTATTATCTATTCCTCATATATATTTACCAAACCTCTCGGTATTAGCAGGATGTGACACGAGGTCTATTTTTTAAGCAGAGTTTAACGCATTTGAATTCTGTTTTATTCATCATATCTCGTCTTATACCGACCTGTCGGCTGGGGCGTAAGAATGCAGAGTCTTAACACTCTGCAGAGGGGTAAGACTCACCCAATGGGGCCACCTGTTAGCCGTGGGTGGCGACCCGTGATGGTTAAGGATAGAACCGAGGTGGATGAGCAGTTCATGACATGCAATACTCCACTTTGGCCCTATCTTGGGCTAGACGGGCGGTCGGAGAGGCCCCCTCCGATCAATCGGCTGGTCACGTCAAGGTCTAGCATCTATATGATTGCCCCAACCCTATTGCCCTTATGGCAAGCCCCAACACCTTTTTATCATATGGGTGCTTGGAGGCAGTGGCTGAGGGTCTACATGTCCAGGGAATGGCGTTTAACTCTATCTGATGGTGAGGTCCCAGTTTTTGAGGTTTTGGGGAATGTGGAGCCACCCTTCATCACCATTGCTCCCTGGTCCACTCTGACCCCGAGTGGTAGTAACTGTTAGGGTCCCATCTATGGGTTGAATAGAAAAACATGAGTTAATAAACAAAATTGTATTATGCATTAAGAATGAATTTATTTAACAACTTTGTCGGCATTAAATGACCCACCGAGGTCGATATGCCGTAAAAAAAATAAAACAAACAAACAAACTCGTCTTATATCTATTTTGCTCGATCTACCCTCCAACCTTTCACAGTTAACCTTTTTTGATAGTAAATTTGGAGAACCCCTTTATTGCCATTACTCCCAGGTCAGTCCTGACCAGAAATGGTAGTACCTATTAGGGTCCTATTTATGGATTAAATATTTAAAAAATGAGTGTGAAGTGTATTTCAAAAACTGAGTTTGAAAAAAAATTGATTTTTGGTTTGGTTTGTTTTGTTTTACGGCATATCAACCTCAGTGGGTCATTTAATGCCGATAAAGTTTTGAAATAAATCAATTCTTAATGGATAATACAATTTTTTTAATATACATTTTTCTATTTAACCCATAGATGGGACCCTAACAGGTACTACCACTCCGGGTCAGAGTGGACCAGGGATCAATGGTGATGAATGGGGTGCACCACATTCCCCAAACCTCCAAAACTAGAACCTCACCATCAGATAGAGTTTAACGTCATTCCCAGGACATGTAGACCTGCAGCCACCGCCTTCTAGCCCCCATATGATAAAAAGGGGTTGGGGCTTGCCATAAGGGCAATACGGTTGGTAAAATCATATGGGTGCTAAGGCTTGACGTGACCAGCCGATTGATCGGAGGGGGCCTCTCCGACCGCCCGTCTAGCCCAAGATAGGGCCAAAGTGGAGTATTGCATGTCATGAACTGCTCATCCACCTGGGCTCTATCCTTAAGCATCACGAGTCGCCACCCAAGGCCAACAGGTGGCCCCATTGGGGGAGTCTTACCCCTCTGCAGAGGTGCAGTCGGTGCATTCTAACGCCCCACCGACAGGGCGGAAAATATTGAATTCCCATTAAGAATTAATAAGACAATGTCATCGGAATAAAATACCCCAACATGGATTTATATGCCGTAAAATCCAAGAAACTGTTGCAGTAATTGTTGTTGTTATCACTCTTTACTTGTCACAAGAACTACAGTAATGATGCAACAAAACTCTGAGACTAAATTCTAACTCTCAAAGAACATTGGTATAAAAAATAGATAATTTGACTTTCGCCAAAGATGTATTTAATTAGGTATTTTGCCACCAGAGGTCTCTGTCGACTATCAAAGGAGCCGTGGGGCATAGCATCTTCTGTTCCATTTAGATCTATGCCACCCACTGAGTAAAAGTCTACAAAATTAGCTTTTCAAATTTTGACCATTCATGCTTACGTCAACAGGAAAGAAGCAGGTGCTTAATTTAGGTTTCTAAGATCTCAATCAGCCATTGCACATGTCTCCACCCCCCTCTCTCTCTCTCTCTCTCTCTCTCTCTCCTCTCTCTCTCTCTCTCGTGTTCCCAGTGCGTACGTATCAAGATTAAATATATGAGTGCTTCTTTATGCATGATGAATAATAACAATGGGAAATGAACCAAAGTTCATTGAAGATTCCTTCATGATTTTCTCTTCTGCCAGAACTTAATTGCTTTTTCTCTTCTGGATGACCTTTCTTCGTTTTCTTTTTTGCCTTTTTTTTTTTTTTTTTTACTTTTTTCTTGGAACTCATCAACTCCTTAAACTAGACTATACCTCACAATAGAATGTATCGAACTTTAATTATAAAGATAAAGGCGAAACATTAACCACCTATTAAGAAAATTCACATGGTTGAGTCAAAATTTTTCCTATATTTTCTAACGTGAGGCACATTATGGTAAAATCAGGATGGAAACACCGATTCTCGCTATATCATCAAAGTTAAGCAGTGATGAGCCCGTCCAGTAATTAAATGGGTGACCATTTTCATTAACCACCTATTAAGAAAGTTTACAAGGTTGAGTCAAAATTTTTCCAATATTTTCTATAATCACATAACGGTAAAGTTAGGATGAAAGCAACTATTCCTTCGAGATTATATGTTAAGCAGCGATGAGTCTGTCCAGTGCTTAAATGGATGACCACTTTTATTAACCACCTATTAACAAAATCTACAAAGTTGAATCAACATTTTTCCAATATTTTCTATAAGCACATTACGATGAGGTTAGGATGAAAGCAACTATTCCTGCTAGATTATAAGTTAAGCAACGTCGAGTCTGTCCAGTACTTAATTGGATGACCACTTTCATTAACCACCTATTAACAAAATCTAAAAGGTTGAGTCAAAATTGTTCCAATATTTTCTAACGTGCAGCACATTAGGGTTAAGTGAGTATGCAAATACCGATTTCCACTAGATCATCAAAGTTAAGTTAAGCCAGTCCAGTACTTAATTGGGTTACTGTGGTATACTAAGAAGCGGAAGCACCGTTTCTACCATTGTTTTTGTAATGAAACGGAAGTACTGTTTCAGCCATCTTGTTGAGTTGCAAAGAAAAGGCGGAAGGGATCACTTCTCGTGGTTAACGTCAGCTGGACTACCATCTTATTATTTCGCTAAGCGCGTTACAACAATGACATATTTCATTAACCACCTATTAAAAAAATGTTCTTGTTTGAGTCAAAGTTAAGCGCAACATCTACCATTAGCTCCTTACTTTACTGAGATCCCTGTGCTACTTATACTCTGAGTTGACGAGGGCCGGTATCGAACTACGAATCTGTGGTTTCTAGCCGAACGCTCTACCAAATGAGCTAACCCGGTCCTTAGGAATGAGATATATGCACTGCAAACCAGCAAATAGCAAAATATTTCCAAACTTTTGACTCAGTGTCGTATTAGTTTTTTTGATTGGTCACTAATGAGATATTGTTCCATTTTTCTGATTGGTTAATTTTTTTTGGCTGCTGTTTTAAGCCTGATGATTGGTTAACTGATAACTTTTTTCTTATGTTAGTTTTTTTTTTGTCTTCCCACTGATTTCCCTGTTGAATTTACAAAGTACTTATCATAAAGCCAAGACTTTTAGGATCTTCTTCTTCTTTCTTCTTCTCTTCTTCTTCTTCTTCTTCTTCTTCTTCCATTCATTCATTCTTCATTCTTCTTCTTCGCTTCTTCTTCTTCTTCTTCTCTTCTTCTTCTTCTTCTTTTTCCATTCATTCATTCATTCATTCATTCTTCTTCTTCTTCTTCTTCTTCTTCTTCTTCTTCTTCTTTCTTTCTTCTTTCTTACTTCTTCTTCTTCTTCTTCCATCCTCATCCTTTATTCTTCTTCTTCTATTCATACATTCATTCATTCTTTTCATTGCTTCTTCTTCTTCTTCTTCTTCTTCTTCTTCTTCTTCTTCTTCCCTCCTTCCTCTTTTTCTTCTTCTCCTTCTCCCTCTTCCAGCCTTCTTCTTCTTCTTTTCTTCCTTTTCTTCTTCTCTTATTTTTCTTTTCTTTCTTGCTTCTTCTTCTCTTTTCTTCTCTTCTTCATAACTCCCCTCCTACTCTTTCTTCTTCTTATCTCTTCTTCTCTCTTCTCTTCTCTTTCTTCTTCTTCTCCGCATCCTTCCGCTCTTATTCTT
>CM042169.1:64755218-64760218 GCA_023376005.1 Doryteuthis pealeii
TGCTTAAGCACAGAGGCTGATATTTAGTGAAGAATCCTTTGGTGTGGCTCCTTAGTGTCCTTAGTGTTGTATTGTCAGTTGGTGTACTTGGTGTCCCTTAGTGTTGGTATGATCCTTTGTTGATTACTTGGTGTCCCTTGTGTTTGGCGTAAAATCCTTTGTTCTTTCTTTGAACACTTAGTGTTGATTAGAATACGTTCAAATGCACAGCTTCCAGATCAGCGATTAAATCGATAATGAGGGTTCATTCCAATGAACAACCTACACAGTGGTTGTTTATAGTAGTGAAGGCTTGTGTTCTCGCTGCAAAGATAGCACAGCATGATTAAACTTGCCCCTCCAAAAACTCCTAGAGTAACAAAACTTCTGGACGAGCTGGCTCTAAGGCCGTGTACAACAGGTCCGAATTGATTCATTGATAACAGTAATGGGTCAATTATCCGAAAATGTCAGTGGAGCAGTCCGTGAGGAATATCCTACATTGCTTGGAATCAGAAAGAGAAGCCAGAAGATTAAGGTGAATCCTATGCTGGCTGTCTACTACTCCATTTATTCAAGATAAAAATAAAAATAAAAAGGTTGGAGCATCCGCTTCTCAGCACAGTTATTTCGACGCATGAAGGTTCATCCAATGAACAATCCAGTAGTTGTTATAGTTGGTGAGGCTTGTGTTTGGACCATTCACACTTTTTGGCACAATAAACAACTGACTTCAGGTTTTTCAAATTCATGGTTTTCTATCCTAGACTGGTTACCTATCCAAGGTTACAGAGCCAGTCTGCCCTACTATTTACCATAGCTGGAGGTAGAAATATGATTCATGTATTTCCTAAGGGTATTCGCTATGTGAAATGCAAGCAGCCTTGTCTAGGATTTGAATCGGTCGACGAGTGTATTTCCCATGATCTCAACCATTATACTACGCACTATATACGATAACACTGTATATAGAGTAAACTGTACATATAATACATTAATACGTTTTATGTATACTATATATATTATTCATTATATATATTATAATAGATAATATATATATATATATATATATATATTATTACATATATATTATATATATAATTACTTCAAATACGTTATTGTTGCATTATGTTTTAAAAAACGTTATATAAGTGTGACTCTTGTATATAGAACATAACTGTATATAAAATTTCAGAGTTGATATTAGCAAAATTTGATCACCCTTATAGTCTGTTTTGTGTTTCAAAACGCTTGTTTACAAATATTAAGATAGAAGTGATAGTGTTTTTGTTTTGCAATGTCACAGAAAATAGATATAGGTTTCCGGGAGGGGGATTTTTTGGTTGTGGTGAGGTCTGTTTTAAAGTTCCCTTTTTTTATTTGTTGCATATATTTAAAAACGTTTATATGAGTTATTACTCTTGTATATTGAACATAAATTGTATTTGATAATACAGCCATATATAGCAAAACTTTACTCACACTAATAGATTGTTCTGTACTTCAAACGTCTGTACAAATATTAAGATAGAGTTATTACTTTTTTAAAGAAATGTTAAAAAAAGAAATTATCTAGAAGTTTTATTTACAATTGTCACTGATGGAAGCGTTTCGCGAGGGGGCGCGTTTTGGGTGTGGTGGGTCTGTTTTAAGGCCCCTCTTTTATTTGTGCATATTAAAAAAAAAAAACTTAATAAGTTTGACATTTGGTATATAACATAAACTTGGTATATATAATACAGCCATATATAGCAAAGATTTTAACTCACCCCTTATGTTTGTACTGGCTAAGACGTCTGTACAAAAATATTAAGATAGAAGTGATTACTGTTTTTGTTTTGCAATGTTAGAAAATAGATATAGGTTTTCTCTGTATGTGGGCATTTTTTGGTTGTGGTGGTGTCTGTTTTTAAAAGTAGCCCTTTTAATTTGTTGCATATATAAAAAAAAAACGTTTATATTAAGAATAACATTGTATATAGCACATAAACTTGATATGTAAATTACAGCGAGATATAGCAAAACATTAACTCACCTATGGTTTGTGCTGGCTTCAAACGTCTGTTTACAAATTTAAGATTGAAGTGATTACTTTTGAAAGAAATATTGAAAAAAGACACACTATCTAGAAGTTCTGTTTTGCAATATCACAAATAATCGATATATGTTACGGGGGGTGGTTAAATGTTTTGCTATATCTCGCTGTATTATACATACAAGTTTATGTCTATATACAAGTGTTATTCTTATATAAACGTTTTTTTTTATATATGCAACAAATATAAAAGGGATACTTTAAAAACAGACACCACCAAACCAAAAAAGCCCACATACAGAAAACCTATATCTATTTTCTGTAACATTGCAAAAACAAAAACAGTAATCACTTCTATCTTAATATTGTACAGACGTCTTAAGCACAGTACAAACTATAAGGGTGAGTTAAAAATCTTTGCTATATATGGCTGTATTATATATACAAGTTTATGTCTATATACAAATGTCAAACTTATATAAAGTTTTTTTTTTTAAATATGCAACAAATAAAAAGAGGGGCCTTAAAACAGACTCCACCACACCCAAAACGCCCCCCTCGCGAAAACCTTCATCAGTGACATTGTAAAATAAAACTTCTAGATAATTTCTTTTTTTAACATTTCTTTAAAAAAGTAATAACTTCTATCTTAATATTTGTACAGACGTTTGAAGTACAGAACAATCTATTAGTGTGAGTCAAAAGTTTTGCTATATATGGCTGTATTATAAATACAAGTTTATGTCTATATACAAGAGTAATACTCATATAAACGTTTTTTAAATATATGCAACAAATAAAAAAGGGAGACTTTAAAAACAGACCTCACCACAACCAAAAAATCCCCCCTCCCGGAAACCTATATCTATTTTCTGTGACATTGCAAAACAAAAACACTAATCACTTCTATCTTAATATTTGTACAGACGTTTGAAACACAAAACAAACTATAAGGGTGAGTCAAAAGTTTTGCTATATCACTCTGAATTTTATATACAAGTTTATGTCTATATACAAGAGTCACACTTATATAAACGTTTTTTAAACATATGCAACAAATAACGTATTTGAAGTATTATATATATAATATATATGTAATAATATATATATATATATATATATATATATATATATATATATATATAATATATATATATAAGTATACATGGTATTTAATGTATTATAGTACAAGTTTATCTCTATATACAAGTGTTATACGTATATAAAGTGGCGTAGTATAATGGTTGAATCATGGGAAAATACACTCGTCGACCCGAGTTCAAATCCTAGACAAGGCTGCTTGCATTTCACATAGCGCTAATACCCTTAGGAAATACATGAATCCATATATTCTACCTCCAGCTATGGGTAAAATAGTAGGGCAGACTGGGCTCTGTAACCTTGGATAGGTAACCAGTCTAGGATAAGGAAAACTATGAATTTGAAAAACCTGAAGTCAGTTGTTTATTGTGCCAAAAAGTGTGAATGGTCCAACACAAGCCTTCACCACTATAAACAAAACTACTTGGATTGTTCATTGGATGAACCTTCATGCGTCGAAATCAACTGTGCTGAGAATGCGGATGCTCCAACATTTTTATTTATTTTTATCTTGAATAAATGGAGTAAGTAGACAGCCAGCATAGGATTCACCTTAATCTTCTGGCTTCTCTTTCTGATTCAAGCAATGTTAGGATATTCCTTCACGGACTGCTCCATTGACATTTCGGATAATTGACCCATTACTGTTATCAATGAACTCAATTCGGACCTGTGTACACGGCCCTTGAGAGACAGCTCGTCCCAGAAGTTTTTGTTACTCTAGCGAGTTTTGGAGGGGCAAGTTTATCCATGCTGTGCTATCTTTGCAAGCGAGAACACAAGCCTTCACTACTATAAACAAACCACTGTGTAGGTTGTTCATTGGATGAACCCTCATTATCGATTTAATCGCTGATCTGGAAAGCTGTGCATTTGAACGTATTCTAATCAACACTAAGTGATATCAAGAAAGAACCAAAGGATTTTACGCCAACACCAAGGGACACCAAGTAACAACCAAAGGATCATAACCCAACACTAAGGGACACCAAGTAACAACCAAATGATCATACCCAACACTAAGGGACACTAAGGAACAAACAAAGGATTCTTCACTAAATATCAGCCTCTGCTTAACACAAGGGATCTTCAGTGTCAAGTTCTCTCACTTGATGCCTAAAATGGCCTCTAAAAACGTAACAATAGCATCGGCTTCAAAAATGTCTATATTCACCTATCAGTATTCAGATGTTGGCCATTCTTAGCCATTTGTATTTTTGTAATGGAATAAATTTATATCCAGCAAAACTTCTAATACGCACTGTATACAAGTCTTTGAAACTATCTATTGGCCTTGTGTTTTTTCCTTTGTCACGATTCATATGGGCTATTGTTTATAATTTCTCATATCATTGACTGGTTAGAAACTTAGTTTTTATCTATCAAAAACCATCAATTTATTGTCAGCAAACCTTTTGATACACAGAATATAAACTTTGAAACTATCTATTGGCCTTGCGTTTTTTTCCTTTTTCGTGATTCATATGTGTTATTGTTTAAATTAATTATATTTTCATCTATCTGGATAAACATTCAGACATTGATCATTTTTAGCCATTTGTAGCTTTTGCAATTAAATACAATTATTGCCAAGATACTGTAAAAAATAAATGTTTTGATATAAACAAAACCGAAAAACAGTAACTATTCTTCTTCATTTGAAGAAGGAGCAGCAGATGGGAATTGTTTTTCTTATTCGCCTCTAAGATAAGTGTTTAATGTAATATTAAACTTATTACCTTGTATGTATTGGCCACTAAAAGAATATGTTAACCTTTAATACATACAATATAAACGTCTTTGAAACTATCTATTGGTTATGTTTTTCCATTCTCACGACTTGTATGGATATTCGTTTATAATTTCTTTTATCATTGACTGATTA
>CM042169.1:64765218-64785218 GCA_023376005.1 Doryteuthis pealeii
CAAGTTTCTATTTGCTGTACGGCAATGTTTATTCCGACGCATTTTTTACAGAGTCCCAGCCCCCTAAAAATCCCCTGCGTATTATACTCAAGGGCGGGACTATACTCTCGAGGATTTACGGTATATTTTCATCTATCAGTATAGATATTCATACTTTGACCATTTTTAGCCATTTGTATTTTTACAATTAGACATTTATTGCCAAGACACTGAAAAATAAATGTTTGAAACAACAAAACCGAAAAACAGGAACAATTCTTCCTCACAGAAGAATGAAAAGAAGATGTGAATTTTGTTGTTGTTATTCGCCTCTTAGATAAGTGTTTCATGTAAATATTAAACTTGTTATCTTGTATGTTTATTGATTACAAATATATGTCCGTTTATCATCCGAGTTAAATACAGGGCGCCGCAAAAATATATCCCACTTTTTTGAATTGTCATCTGTATAGTGCAAGTGCACTTACACAAGTGAAAATGGTAGCATAATCCCAAAAATATCAATAATACTGGCTGAAACAGAAATACGTGTGGGGATTTTTAAAAAAAGGGAAAAACAATACAAAAAAAAGAACTACCATGGAGCCTTGACCGGAAATGCCCTCTGCGAATCTTGTTATCTTGTATGTTTATTGATTACAAATTATTATTATGTAAACCCACCCCTCGTGGTGGGGGTCCAGTGGCTTCGGCCCTGGATCTTTACAAGTTAATAGTGTCGATCCCAGGGGGCTATCCCCCTAGGCAATACCTGCCCCCTCGATTTAAAGGGGCAGGGCTGGGTTTATTGCCCAGCGCCTGAGGCGCCCCCTTGAGGGGGAATGCCGACGGGATCGACGCAATTTTTCACCTGCCACCCATGAGCTTCGGTTTGTGGGTGGTCCCACGTTAATAGAGCCTTGTGCCTAACCCGTACAAGTGGGGTACGAGGTAAATACAATGTTTATTGGTTACAAATATATGTCCGTTTATCATCCGAGCTAAATACAGGGCACCGCAAAAATATATCCCACTTTTTAAACTGTCATCTGATTGGTGCAAGTGCACTTAGGCAAGTGAAAATCGTACCATAATCCAAAAAATATCAATAATACTGGGTGAAACAGGAATAACTGTAGGGATTTTTTAAAAAGCGAAAAAAAAACCCAAAAAATCCAACAAAACTCCCATGGAGCCTTAACCGGAAATACCCTCTCCGGATGTCCGACAAAAAGGACTGACTCCTTAAACCCAAAAGAATAATTCGGCCATTCGAACTGAGGCCGCGAATGAGTGTGGTCGTTTCCTAGATAGGGGACATATCCCCTCGCTACAGACGACGATGCCCCGTTTAACAAAGCCTAAGTCGTAAAACTACCTCTTGCCTTTGTCTCTTTCCTTACTCTTTCCTCCCTCGTTCCTTAAATTTCATTTCAGCTTATCAACCCACTTGAAGAAAGAACCAGCTTTATTGGATATAAGATAGAAATAGAAATATAGAAATATTTATTTACAGATAGATAGAATTACAACCAAATTCATGAATATTAATATATTACACCCATGAAAATGAGTATTACATTCATGGAAAATTTGTATATTAAATTCACGAAAAGGTAGTGTAATTACATTCATTAAAATTAGTATATTACATTTTTTAGGTGGAGCTCTCTAAGTAGTTTAAGTAACAAGAAGAGATCCCCTTAAAGTTCAAAAATAAAGATAGAAAAACATTTCTAATAATAATCAAATTAACTTAAATATCAATTTAATATGTGTAATATTTCAAATCACAAAAAATAGAGATAGCAGCAAATCTTATTATAATGGAGATTGTGTTTTTTTCTGTCTGTAACCGAAACTATATTACTACTCAAGTCACAATTCCCTTGGTTATTGACATCACATTCTCAATGATTTTATTTTTTATTTAAACCTCACTTATCAATAAAATTGTTTTACATTATTAATACTGTTAACCATATCTACATATTAACAACATGCAATTATATTTATATATACAACAAAAGCGGTTTACAGTGTGAACGGAAGGCTAATTTGCATATTGATATTAAAAATGTGATTTTAATAAATAGGTGCTTAGTATTATTGATTTCTAACTGTTTGGTTTTATTTTAATGAATATAAGCAAAATCTCTTCAAATGAATCTTAAATGAAATCCATAACAAGATAAAATAACTGTCATTTATTATTATTACTTCCTGTTTTAACTAAATACTTAAATTAGAAAAAAATAACAATGAAAGACGGGAGTGATGGAAGAGTAAGTTTCAGTTTGTTCTATTTTTTCGATTATACTCCTCTGTTTTCAAATCATTTATCTGCATTCTTATTTAGTTTCATTAGCCTTTCTAATTTAATACGATATTTTATTACATTAAAACTTAAATACTTGCACCCGGAGGGTGCATATATTTGCTAGTACTAATAATAATAATTACTTTAATCGCGGAAGACGATCTCCCACATAATGTTATTTGAAATTATTAAGTGTTTTTTTTAGATTCTTTGTAAATGAGTATATTTAGTTGGAGAATGTTTAATGTCCATGGGTAATGTATTCCATAGTTTTGCACCATTGATACAGTACAAACGAACTTAACTTGTCCCCATATACCTCCCAAATTTAACACTGTCAACTGTGAGGTGAACTGGAACTTTGGTAAGTGACAATGGTAGTACCATCTAGATAATACTTTACCACTTTTTTTTAGATACGTTTAATTACTATCATTGATTGGACTGGTGCACTCCGTGAGTTTGCTGTTGTAACATTTTTAAGACTGAAGAATTTGTAATTGCTATGCAGAGATTTTCTCATGCTCATTTCATACTACGTCGGAATGATGCAGTTCCAGATAGAATTTTAAACCTATAGTTGTATTGATTTTCTATATGGAGCAGCATTAGTGTTTGTTTTTGTTGTGAGGTTTTAAGGGGTCGAATAAGAACAAAACGACGGGTAACAAATGTAGGAAAATGTATTAACAGAAAGTAGACAAATACAATACAGATAAGTGGAAATTACGTCCGACAATAGAGGCATTGGCTTACTCGCATTGGCTTACTGCCAAGCCACAATTATCCCTGTTACTTATAGTAACCCGTCGGCGCATTCCATTGGTCAATAGGATATATCACCTATAACAGTTTGTTTGTTTTTCAAAACTAATCATAGTTTAGATTTGACAGAAGGCCAGTGATCAAAAACACTTATCAGAAATTTATTGGGTTGCCACTGTGGGGAACAAAATAAAATTAATATTAAATCAAATGAAATATAAAAAATAACTATCAGCATGGAGCCCTCAGACAGGAAGAACCCTCTGGGCGTGCGCTGAATAAAGGTCCATTTCTTGGCACCAAAAGGAAACCTCGGTCATTCAGACGCAGACTTTGACTGGGAACAGACGCTATGACTGGAACAGGATGAAATTTCCTCTCCACGAAATAGCAATGAACCTAGAAATAAAGTCTGAGTCCTAAAAGTATATTTTACCCTTGTCTCATTTCTCTTGCTTAATTCTGTTATAGGTGATATACCCTATAAGACTAATGGAATGCGCCGACAGGTTACTATAAGTAACAGGGATAATTGTGGCTTGGCAGTAAGCCAATGCGAGTAATCCAATGCCTCTATTGTCGGACGTAATTTCCACTTATCTCTATTGTATTTGTCTACTTTCTGTTAATACATTTTCCTACATTTATTACCCGTCGTTTTGTTCTTATTTGACCCCTTAAACCCTCACAATTCCTTTTCAACCCGACAACCCACAAGAAGGAAGAACCCCTTATATTTGGGGTCTAAAAGAAACAACCAGCGAACACACACCAAAATAACCAAAAACCTAAACCCTCATAAAAACAACACCTACCCCATACCACTGCAGCTTAATAATCAAGTTATTTTTTCAAACCTTGCTCATATGCTTAAGAGTTGGATATTCTATTCTAAAAGCTGAAATATCAGACTTCATAATTCCCAACTTAAAAAGAAAGATTCTTTGTTTTTTTCATTCTAGCTTTCGGCTGAAATATCCCCAAACAATTTATAAACCAATAAAATCCTATAATCTTTGGTGTCTGTATTATGCTGTTTCCAGGTCACCCATGGGCAACAGTTATTTGTTTCGGTCTCCGTTGGATAAGCTCTGCATAGAAATAGATGGAAATAACAATTCAATTGTTGACATAAAATCTATACTTTGAGACTTGTGAGCAATTCTTTATGAATCCCTTGACATCACATTCCAATTATTTCATGATCATCGGGTTATTGTCATATTTCCTCGGATAAAGAAGATTACTGAGTTATGTGTCTTTTGTGAGAGAGAAAGGGGGGGTTATAAAAGAAACAATACGGACAAGAATTACTCAAACAGAATCAAGGGTAAAAACATTTTGATTTACTTTTTATTTTCGAGTTTAACAACCGATGAAATTTATTTTTTCTCTAGACAGAAAACAGTATCTGAATTGATTATTTCAGTGAAGACTAAAATGTTTCTCTTATATTCAAATGAAAAACCAATTGTTCTTTCAGGAAGTATGTAGGAATTTATCCAGACCATTCACCCACTGGAAAGATATGGCACAAGGTCGCAAGTATCGGGCATCTATTCAGTATTAATGGATCCGGGAGTCTGCCTCGCCAACCATGATACTACGGTGGGACAATTGTTATCACAGAAAGTATGTAGGAATTTAACTAACCCATTCGCCCACTGGAAAGATGTGGCACATATAGTAAATTTAAAGATCCAACAGCGAAAGATCCTTAAAAAAAACAGCAGAGGAAAATATAATGGAATAATTCATTAGTCTCATCTGCGTTATTCGGACTATTATCCTCATCTTTATTGTTATCTGTACAACGTTTCGCTCGATTTGCCCTCCGGCCTTCTTCAGGTATTTCTTGTCGGACTCGGGAACCTTCTCGGAACGGGAACCTTCTCGGAACGGGAGCCTTATTTTCAGATTCGGGAACCTTATTTTTGAACTCGGGAACTTTCTTGTTGTAGTCGGGAACCTTCATGTCGTAATCGGGAGCCATCAAGGAACTTCGAACCCAACCCTTTATTCAGTCCACGGTGGTATCGTGTTCTCATTCCGCTAACCATAGCTGGGATAGGAGTTGTTTTAATTATTTTTCTATGTTACTGCCGCCGCTCAGGATTGAACCCGGAATCCAGAGATAACTGTCACTTAGAACTTTCTTAACCTACCTACCTTATCCACTAGGCCATGTGTCCAATTGGACAATTCAGTGTGAGTCCGACAAGAAATACCCGAAGAAGGCCGGAGGGCATATCGACCGAACCGTTGTACAGATAACAATAAAGATGAGGACAATAGTCCGAATAACGCAGATGAGGACAATAGTCCGAATAACGCAGATAATGCAAGCCTAATCTCAAACATTCAGAGGAATAGAAAAAAAATCAATTGTTCTTTCTGAAAGTGTGTAGGTATTTATCCAATCCATTCGCCCACTGGAAAGATGTGGCACAAGGTCGCAAGTATGGGGCATCTATTCAGTATTAATAGATCTAGGAGTCTGTCTCGCCAACCATGATACAACGGTGGGACAATTGTTATCACAGAAAGTATGTAGGAATTTATCCAACCCATTTGCTCACTGGAAAGATGTGACATATGGGGTTTTGTGTTTTAAGGTTTAAAGGTAGTTGGATATTCTTGGTGCGTGTTCTTGGGGTTTGCTTTTAACCCCATCTAATTTGGTGTTTGCGATGAAAAGAAACGAACGAAAAGGAAAGAGACAAAGATAGAAGGTGGTTTTATGATTTAGGTTTTATTCACGGGTCATAGCCACTCCTGACATGGGAATTTCTCCCTGGCCAGTAGTGGTGTCTTGTCCCAGACAAAGCCTAAGTCTGAATCGCCGAGGCTTCTCTTTGGGTCTGAAGTGGTGTCTGTTTTCTGTTTATGTAGATAAATGTATACGTCAATGCATATATATATATATATATATATGCATATAATTTCAAACACACACACCTAACATATTAAATGAACCATGACTTGCGTGCGACTTGCGCGCAAAGATTGTCGAACGTTACATCATTTTTAGCGTAAGTCGCGCGCAAGTCCCACGCAAGTCACGCTCAAATCGCACGCAAGGATTGAAAAAAAAGTATCTTTCAACCGTTCTTACACAGCCATTATAATAGAAAAGTTGCAGAAACACACACAACCTATCAAATATCGGACATATTCTGCCAAAATAATAATTCAATGCCTGAAGAAGACAACAGATCAGAAACACGTGTCGCATAAAAAGATAAAAATAATTTTTTTAAATTTTTCTGAGAACATAATACATTTTGCGGAGCTTCTTTTTTTTTTATAAAATATTGAATTTTCTCCCGTTGTAACCAGAACAACATTTATATATATATATATATATATATATATATATATATACTACACAAGTGCCAATCACGCCCCTGAAGGAGAGAGACAGCGACAGAGAAAGACAGAGACACAGATGGAGAGGATGTCAGAGGGCTAATACAAGATTGACAGTTGAACAAATTCTGCACTTGACAAGAACACTTGTTCTTGTCTCTTCTCCGTGTTTTTTTTTTGTGTCCCCCACAGATTGTCACTATCCACACACTTGTCTTCCCAAACTGCATCTCATGCCACCATAAATTCCCCACCCTCAAAGCTCATTTACACCCCCCTCTCTGTATTCTTCTTCCAGCCAACAGTTAACGTGTTGTTTGCGTTTTATTTCCTGTTCTGTAACTTTCGGTTCAAGAGGGGTTAGAATCTAATGTCAGAGAGTATCAACATTCTCTATGCCAATGAGTGCTAATTTCCTTTCTCTGCACAACTAATAACATGTGTATCAAGCTGGAAGTTTTGTATGTGAGCCAGATAAGAGGATAAAAATGCAGGAATTTAGCCATTCACAAGAAAAAGCATTTTAACTTCTTTTGCAGACAGTTCTGCTCAAGAACACGATGCCACAATCAGTCCATAAGAACCAAATTTAGCAATTCTTCTTTTTCTTCTTATTTTTTGCTTTTATATCTTCATTGATTTTTTTTTTGCTCTTTTCTATTTCCTTCTTATTTTTCATTCCTTTGTTCATTCTTTATTTTTCTTCTCTTCTTCATTTCATTCTTATTTTTATTCTTTCATTCATTCTTTATTTTTATTTTTATTTTTTAACTTTTGCATCTTCTATCCAGTTTTTTATTTATTTATTTTTCTTCTCCTTTTCATTTCATTCTTAATTTCTTTCCTTTATTCATTCTTTATTTTTCTTCTCTTTTTATTTCATTCTTAATTTCTTTCATTCATTCATTCTTAATTTTCTTCTCCTTTTCATTTCATTCTTAATTTCTTTCATTCATTCATTCTTTATTTTTCTTCTCTTTTTATTTCATTCTTAATTTCTTTCATTCATTCATTCTTAATTTTCTTCTCTTTTTTATTTCATTCTTAATTTCTTTCATTCATTCATTCTTTATTTTTCTTCTCTTTTTTATTTCATTCTTAATTTCTTTCATTCATTCATTCTTAATTTTCTTCTCTTTTTCATTTCATTCTTATTTTCATTCCTTTATAAATTCTTTATTTTTCTACTCTTTTTCATTTCATTCTTTATTTCTTTCCTTCATTCATCCTTTATTTTTCTTCTTTTTTTCATTTTCTTCTTATTTTTCTTCTTTCATTCATTCTTTATTGTTCTTCTCTTTTTTACTTTTACATCTTTTATCCAGTTTTTTTTATTTATTTATTTTCTCCTTTTCTCATTTCATTCTTAATTTCTTTCCTTCATTCATTCTTTATTTTTCTTCTCTTTTTTATTTCATTCTTAATTTCTTTCCTTCATTCATTCTTTATTTTTCTTCTCTTTTTAATTTCATTCTTAATTTCTTTCATTCATTCATTCTTAATTTTCTTCTCTTTTTCATTTCATTCTTATTTTCATTCCTTCATTCATTCTTTATTTTTCTTCTCTTTTTTATTTCATTCTTAATTTATTTCATTCATTCATTCTTAATTTTCTTCTTTTTTTCATTTCATTCTTATTTTCATTCCTTTGTTAATTCTTTATTTTTCTACTCTTTTTCATTTCATTCTTTATTTCTTTCCTTCATTCATCCTTTATTTTTCTTTTCTTTTTCATTTCATTCTTATTTTCGTACCTTCCTTCCTTCTTCATTTTTCTTCTGTTTTCTTCCACATCTTTATCTAGTTTTTCTTTTTTATTCCTTCTTTCTTTTTTTCTTTCTCTGATCTTTTTTATTTTATTCCGATTTTATATCCTTCATTCATTCATTTTTTTTAAAATTTTACATTTCTATCGACTTTCATTTATTCTTTTTTTCTTTCCTTCTTACTTTCATCAAGTTTCAATTTTTTTTCTATTTTTATTCATTCTTCGTTTTTCTTCTCTTTTTTCCTTTCACATTCTTATCAACTTTTATTTATTATTTCATTCATTCATTCTTTCATTTTCTGTCTTTCTTTCTTTTCTTCAAGATTCCATTCCATTCTTATTTCTTTCTTTAATTCCTTCTTCACTTTTCTTCTTTGTTTCCTTTAACATTTTTATCACCTTTCATTCATTCATTTATTTTTCTCTTTTTGCTTTCTTCAAGATTCAATTTCATTCTTACGTTCTTTCCATTATTCATTCTTCATTTTTCTTCTCATTTACCTTTCACTTTTTATTGAGTTTTATTCATTCTTTCTTTCTTTTATTCATTCATTTTTTCTTTCTTTCTTTCTTTCTCCAAGATTTTCTTTCATTCTCATTTTCTTTCCTTTCCCGTTTTCGCAAGTTATTTAATTTCTTTTGCAGTCTGTCTCTGTTCAAATAAATATGATATAAAAAAATTCCATCCATACGAACCAAATTCCAACACTATTTTTATCGTTTATCTTTTCCTCTCTGCCATGAGGAATTTTTATTATTATACATTGATCCACTCAGTCTGGTGTCTTTATCGCAGTTGTTCTCTAAGTCATAATATTTCGCCAATTGTATCCTCTTATATTCTTCAGATGTCTGGTATTTTGAAATAAACTCCTTATTAAATCCAGGCCGATGGTCAAGTCATGTTGAAAGCATTGGTTCCTGCTAGATTACTAAAGTTAAGAAGCATAGAGCATGTTCAATACTTAGATGGGTGTGTATAGTATATTATACTGAATATATGACTTTTGTTATTCCTAATATTTCACTTTCAAAGAATCTTAGGTAATAATAAAACAATTCAGGACATTTTTCTTTTTATACTGATAAAATTGGCTAGCATCAAGAGCCCTTTATAGGGCAGGTATAATAAACTATCTGAAGTACTCATCTACTTTGAGTAAGAAGGCAATACTTGTGTTATGTAATGGTTCCCAGACGAAGTGTGAGGATGTGAATGACAGGTGGTAAGTTGGGTTTAATCCCAGTCACCAATGTCAAGTCAAGTCATGTTTTTGGTTTGGTTTGGTTTTACGGCATATCAACCTCAGTGGGTCATTTAATGCCGATAAAGTTTTGAAATAAATCAATTCTTAATGGATAATACATTTTTTTAAATAAATACATTTTTCTATTTAACCCATAGATGGGACCGTAACAGGTACTACCACTCCGGGTCAGAGTGGACCAGGGAGCAATGGTGATGAAGGGGTGCTCTACATTCCCCAAACCTCCAAAACTGGAACCTCACCATCAGATAGAGTTTAACGTCATTGCCAGGACATGTGGACCCTCAGTCACCGCCTTCTAGCACCCATATGATAAAAAGGGGTTGGGGCTTGCCATACGGGCAATAGGGTTGGGAAAATCATATAGGTGTTAGGGCTTGACGTGACCAGTCGATTGATCGGAGGGGGGCGTCTCCGACCGCCCGTCTAGCCCAAGAAAGGGCCAAAGTGGAGTATTGCAAGTCATGAACTGCTCATCCACCTGGGCTCTATCCTTAAGCATCACGGGTCGCCACCCACGGCCAGTAGGTGGCCTCATTGGGAGAGTCTTACCCCTCTGCAGAGGTGCAGTCGGTGCATTCTAACGCCCAACAGGGCGGTCAAGTCATGTTGAAAGCATTGGTTCCTGCTAGATTACTGAAGTTAAGCAGCAATGGGCCTGTTCAATACTTAGATGGGTGTGTATAGTATAATTATTATGGTCTACTGGAAATTTGGGGATTGAAAATAAAACAGTATTCGGATTTCTGGAGAAAGAGAGGAAAAAGAAATAATGTTATATATTCTTCTAATAATCTTTTGTATCTTATGTAGCTGGGCGTTATTCTGTCTGGAACTTTTCATTTGGAGATTTCGTGTGTGGTCTTCCATTAGGGATTTCTCGTCTATCAGAAGCCTTGGCTCATTAGTAGTTTTTGGATAAATAACCCAAGACTTAGATTCTCTTTATATCATATTTTATTTAGAAATCCCCATCTAGACTAACTGCGTAGAGTGTGCGTACGGGAGCGCGCTGAACGCGATTGCTACCTCCGTGGCTTGCCCAGTACTGACTTAACCAATTCTTTCAATTCAAAACCGGAAAGAGCCTTTGTTTCTCATTTCTCTACTTATTCTCACGGTATCTACCGGAAAGAGGTTAACACGAGGCTAACATGTGCCAATCAATCTTCCATGATATCGTCATATACTACCACTCAAAAAACTGCTAGTGGTAATTTCTACCTGCCGTTTTGATTTCTACACTAACCCGACATAATTGTTAGGGTACGAACAATTATGTAACAATAATAACAAAGAGTGATTATAGTTTTGAACTCAATTGACTGACCAATGACCCCGGAACTAAAGTCAAAAATAAAACAGGATGTCCTACTTTCTACGGAGGGGTGAAATGACCCTCCCACCCCGAGGACGACAAAGGAAGAAGAGGAAAAGCGGTCTTTTTTTTTTGGCCAGGCTTCATGGGAGGCAGACGGGGCTTTCCCGATTACCCCGTATGGGTTTCGCATAGTAGCACAGAACATGATTTATGATAGAAAAATTTACCCCCCCCCCTCTCTCTCTCTCTCTCTCTCAAAAAAGAACCCACAAGCCTAGAAAGAAAAAACAAACCTTTGTGACTATACGGTTTGCGTATGTTGTTTCTGAACTAACAACGACTACTACTACTAACAACTTATACTACAATTCGACTTGCGGCCCTATGCAATAGGGTGACCATTTAAGCAACAGTGGGTACTGCTAGCAGCCTGATATCAAAATTACTTTATTCAGCATTAAAGTGTTAATATGCCTTAAAACAAAGCCACTCAACATACATGTTAATTGGACCAAAGTATAACATTGGAATCTGTGTTTCTTATAATACGTTATACGGCTCAGAATAACCTTCCAATGTATGCTATAATGAATCAAACAAAGAAGTGCAATATAATAACAATATAGACTTTATTGTCTGAGCATGCTGAGAAGGACATACATTACAAGATACAAAACAGATAGGACGAAAGTCCTTTGGATGTACAAAAGAGTTTATAAAGAATATGAATCACTTATTGATAGTTGTGGGGCAAAGCACCCCCACTTATGGACAGAGACTACATGGGTCTAGTTCATCTTTTGTGGATGCTATACTAAGAGAAAGGGGCAGATGGCTTCCCAAGATGAGTTTAAATACCTAGATAATAGTGTCAACTATTGGCGAAACCCCTGTGGCAAGGGAAGATAACCCTTTTAGACACAAGTCCATCCCCGCAGGGACAGACAATTGCTACTCCACCAAATTAATTGTACCAAGGCTTTATACTTAGTGCAGGTGGTAAATTTATTGAGAGATTTTACACTACATTACAAAATGAATAGGCTACCCCATTCATAATGTGCCATTTAATAAATGTGGCGCACAGTTGACATGTGAGTAATGACAATGAAGGGATATTAATTAAGTATTAAACAGGCTTGTCACTGCTTAATTTCGGTGATCTAGTACGATTTCAGGACCGCCCTCGGTGGTGGTAGACTCTCCGTAGAGAACTGCTCATATCAGAAGTCACGCTGACACAATACCATGAAGCTAAGAGATCCAGAAGAAAGTAGCGGCAACATAGCAGCAGCACATCAACATCTTCAGGGATAGCCTTCAAAATATGTGGTCGAGAATGTTTTTCAAACATCGGACTTCACAGTCACAGGAGGGGTTGTAACTTCAGGGGCACAAAAACTACATTATAGTCTTCTGCGACTGAAATGCCAATGTTGTATACCTTTTCTTAAATTCTTATCTCTGGTCGTATTTTCTTCTGATCGGCTTTGGTTCTATCTTCTAACATCTTGACTTGGTCTGGTCTATCGTCTCAGATCTCCTAAGGTCTGGTTTTCTATTGCTATGTTCCTGCTGGCTGGTCGTCCTGGATTCATTTCTTAGTCTTGTTACCAAGACATTCATCAACCACAAGAACATATTACTTATACAAACTTTTATTTCCTTAACTATACATTTCATGTAACTAAATATCTGACTAACATAGCGCGCGTGAGTTCCAGTTTTAGGTAGGACCTAAAATGGTCGACTTCTCTGCCTGACGTCTAACTTCACGTATTTGGGCGGGCTTATGTAATTTTCCATTGAAGGACCCGGCCATGGAATGAAAAGGGTCATTCCCTCAGAATTACAGGGGACTGACAATTATCTTATGCAACCGCATAGATTATGTAACACCAATAAAGTACTAACCAATGCTTACTGCATGACTTGGCCAACATTAATGAATTGTTGTAACTGTTATGAATAAAAATGTAGCTTGCCCTGAATTTTGTCCCCCTTAGAGGTTGGTAGTAATGATATCAATTAATATTAATTGTACCAAGGCATTATACTTAGTGCAGGTGGTAAATTTATAAAACGTCAAACTATCTGCTATCAGATCAAACTAAACTGAATTTACTTTCATTGCTTAAATTTAGAATAATTTATGTCCTCCTAAAATTATGCGGTATCAAGTCAAGCCTTTTTATGCAATCCAATTATAAATCCAGTGCAAAATGGTTCATGGTCAAGTCACATTGAAAGCATCGGTTTCCGCAAGTTTACCAAAGTTAAGTACAAATGAGCCTATTCAATACTTGGATGGGTGACCAATAAATGCCAATAAAGTACTAACCGATGCTTACTGCATGACTTGGCCAAAAGTGTTGTAACTGTTATGAATAAAAATGTAGCTTGCCCTGAATGTTTTCCAGCTTAGATGTTGGTAGTAATGATATCAATTAATATTAATTGTACCAAGGCATTACACTTAGTGCAGGTGCTAAATCTATAATTTTGTCCCCCTTAGATGTTGGTAATAATGATATCTCCCTATGAGTGTTTAAGCCATTGGTTTTTCATTAAGATTTGTTGCCAACCCTGTCAACTGGGGCTTTAAAATACACTGACAAAATCTCTGAGGAATGGGCCACTTATTTTCTGTGCGTGGTGATGCTATGATGATTAAGTACGGAATCATGATGGCTGTGCAGTCCATGACATGCCACTCTCTACTTATAGTTAACTAGGGGTTAACTGACCCACTGAGGTTGATATGCCTTAAAACAAAACAAACCAAACCCAATTAAGATTTGAATCACACAAATACTTATAGTAAAATAAGGAGAGTTATGTAAATTCGAAGAATTAACATAACCCCGCCAATTTTTCGAGTTGAAATCTCAAATGTTTTTTAAAAATTGAGTACCTATCAAGAATGAATAAAATAGAAACACGTTTGGTAATGGGTTGGCATACTGTAAAAACCAACCAACCAACCAACCAACATACCAACCAAACAGCCAAGATTTGTAGCAATATTTTTTAAAAAATGGTTCAGTTTTTT
The DNA here is from genome assembly GCA_023376005.1 of Doryteuthis pealeii. NCBI lineage: Eukaryota > Metazoa > Mollusca > Cephalopoda > Myopsida > Loliginidae > Doryteuthis > Doryteuthis pealeii. The sequence continues at coordinate 64,779,061 of CM042169.1, forward strand.
GCCTGTCAGATTTTTTGTCCAATATTGTATATTCATTATATGATCATTGCCAATCTATCTTCTTCCTTAAGATTTGACTTGAATCAAACTAAGGCTGGTGATAGACATAACTGTAAAATATACCCCTCCCCACACTATACAGAGGTCAATGAGTGAAGTGGATTATAAAATTAACTCTTTGCCCAGCAGTTCTTTTGAATACTTATAAATACAACAAAGAATTGTCTGTCTTTTATTAATAATAAGATTAGTGCAACAAGATATAAAATTCTTTGTAGGTGAGCTCCGTATTGGAGTATTATTTCTTTGAAGTCAGATCTGAATTAGATGATCAGATGACAATACAACAACGCCAGTGAGAGCGTAAATATGAGGGTCATTGTCCAATTACTTTTTATAGCAAGAATCATTTCTAATACATTTCTATAGTAAAAATCATTTTTAATACATTCTTATAGTAAAAATCATTTCCAATGCATTTTTATAGTAAAAATCATTGTCCAATGCATTTTATAGTAAAAGTCATTTCTAATACATTTTTATAGTAAAAATCATTTCTAATACATTGTTATAGTAAAAATCATTTCCAATGCATTTTTAGAATAAAAATCATTTCCAATGCATTTTTAGAATAAAAATCATTTCAAATGCATTTTTATAGCAAAAATCATTGTCCAATGCATTTTTATAGCAATAATCATTGTCCAATGAATTTTTATAGCAAGAATCATTGTCCAATGCATTTTATAGTAAAACTCATTTCTAATACATTTTTATAGTAAAAATAATGTGTAATACATTCTTATAGCAAAAATCATTTCCAATGCATTTTTATAGTAAAAATCATTATCCAATGCATTTTATAGTAAAAATCATTTCTAATACATTTTTATAGTAAAAAATATTTCTAATGCTTTTTTAGAATAGAAATCATTTCAAATGCATTTTTATAGCAAAAATCATTGTCCAATGCATTTTTATAGCAAAAATCATTGTCCAATGAATTTTTATAGTAAAACTCATTTCTAATACATTTTTATAGTAAAAATCATTTCCAATGCATTTTTAGAATAAAAATCATTTCCAAAACATTTTTATAGTAAAAATCATTTCTAATACATTTTTATAGTAAAAATCATTCTAATACATTATTATAGTAAAAATTATTTCTAATGCTTTTTTAAAATAAAAAACATTTCAAATGCATTTTTATAGCAAAATCATTGTCCAATGCATTTTTATAGCATATAATCAATGTCCAATGAATTTTTATAGAAGAATCATTGTCCAATGCATTTTATAGTAAAAATCATTTCTAATACATTTTTATAGTAAAAATCATTTCCAATGCATTTTTTGAATAAAAATCATTTCCAATACATTTTTATAGTAAAAATCATTTCCAATACATTTTTAGAATAAAAACCATTTAGCATTGCATTAGAATAAAAAAATTTCAAATGCATTTTATAGTAAAAATCATTCCAAATGCTTTTTTAGAATAAAAACCATTTCAAATGCATTTTTATAGCAAAAATCATTTCCAATGCATTTTTATTAACAAATGTACAAAATGTCAAAAATTGAATATCTAATGATAAATTGATATTTTCTTGTAATTTGCAATAAATAATAAAAGATAAAAAAATAAATAACTTTCAACACCAAAAGAAGCAATTTTTGAAAGAATCAATGGAATCTTTCTTTTTCTTATGGAAAACCAAGAGAATTTGTTTTTCCCCCAAAGTCAACCCACAACCCCTGTCACTCTTTTTGGCTGTTTACCAATTCTGCAAATATTCTAACATTTCATATATCTCCCTGTACTTTTTTTTGTTGTAATCATTGTTAAGTTCTGTGAAAGACTTGGACAAAAATAATCTTTATGGTTCAAATGAGAAAGTAGTTTCTCAATCAGTCAATGCCAGAAACCAATCAAAAATGTTGTCTCGACTTTCCAATTGTGGTAGAAGGGGTAATTTTAGAGATGTTTACAAAGTTTTGGCTCAATAAGACAAGTGATCATTTAACAGTTATTTTAAACCGATATCCTCATCTTTTCTCTTCTTCTATTTGACTCATCTTTCTTTTCTGATCTTTAACATCTTCATTTCTATGATCCATCATTTGAAGGTATGGAAGGTTAGAATATCAACTCTTTAACTGGATTTGCTATCTAAAAACTCTGTAAGGAATCCCTTTCCGATTTTTCTGTTTACTGTCAACAAGTTTTTATAAGAAAGTTATTAACAAAAATAATTCAGTTCTAGTATCAGGTTTATCAAAAATATTTCCTGACGAAAATTATTGGATATTTACATAACATTTTTTTTAATTCATAGCAAATAAAAAAATATTATATATATATATATCCTCCCCCCATTGGGCCAGGTTAGCTCAGTCGGTAGAGCGTTCGACTAAAAAGCATTCGGCTAGAACCCATAAGGTTCCTAGTTCGATACCGGCCCTTGCCAACTCAGCGTATGAGTAGCACAGGGATCTGTGCGGTAAAATAAGGAGCTGATGGTAGATGTGGCGCTCCACCTCAGATGCTAAAACAATCTCCTTGGTCTAGCACAAGTGAAAAAGGGATAGACTCTCTCGCTGATTGGCTGATACCGACTTTATATATATATATATATATATATATATATATATATATATATATATATATATATACCAACCCCTCCCCACGAGCAGGATGTGACACAAGGTCAATTTCTATTGTCCTATTCTTTATTGTTATCTGCACAACATTTTGGCCAATGTGCCCTCCGGCCTTCTTCAGCCTTTCTTGTCGGACTCGGGAACTATCTCTAACTCGAAAACACCATCCTCGAACTTGGGAAGCCAACCGATTACAATACGACAGTGCTCACGTGACTTTCGGAAACATTTTTGAACAGGTTTGAATTCAGAGTTTTCCTTCTCCTAGACCAGTTGCCTAACCAAAGTTAAAGAGCCCAATCTGCCCAACTATTTATCCATAGCTGGACGGAGTGTCGGATTCATACCTTTCCCAAGGGTATTAGCGCTAAGTGAAATGCAATTAGCACATCCAGGATTTGAACTTGGGGCGACGAGTCCATTTCCCATGACTTTAACCATTACACCACGCGCTTCTTATATATGATAATATATATATAATAAAATTATATATATATAAACAATTTTGTTTTCTATAGCTGAGAACTGAGAATTCTGGACGTGGTAATTGCATTTCACTTAGCGCTAATACCCTTGGGAAATGTATGAATCCTACTCTCCCTCCAGCTATGGGCAAATAGTAGGGCAGACTTGGCTCTTTAACCTTGGTTAGGCAACCGGTCTAGGAGAAGGAAAACTCTGAATTCAAATCTGTTAAACTCCGTTTAAGAAATTGAGCTTGTGTCGCATCCTTCTCGTGCGGAAGGGTTGGTAAATATATATATACAATTTTGGCGTTTTATTCATTGGTCAATCCAGATCCTGCTATTTGGGACAGTCTGTAAATATAACTGGTGACTTTTCATACTCCTTATATTTTTTATTTATTTTACTTTCTGGGAGAGACCACATTTTTAGTTATTCTATTTTGAGATCTAATCTTTTTACAGGAATCTCTACAAGAATAACTTCATTGTTAGAATAGAACTAAGTGCTCTAATCACTGCTGGTATCACTTTCACTAACTTTCTGGGAGAGACCACATTTTTACTCATTCTATTTTGAGATCTAATCTTCTTATGTTTCTTTCTCTGCAAGAAAAGATAATTGTTAAAATAGAACCAAGTGCTCTAATCACTACTGGTATCACTTTTACTTAACTTTCTGAGAGAGACCACAGCTTTACTCATTCTATTTTGAGATCTAATCTTTTTACAAGAATCTCTGCAAGAATAAGATCATTGTTAGAATTGAACCGAGTGCTCTAATCACCACTGGTATCACTTTCACTAACTTTCTGGGGAGAGACCACAGTTTTACTCATTCTATTTTGAGATCTCATCTTCTTGTGCTTCGTTCTCTGCAAGAATACCTTCATTGATAATTTGGCATTCCGTTTGGTTAGGGTAGAGTATCACAATGTCTGAACAACAATGCGCATGTTTTTTAGTCTGTTTTTAAAAGCTTAATCTCACAGAATGTTAGACTTCCTTGATTCTTCTATGAATTCAATAGGAACATGATCTGACTATTCTTTAGCTTCACATTGTAGCCATTTTTCTTTCAAAGAAGATATTCACTGACTTTATCATCATATATATAATATTCTTTTTAAGCAAGTATTTTTCATAATATTGGTTACATTCAGTTTTTATGAAAATTGTTAGAGGTGTGCTTATTCATTCTATATACACATATACACATACAGAAACATATGTATACAGACACAGACACACACATATATATATATATATATGAATATACACAGGGGTGTGTAGAAGTAGGTATACAGTAATGAAAACAAAATTTTGGACCATATGACCTTTAGGCACCCCTTTTGCGATCTTGTTTCATATGGACATTTTTTTTCATTTACACTGTCAAGATCCAGTTGTTTGTTAACAGATGATTTTTAGAATTTTTTTAAATTATAAAACTAACCCATAACCCTAACCCTAACCTCTAACAAACAACCGGATTTGACTGTGTAAATGAAAAAATATCCTTATGACATCGGGATCGCAAAAGGGGTGCCTAAAGGTCATATGGTCTCAAAATTTTACCTACAAATAATTGAAGTTATAAAGGATTATACCAGTTTTGAAATATTGGGTTCATTTAATACATTTAATTCTGCCCTTGTTTAGTCATTTTGGTTTTTATATATAATAGATATGTTAACCTTTATCAGAGCAATATTAGGGAGCAATATAATGAAGCTCCTTAAAAACTGATATTTTCAAGTGAAATGAAATGAAAATGTGACAGATTCTATTGTTTAGCATTAATATATATATATATATATATATATTATATATAATTATATATGTATGTATATATATAATATATAATAATATATAATATATATATTATGTATGTTATATATATATATATGTATATATATATGTATATATATATATATATGTATAAGAGAGCTAAAAGAAAGGCGAAACAGCAGCACCCCCAACACCTACGTAAAGCGTTACCTTTTGTTTGCAGACATTGCACCAGAGACTGCCATTCGAGGATCGGTCTGTTCAGCCAGTCACGTAGCTGTAAGTGAGAGAGAGAAGAAGAAAAAACTACGCCATCTTCTAAAATAGACGGAAGGTTGCCAACCATATATATATATATATATATATATATATATTTGTATATGTATAAGTATTAACTTACCGGTGGGTATAAGAACGATCGTTGGAAGCGCACAATATCCAGAGGTTAAGGTTGAGAAAAAACAAATACAAAGTGCTCAATACAATGTAGAGCATAAATTTATTTAAGAATGGAAATGAGTAACCTACTCGAGTTTCATCGATAGATTCTTCAGGGTTACTTTTAAATTAATCGAGTTTACGATTAATCTTTGGTGTTATAAACATGCCGTTGGAATGGGACAACGGGCATGTTTATAACACCAAAGATTAATCGTAAACTCGATTAATTTAAAAGTAACCCTGAAGAATCTATCGATGAAACTCGAGTAGGTTACTCATTTCCATTCTTAAATAAATATATATATATATATATATATATATATATATATATATATATATTGCTTATGTTCACTTGCACCACATATTGCTTACGTTCACTTGAAACATACACACACACACACACAAACACATATATATATTTTTTTTTCATTTATTCATTAGAATCATTATTATGATTTTTAATATTTTTTACTTTCATAATTTTTATTACAATATTTCTATTAGTTTTAGATAAAGTTCTGTTTATATTTCTGTATACCTACTTTGCACCCCACTGTATAAACAAACAAACAATGTGTTTGATATGGCCTTAGCCGACAATTTTTGGGAGAATATGTGCTTAATTGAAGTCATGCCTAATTTTGAAAATTAATTAATTGTTAATTAATTAATTAGGCGGGCATATCTGTTCAGATGTAAGGCTAAACAAATCGAGAAAAAGTCAATCTCTGTATTTACATTTTGGCCTATTATGCCTCATCAGCAGAGTTATAGACATGAAGACTGCTCTGTGTG
>CM042169.1:64790218-64798057 GCA_023376005.1 Doryteuthis pealeii
AGGATGAACGATGGTCTGACCGTAGCGTGACCCCGAATGGAGAATTGAGTGTCAACCGAAAGTTTCGGGTGTTGACCGAAACCGGATGTCACGTGGTGACGTGGAACAACGAAGAAAGGTATCGGTCTCTTTTTGCTTTCGGACGTCGTAGGGTACGGACCTGACCTTGGGTCCCTTATGGGATCACAGTAATCTAGAAGTATAGTTCTCTCTCTCTTTCTCTCTGTCTTTTCACCTCTCCGATACAGCACACGAGACGAGCACGAAATAAAGGCTAGCAGTTGTAACTACATATTTCTCGCGTTGTAATTTTTATCAACACCATTTTAGCACTGTGAATTTGGAGGCACGTGGACGAGACCCGCTATACAATATACACCACCGCTGCCACGTTACAGTTATCGTTTTAGTTTGAGTTTGAGTTTTGTTTAACGGCATATCAACCCCTGTGGGTCATTTAATGCCAAAAAGGTTATTTTGGATTTCAGACTTTAAGGTAGTGGTTCTATGGAGATAATTGGTTATGTTCTGTTATATTTTGTTGAAAAGGTTGCTTTTTTTAATAAAATTTAAAATGTTTTCAGGGTTTAGATAGATAGATATATAGGTAGATATGAACTGACCGAGATTATTAGATAGCGAGATATTAAGAAATGACTTAAATATTTGGGAGGCATTGTATTGGTCTGTTCAGCCATTCATGCAGATGGAGATGAAAAAAGAATGTGGACACTACGCCATCGTCTCATGGACCCTTCCCTTCTCCTCCCAGCTATGGATAAATAGTAAGGCAGACTGAGCTCTTTAACCTTGCTAAGGCAACCAAGAAAGAACATCTTTAAATTCAAAACCTGAGGTGTATTGTAAAGAATCTGCACTACACTGGTGCACAATCTTTTCTGTTATCAGTTCATCCCCAAAATAGTTCTCAATTTCTCTATTGTTATTGATGCCTTTTATATTCTCTTGCTCTCTATATACTTGCACGCATATTCCTCATTTCCTCATCACAGACAAGTGTTACATAATTCATATGTAGTTTATGAATTATGTACGTACTGTAGTTAAATACTTTTTTGAACCAGAGTTCGTTAGATTCAAAATAAGGGGTGTCGAGTAGAAAATTACCCTAACCGTTATATTTATGATTGATATGTGGTGACATTCCACTTGGCATTTCCGGAAACGCATCAGCAGAAGCGCGTGCCAATTTTAAGAGTTTAGTTTAGCTGCGACCAACAAATAAATAAACCATACAAGTATTTACCCAACCCCTCCATCATACGAGGTCAATTTCTAAGCAGAGTATAGCTGGTTTTAATTCTTTGCCAATTCAACAGCATCTCCTTATAAGAAGAATAGAACTCTCATCATATATTGGAATTTTGTGTCACTATCTTCAGTCTACACCGGTACCTGAGCCCTTAAGGGACAGGGGTCGGGTTTCACCGACACACATCAGCAGCAGCCTGCCCTAACCTTTTGGTCACGTGAGATTCCTTATAAAAGGCTTCACAGTGGCTACTACAAACTCTCCTAGTAGTAACCCTTAAAGGGTTAACACCTTTTCTGATAACTACTGGCTCACACCAGTTCCCTAGCGGATAACAAGCTAAGTGCTTTTACGCACCCTCTTTTTCTACAAGTTTGGACACGGACAGAATAGCAACCCTTGAAGGATTCTCGTCCATTCCCTCGGAACTTCGGGCATTGAGGATTATTGTCATTAACCCTTGAAGGTCGATAATAATTACCTTCATTCCGCCCAGGATAAATTAGGGGAGCCTTCGATATTAATACATCATTCAGACAATATTCCCCCCCCCCCTTGATACTTTCAGTCCACAAGACTGGTGCAGGATTATTCTTGCAAGACTAAACTATATCTAACTTGTGACGGAGAACGAGAAAAGAAAAAGAGCAAGACATTGTCTTGCCTGCCGGGATCGAACCCGCGTCCTCCTGCATGCAAAAACAAATGCGATTTAGGTACTGGATGGATGTTTGAGTAATATGCCCATAAATAACCAAAGCGAGTGGAGCGTGGGGTGACAAGCATTCGGCCTACCATACTTTGGTGCTGTTTAACTTGAACCGAACTCCTAACTAATTACGGCTATACCATACTTTGATGCTGTTTCACTTGAACTGAACTCTTAACTAATTACGGCTATACCATACCTTGGTGCTGTTTAACTTGAACTGAACTCTTAACTAATTACGGCTATATCATACTTTGTTGCTGTTTAACTTGAACTGAACTCTTAACTAAAATACCTGGTCGCTTGTCCAACCTAAACTATGAACATTCTACAAACACTGTCTGATTTACCCATTTTAATGGGCCTTTATTATTAAATCGTTCTACTCTAATATTGTTGTATTGCTTGTTCCCTGACTTCACATTCCCGCTCGTTCTCACTGCACTTCTTTAACGTTTAATTTTTATATATATCCTATATCCAGTAAGTGGGTATACAACAACTCTTTCTTCTGTTACATAATTATTCCTAATATTTATGTGCAGTAGTGTAGAAACCAAAATGGCTGTTATAAGTTGCAGCCCACGGCCTTGAAGGATTGAATGACAAGGCCTGACCTCATCCTGATCCTTCCGGTGGATACTGTGATAATCGGTAGAGAAGACCCTCTTCCGGTTTAGATTAGAGAGATGTTTAGTCAGATCGGCCAAAGCCACGACGGTGGTAAGTCGTGTTATGCACGGTGCCGACTCAATCTGCACAGGTAGTCTGGTGAGGATTTCAGAATAAAATATGATCTAAGTTAAATCGAAGTCTTGTGTTATTATCTAAAAACTACCAATGACACAGGGCTTCTGATAAAGAGAAATCCCCAATGGAAGACCAGACACGAAGTCCCCAAGACGAAGTCCAGATGCTAGAAGAATAGAAGTAAGTAAAGAAAGAGAATATACAACACTTCTCCTAGACTGAGTGCTATACCAAGGCTAAATAACCGAGTCTGCCTTATTATTTACCCATAGTTATGAGGTATAGATTCATGTTTTTCCCAAGGGCTTTATTACAAAATGAACATGGTAACAAGAATTCCAAAACATGTCTGTCGTGATGATAAAATGATTTGTAAATTGTGTTGGAAGAAATAATAAAAAAGCAAAACCAAAAAAAAAAAAGCAACAAAAAAACAACATTGCGTGACAAATGATAAAATTGAATGCAATTTCCTGAAAAAAACAAAAAATGTAAATAATTTTCGGACAAAATGGCTGGCTGCAATTGTGTCGCAATCATGGGATGATTCAACGGAAAGAAAAGAAAACAAAATAACTGGCAGGAATAAAAAAAAAATTGATAATAATTTCATATTGAGTGCAGTATTTACTTTCTCAGATAGAATAATGTCTAAGACAATTATTCATCAGATATGTGTGTGTGTGTGTGTGTGTGTGTGTGTGTGTGTGTGTGTGTGCATATATGTGTGTGTGTGTGTGTGTGTATATGTGTGTGTGTGTGTGCATGTTTATATGTGTGTATGTGTGTATTTGTAAACATGACAAATAATTATGCATTTATATATATATTCATCAGATATGTGAGTATGCGTGTGCGTGTGCGTGCATATATGTGTGTGTGCATGTTTATATATATGTGTGTGTGTGTGCATATATGTGTGTGTGCATGTTTATGTGTGTGTGTGTGTGTGTGTGTGTGTGTGTGTGTGTGCATATATGTGTGTGGCATGTTTATATGTGTGTGGTGTGTGTGCATATATGTGTGTGTGCATGTTATATTGTATGTGTGTGTGTGTATGCATATATGTGTGTGCATATATGTGTTTGTGCATGATCATATATATATGTGTGTGTGCGTGTGTGTGTGCATGTTTATGTGTGTGTGTGTGCATACATGTGTGTGCATGTTTATATGTGTGTGTGTGTATGTGCATATGTATGTGTGTGTGTGCATGTGTATATATGTGTGTGTATGTGTGTATTTGTAAACATGACAAATAATTATGTATATATATATATATATATATATATATATATATATATATGAAAAGTGAATGGGAATGAATCCGACAGTATGAAATAAATATTTTTTAGAAAAACAAAACAATGATGTTATAATCTCTGACATAAATCTGTTTCGACCTTTTATTAAAGCGGTCTTCATCAAGAGCGAAATGTTTGTGATGGAAAGACGGTGTGACTAAACATTACAAACAACAGTGGTACAAACGAACGTTCATGTTCGGAGTTGTACCACTTTTGTTTGTAACGGTTTACTCACACCGTCTTTCCATCACAAACATTTCGCTCTTGATGAAGACCGCTTTAATAAAAGGTCGAAACAGATTTATGTCAGAGAATTATATAACATCATGTGTTTGTTTTCTCAAGATATTTATTTTATATATATATATACATATATATAATATATATATATATATAATTATACAAAGATATAATATTATATATGTGTGTGTATATATATATTATATATATATATATATATATATATATATATATATATATGCTCCCAACTCCTTGTTAGTTGAGCCCTCTGGAGTAAAATTTGATTGTCAGCCATAAATTAAGCTTAACATGGCAAGACTCTCCTATAAACAGGATGTGAGCTCTCTAACGGCTGTAACATACATACCTATGTATGTATTTATCAGTTAAAATCTACCCCTTCCCAGTGCGGACTGACAGAAAAGCAGCCAGGTTTCTATCAAGGCCGGAGGTACCTTGCAATGTCTATCCTCACTGAGGAGACATGATACATCAAAATGTGGTGTCTGTAGATGACAAATATATGTATATATATATATATATATATATATTATATATATATATATATATATTATAAATGTGATTTGTTTGAATAATTTAAATTTCAATCCTGTTACTTTCTGTATATACCTAGATAGATATATAGATAGATAGACAGACAGATCTATATACCTAGATAGATATATAGATAGATAGACAGACAGATAGATAGATAGAGAGAGAGATATACTAATAGATAAACAGATTGGTTTAACATAATGATGAAATCATTGGCATTTCAGTCTCAGCAGTCCCAATACTTTCTGTATATACCTTGTACAGATAGATAGATAGATAGACAGACAGATACATAGATAGATAGATAGATAGATAGATATACTAATAGATAAACAGACTGGTTTAACATAATGATGACATCATTGGCATTTCAGTCTCAGAAGACTATAATGTAGTTTTTGTGCCCCTGAAGTTACAGTGTCTCCTGTGACTGTAAAGTTCAATGTTCAAAAAGCATTCTCGACCACAGATGCTGCAAGTGAAGGATGTCCCTGAAGATGTTGGTGTGCCGGTGCTTTGTTGCCACTGCTTTCTTCTGGACCTCTTGGCTTCATGGTGTTGTGCCAGGGTGCCTTCAGACATGAACAGTCCATTACGAAGAGCCTGCCGCCACTGAGGGCTGTCCTGAGCTAAATTTTCTCAGCTGGAAGGGGCAATGCCAAAACCCCTGAGATCATCCTTGAAACGTAACTTGGGGCAACCAATCTGCCTCTTATCAAAGGAAAGCTCTGCATAGAGGATGTCCTTTGGGATTCATCCATCAACCATCCAGCGGACATGGCTCTGCCATCGAAGACAATGCTGTCTCAGTAGAGAACACAAGCTGGGAAGTTGAGCTCTCTCTCTAGAACTGCTGTGTTAGTGAACACTAGAATTGCTGCTAACACAGCAGTTCTAGGGAGATCTCAATGATGACATCATTAATTTATTAAATAATATAGAATATAGATAGATAGATAGATAGATATACTAATAGATAGACAGATAGATATACTAATAGATAGATAGATACTTTCCGTATATACCTTGTACAGATAGATAGATAGATAGATAGGTATACTAATAATATAGACAGATTGGCTTAACATAACGATGACATCATTGTTTTATCAAACTAGCTGTTCAGCAAAATTTTGAAATTGAAAAAATTTAAATTTCAGTCCTGATACTTTCTGTACATACATTGTACAGATAGATAGATAGATAGATAGATAGTTATACTAACAGATAGACAGATTGGCTTAACTTAAGAATTATATAATTGTTTTATTATATAAGTTGTTCAGCAAAGTTTTGATATTGAACAAATCTAAATTTCATTCCTGATACTTTCTGTACTTACATTGTACAGATAGATAGATAGATAGATAGATAGATAGACAGATTGGCTTAATGTAACAATGGCATCATTCTTTTATACGTTGTTCAGCAAAGTTTTGAAATTGAAAAAAAATTAAATTTCAGTCATGATACTTTCTGTACATATGTTATACATACAGAAAGACAGATAGATAGATAGATTGATAGATAGATATATATATAGATATACTAATAGATAGACAGATTGGCTTAATGTAACAATGACATCATTCTTTTATAAGTTGTTCAGCAAAGTTTTGAAATTGAAAAAATTAAATTTCAGTCATGATACTTTCTGTATATTGTACAGATAGATAGATAGATAGATAGGTAGACCGATTGTCTTAACCTAAGAATTATATGATTGTTTTATTATATGAGTTTTTCAGCAAAGTTTTAATATTGAAAATATTTTAAATTTCAGTCCTGATACTTTCTATATATACCTTGTACAGATAGATAGATAGATAGATAGATAGATAGATATACTAATAGATAGACAGGTTGGCTTAATAATATTATATTCAACATGATTGCTTTATTAAATAATGTACTCAGCAAAATTTTGAAATTGAAAAATTCAAATTTCAATCCTGATACTTTCTGTATATACCTTGTACAGATAAATAGATAGATAGATAGACAGCCAGACAGATAGATAGATAGATAGATAGATAGATTGGCTTAACCTAAGAATTATATCATTGTTTTATTATATGAGATGTTCAGCAAAATTTTGATATTGAAAATATTTAAAATTTCAGTTCTGATACTTTCTGTATGTACCTTGTACAGTTGAATAGATAGATAGATAGATAGATAGATAGATAGATTGGCTTAATGTAACAATGACATCATTGATTTATTATATAAGTTGTTCAGCAAAGTTTTGAAATTGAAAAAGAATTAAATTTCAGTCCTGATACTTTCTGTATATATACGAACAGACAGATAGATAGATAGATAGATAGATAGATAGATATACTAATAGATATACTAATAGATAGAAAAAGTGGCTTAATAATTTTCTTTTCAACATTTTGCTCACATCATTGCTTTATTAAATAATATACTCAGCAAAATTTTGAAATTGAAAAATTCAAATTTCAATCCTGATACTTTCTGTATATACCTTGTACAGATAGATAGATAGATAGATATACTAATAGATAGACATATTGGCTTAACATAACAATGACATTATTGTTTCATCAAATTAGCTGTTCAGCAAAATTTTGAAATTGAAAAAATTTAAATTTCAGTCCTGATTTCTTTCTGTACATACATTGTACAGATAGATAGATAGATAGATGGATAGATAGATAGATAGATAGATAGATAGACTGGCTTAACCTAAGAATGATATCATTGTTTTATAATATAAGTTGTTCAGCAAAGTTTTGATATTGGAAATATTTTAAATTTCAGTTCTGATACTTTCTGTATATACCTTGTACAGTTGAATAGATAGATAGATAGATAGATAGATAGATATACCAATAGATAGAAAAATTGGCTTAACATAATGATGACATGATTGTTTTATTTAATTAGTTGTTCAGCAAAATTTTGAAATTCAAAAAGATTTAATTTCAATCCTGATACTTCTGTATATACGTTGTACAGATAGATAAGATAGATCA
>CM042169.1:64798157-64870657 GCA_023376005.1 Doryteuthis pealeii
AGTAGGGAAGATGTCGATTCTCAATTGGAGCCCCATACTTCTGGCTTGTGCCATAATCTAGAATGCTAAGCTTAGTAAATAACTATATACAAATATGGTGTAATGGTTAGCAAGCTCGCTTAAACCATTGTAGTGAGTTCGATTCTCATTGGGGCCCCATACTTCTGGCCTTGTGCTATATCTAAGCAAGCTTAGTTTTTTACAACGTGGTAAATGGTTAGCAAGGTAATTTGCAGACCATTGTTAGTGAGTTCGATTCTCATTGGCCCCATACTTCTGGCCTTGTGCCATATCTAAGCTAAGCTTAGTAAATAACTATATACAATATGGTGTAATGGTTAGCAAGCTCGCTTTGCAAACCATTGTTAGTGAGTTCGATTCTCATTGGAGCCCCATACTTCTGGCCTTGTGCCATATCTAAGCTAAGCTTAGTAATACTATATCATATGGTATAATGGTTAGCAAGCTCTTCGCAGACCATTGTTAGTGAGTTCGATTCTCATTGGGCGCCCCATACTTCTGGCCTTGTGCCATATCTAAGCAAAGCTTAGTAAATAACTGGTGTAATGGTTAGCAAGCTAATTTGCAGACCATTGTTAGTGAGTTCGATTCTCATTGGGCGCCCCATACTTCTGGCTTGTGCCATATCTAAGCTAAGCTTAGTAAATAACTATATACAATATGGTGTAATGGTTAGCAAGCTCGCTTCGCAAACCATTGTTAGTGAGTTCGATTCTCATTGGGCCCCATACTTCTGGCCTTGTGCCATATCTAAGCTAAGCTTAGTAAATACTGGTGTAATGGTTAGCAAGCTAATTTGCAGACCATTGTTAGTGAGTTCGATTCTCATTGGGGCCCCATACTTCTGGCCTTGTGCCATATCTAAGCTAAGCTTAGTAAATAACTATATACAAATATGGTGTAATGGTTAGCAAGCTAATTCGCAGACCATTGTTAGTGAGTTCGATTCTCATTGGGGCCCCATACTTCTGGCCTTGTGCCATATCTAAGCTGCTTAGTAATATGGTGTAATGGTTAGCAAGCTAATTTGCAACCATTGTTAGTGAGTTCGATTCTCATTGGGCGCCCCATACTTCTGGCCTTGTGCCATATCTAAGCTAAGCTTAGTAAATAACTATATGGTGTAATGGTTAGCAAGCTCGCTTCGCAAACCATTGTTAGTGAGTTCGATTCTCATTGGGAGCCCCATACTTCTGGCCTTGTGCCATATCTAAGCTAAGCTTAGTAAATAACTATGGTGTAATGGTTAGCAAGCTAATTCGCAGACCATTGTTAGTGAGTTCGATTCTCATTGGGCGCCCCATACTTCTGGCCTTGTGCCATATCTAAGCTAAGCTTAGTAAATAACTATATGGTGTAATGGTTAGCAAGCTCGCTTCGCAAACCATTGTTAGTGAGTTCGATTCTCATTGGGAGCCCCATACTTCTGGCCTTGTGCCATATCTAAGCTAAGCTTAGTAAATAACTATATACTATGGTGTAATGGTTAGCAAGCTCGCTTCGCAAACCATTGTTAGTGAGTTCGATTCTCATTGGGAGCCCCATACTTCTGGCCTTGTGCCATATCTAAGCTAAGCTTAGTAAACTATAGGTGTAATGGTTAGCAAGCTTTCGCAAACCATTGTTAGTGAGTTCGATTCTCATTGGGCCCCATACTTCTGGCCTTGTGCCATATCTAAGCTAAGCTTAGTAAATAACTATATACAATGGTGTAATGGTTAGCAAGCTCGCTTCGCAAACCATTGTTAGTGAGTTCGATTCTCATTGGGCCCCATACTTCTGGCCTTGTGCCATATCTAAGCTAAGCTTAGTAAATAACTATATACAATATGGTGTAATGGTTAGCAAGCTCGCTTCGCAAACCATTGTTAGTGAGTTCGATTCTCATTGGGCCCCATACTTCTGGCCTTGTGCCATATCTAAGCTAAGCTTAGTAAATAACTATGGTGTAATGGTTAGCAAGCTCGCTTCGCAACCATTGTTAGTGAGTTCGATTCTCATTGGGCCCCATACTTCTGGCCTTGTGCCATATCTAAGCTAAGCTTAGTAAATAACTATATACTATGGTGTAATGGTTAGCAAGCTAGCTTCGCAAACCATTGTTAGTGAGTTCGATTCTCATTGGGAGCCCCATACTTCTGGCCTTGTGCCATATCTAAGCTAAGCTTAGTAAATAACTATGGTGTAATGGTTAGCAAGCTAATTCGCAAACCATTGTTAGTGAGTTCGATTCTCATTGGGCGCCCATACTTCTGGCCTTGTGCCATATCTAAGCTAAGCTTAGTAAATAACTATATACTATGGTGTAATGGTTAGCAAGCTCGCTTCGCAAACCATTGTTAGTGAGTTCGATTCTCATTGGGAGCCCCATACTTCTGGCCTTGTGCCATATCTAAGCTAAGCTTAGTAAATAACTATATACATATGGTGTAATGGTTAGCAAGCTTTCGCAAACCATTGTTAGTGAGTTCGATTCTCATTGGGCCCCATACTTCTGGCCTTGTGCCATATCTAAGCTAAGCTTAGTAAATACTTGGTGTAATGGTTAGCAAGCTAATTTGCAGACCATTGTTAGTGAGTTCGATTCTCATTGGGCGCCCCATACTTCTGGCCTTGTGCCATATCTAAGCTAAGCTTAGTAAATAACTATATACAAATGGTGTAATGGTTAGCAAGCTCGCTTCGCAAACCATTGTTAGTGAGTTCGATTCTCATTGGGAGCCCCATACTTCTGGCCTTGTGCCATATCTAAGCTAAGCTTAGTAAATAACTATATACAATGGTGTAATGGTTAGCAAGCTTTCGCAACCATTGTTAGTGAGTTCGATTCTCATTGGGGCCCCATACTTCTGGCCTTGTGCCATATCTAAGCTAAGCTTAGTAAATAACTATATACAATGGTGTAATGGTTAGCAAGCTAGCTTCGCAAACCATTGTTAGTGAGTTCGATTCTCATTGGGCCCCATACTTCTGGCCTTGTGCCATATCTAAGCTAAGCTTAGTAAATAACTATATACAATGGTGTAATGGTTAGCAAGCTCTTCGCAAACCATTGTTAGTGAGTTCGATTCTCATTGGGGCCCCATACTTCTGGCCTTGTGCCATATCTAAGCTAAGCTTAGTAAATAACTATGGTGTAATGGTTAGCAAGCTTTCGCAGACCATTGTTAGTGAGTTCGATTCTCATTGGGCGCCCATACTTCTGGCCTTGTGCCATATCTAAGCTAAGCTTAGTAAATAACTATATACAATGGTGTAATGGTTAGCAAGCTTTCGCAAACCATTGTTAGTGAGTTCGATTCTCATTGGGGCCCCATACTTCTGGCCTTGTGCCATATCTAAGCTAAGCTTAGTAAATAACTATATACAATATGGTGTAATGGTTAGCAAGCTTTCGCAAACCATTGTTAGTGAGTTCGATTCTCATTGGGCGCCCCATACTTCTGGCCTTGTGCCATATCTAAGCTAAGCTTAGTAAATAACTATATACAATGGTGTAATGGTTAGCAAGCTCGCTTCGCAAACCATTGTTAGTGAGTTCGATTCTCATTGGGAGCCCCATACTTCTGGCCTTGTGCCATATCTAAGCTAAGCTTAGTAAATAACTATATACAATGGTGTAATGGTTAGCAAGCTATTCGCAACCATTGTTAGTGAGTTCGATTCTCATTGGGGCCCCATACTTCTGGCCTTGTGCCATATCTAAGCTAAGCTTAGTAAATAACTATATATGGTGTAATGGTTAGCAAGCTTTCGCAAACCATTGTTAGTGAGTTCGATTCTCATTGGGCGCCCCATACTTCTGGCCTTGTGCCATATCTAAGCTAAGCTTAGTAAATAACTATATGGTGTAATGGTTAGCAAGCTCGCTTCGCAACCATTGTTAGTGAGTTCGATTCTCATTGGGAGCCCCATACTTCTGGCCTTGTGCCATATCTAAGCTAAGCTTAGTAAATAACTATATACAATATGGTGTAATGGTTAGCAAGCTCGCTTCGCAAACCATTGTTAGTGAGTTCGATTCTCATTGGGAGCCCATACTTCTGGCCTTGTGCCATATCTAAGCTAAGCTTAGTAAATAACTATATATGGTGTAATGGTTAGCAAGCTTTCGCAAACCATTGTTAGTGAGTTCGATTCTCATTGGGCCCCATACTTCTGGCCTTGTGCCATATCTAAGCTAAGCTTAGTAAATAACTATATGGTGTAATGGTTAGCAAGCTTTGCAAACCATTGTTAGTGAGTTCGATTCTCATTGGGCCCATACTTCTGGCCTTGTGCCATATCTAAGCTAAGCTTAGTAAATAACTATATACAAATGGTGTAATGGTTAGCAAGCTCGCTTCGCAAACCATTGTTAGTGAGTTCGATTCTCATTGGGAGCCCCATACTTCTGGCCTTGTGCCATATCTAAGCTAAGCTTAGTAAATAACTATATACAATGGTGTAATGGTTAGCAAGCTAGCAACCATTGTTAGTGAGTTCGATTCTCATTGGGAGCCCCATACTTCTGGCCTTGTGCCATATCTAAGCTAAGCTTAGTAAATAACTGTAATGGTTAGCAAGCTTTCGCAAACCATTGTTAGTGAGTTCGATTCTCATTGGGAGCCCCATACTTCTGGCCTTGTGCCATATCTAAGCTAAGCTTAGTAAATAACTATATACAAAATGGTGTAATGGTTAGCAAGCTTTCGCAAACCATTGTTAGTGAGTTCGATTCTCATTGGGCCCCATACTTCTGGCCTTGTGCCATATCTAAGCTAAGCTTAGTAAATAACTATGTAATGGTTAGCAAGCTATTCGCAAACCATTGTTAGTGAGTTCGATTCTCATTGGGAGCCCCATACTTCTGGCCTTGTGCCATATCTAAGCTAAGCTTAGTAAATAACTATATACAATGGTGTAATGGTTAGCAAGCTCGCTTCGCAAACCATTGTTAGTGAGTTCGATTCTCATTGGGAGCCCCATACTTCTGGCCTTGTGCCATATCTAAGCTAAGCTTAGTAAATAACTATATACAATGGTGTAATGGTTAGCAAGCTTTCGCAAACCATTGTTAGTGAGTTCGATTCTCATTGGGAGCCCCATACTTCTGGCCTTGTGCCATATCTAAGCTAAGCTTAGTAAATAACTATATACAAATGGTGTAATGGTTAGCAAGCTTTTGCAAACCATTGTTAGTGAGTTCGATTCTCATTGGGGCCCCATACTTCTGGCCTTGTGCCATATCTAAGCTAAGCTTAGTAAATAACTATATACTGGTGTAATGGTTAGCAAGCTAGCTTCGCAAACCATTGTTAGTGAGTTCGATTCTCATTGGGAGCCCCATACTTCTGGCCTTGTGCCATATCTAAGCTAAGCTTAGTAAATAACTATATGTAATGGTTAGCAAGCTCGCTTCGCAACCATTGTTAGTGAGTTCGATTCTCATTGGGAGCCCCATACTTCTGGCCTTGTGCCATATCTAAGCTAAGCTTAGTAAATAACTATATACAAATGGTGTAATGGTTAGCAAGCTCTTCGCAAACCATTGTTAGTGAGTTCGATTCTCATTGGGGCCCCATACTTCTGGCCTTGTGCCATATCTAAGCTAAGCTTAGTAAATAACTATAGGTGTAATGGTTAGCAAGCTCGCTTCGCAACCATTGTTAGTGAGTTCGATTCTCATTGGGAGCCCCATACTTCTGGCCTTGTGCCATATCTAAGCTAAGCTTAGTAAATAACTATAGGTGTAATGGTTAGCAAGCTAAACCATTGTTAGTGAGTTCGATTCTCATTGGGAGCCCCATACTTCTGGCCTTGTGCCATATCTAAGCTAAGCTTAGTAAATAACTATATACTATGGTGTAATGGTTAGCAAGCTGCAAACCATTGTTAGTGAGTTCGATTCTCATTGGCGCCCCATACTTCTGGCCTTGTGCCATATCTAAGCTAAGCTTAGTAAATAACTATATACAAATATGTGTAATGGTTAGCAAGCTAGATTCAGACCATTGTTAGTGAGTTCGATTCTCATTGGGCGCCCATACTTCTGGCCTTGTGCCATATCTAAGCTAAGCTTAGTAAATAACTATATACAATATTCACAGATACAGTAAAAAACGAACTTAACTTGTCCATATCCTCCCAAATGTAACACTGTCAACTGTGAGGTGAACTGGAACTTTGGTAAGTGACAATGGTAGTACAATCTAGATAATACTTTACCATTTGTTTTAGATACGTTTAATTACAATCACTGATTGGACTGGTGCACTCCGTGAGTTTGCTGTTGTAACATTTTTAAGACTGAGGAATTTGTAATTGCTATGCAGAGATCTTCTCATGCTCATTTCATACTACGTCGGAATGATGCAGTTCCAGATAGAATTTTAAACCTATAGTTGTATTGATTCTCTATATGGAGCAGCATTAGAGTTTGTTTTTGTTGTGAGGTTTTAAGGGGTCGAATAAGAACGGGTAACAAATGTAGGAAAATGTATTTACAGAAAGTAGATAAATACAATACAGATAAGTGGGAATTACGTCCGACAAATAGAGTTATTGGCTTACTCGCATTGGCTTACTGCCAAGCCACAATTATCCCTGTTACTTATAGTAACCCGTCGGCGCATTCCATTGGTCAATAGGATATATCACCTATAACAGTTTTTTTTTTAAAACTAATCATAGTTTAGATTTGACAGAAGGCCAGTGATCAAACATACTTATCAGAAATTTATTGGGTTGCCTCTGTGGGGATCAAAATAAAATTAAAATTAAATCAAATAAAAAAATTAAAAAATAACTATCACCATGGAGCCCTTAGACAAGAAGAACCCTCTGGGCGTGCGCTGAATAAAGATCCATTTCTTGGCACCAAAAGGAAACCTCGGCTATTCAGACGCAGACCTTGACTGGGAACAGACGCTATGACTGGAAAAGGATGAAATGTCCTATCCATGAAATAGCAATGAACCTAAAAATAAAGTCTGAGTCCTAAAAGTATATTTTGCCCTTGTCACTTTTCTGTTGCTTAATTCCTTTTCAACCTGACAACCCACAAGAAGGAAGAACCCCTTATATTTGGGGTCTAAAAGAAACAACCAGCGAACACACACCAAAATAACCAAAAACCTAAACCCTCAAAAAAACAACACCTACCCCATACCACTGCAGCTTAATAATCAAGTTATTTTTTTCAAACCTTGCCCATATGCTTAAGAGTTGGATATTCCATTCTAAAAGCTGAAATATCAGACTTCATAATTCCCAACTTAAAAAGAAAAATCTTTTGTTTTTTTTTTCATTCTAGCTTTCGGTTGAAATATCCCCAAACAATTTATAAACCAATAAAATCCTATAATCTTTGGTGTCTGTATTATGCTGTTTCCAGGTCACCCATGGGCAACAGTTATTTGTTTCGGTCTCCGTTGGATAAGCTCTGCATAGAAATAGATGGAAATAACAATTCAATTGTTGACATAAAATCTATACTTTGAGACTTGTGAGCAATTCTTTATGAATCCCTTGATATTACATTCCAATTATTTCATGATCATCGGGTTATTGTCATATTTCCTCGGATAAAGAAGATTACTGAGTTATGTGTCTTTTGTGAAAGAGAAAGGGGGGGGTATAAAAGAAACAATATGGACAAGAATTACCCAAACAGAATCAAGGGTAAAAACATTTTGATTTACTTTTTTATTTTCGAGTTTAACAACCGATGAAATTTATTTTTTCTCTAGACAGAAAACTGTATCTGAATTGATGGTTGTCAGTGAAGACTAAAATGTTTCTCTTATATTCAAATGAAAAAACAATTGTTCTTTCAGGAAGTATGTAGGAATTTATCCAGACCATTCACCCACTGGAAAGATGTGGCACAAGGTCGCAAGTATCGGGCATCTATTCAGTATTAATGGATACGGGAGTCTGCCTCGCCAACCATGATACTACGGTGGGACAATTGTTATGACAGAAAGTATGTAGGAATTTATCTAACCCATTCGCCCACCGGAAAGAAGTGGCACATATAGTAAATTTAATCTCCAACAGCGAAAGATCCTTAAAAAAACATCAGAGGAAAATATAATGGAATAATCCATTAGTATTATCTGCGTTATTCGGACTATTATCCTCATCTTTATTGTTATCTGTACAACGTTTCGGCCGATATGCCCTCCGGCCTTCTTCAGGTATTTCTTGTCGGACTCGGGAACCTTCCGAACGGGAACCTTCTCGGAACGGAGCCTTATTTTCAGACTCGGAACCTTTTTTGAACTCGGGAACTTTCTTGTTGTAGTCGGGAACCTTCATGTCGTAATCGGGAGCATCACGGAACTTCGAACCCAACCCTTTTATTCAGTCCACGGTGGTATCGTGTTTCTATTCGCTAACCATAGCTGGATAGGAGTTGTATTAATTATTTTTCTATTTTACTGCGCCGTCTCAGGATTAAACCCGGAATCCAGGATATAACTGTCACTTAGAACTTCTTAACCTACCTACCTCATCCACTAGGCATGTGTCCAATTGGACAATTCAGTGTGTGTCCGACAAGAAATACCCGAAGAAGGCCGGAGGCAAATATCGACCGAACCGTTGTACAGATAACAATAAAGATGAGGACAATAGTCCGAATAACGCAGATGAGGACAATAGTCCGAAATAACGCAGATATGCAAGCCTCATCTCAACATACAGAGAAATAGAAAAAAAATCAATTGTTCTTTCTGAAAGTGTGTAGGTATTTATCCAATCCATTCGCCCACTGGAAAGATGTGGCACAAGGTCGCAAGTAATGTGGGCATCTATTCAGTATTAATAGATCTAGGAGTCTGTTCGCCAACGCATGATAGACAACGGTGGACAATTGTTATGACAGAAAGTATGTAGGAAATTTATCCAACCCATTTGCTCATGGAAAGAAGTGTGACATATGGGGTGGCAAGGGGTTTTGTGTTTTAAGGTTTAAAGGTAGTTGGATATTCTTGGTGCGTGTTCTTGGGGTTTGCTTTTAACCCCATCTAATTTGGTGTTTGCGAGGAAAAGAAACGAACGAAAAGGAAAGAGACAAAGATAGAAGGTGGTTTTATGATTTAGGCTTTATTCACGGGTCATAGCCAGTCCTGACATGGGAATTTCTCCCTGGCCGGTAGTGGTGTCTTGTCCCAGACAAAGGCCTAAGTCTGAATCGCCGAGGCTTCTCTTTGGGTCTGAAGTGGTGTCTTATTTCTGTTTATGTAGATAAATGGTATACGTCATGCATATATATATATATATACATATAATTTCAAACACACACACCTAACATATCAAATGAACGCGTGACTTGCGTGCGACTTGCGCGCAAACAATTGTCGAACCGTTACAATCATTTTTTAGCGCTTAAGTCGCGCGCAAGTCCCCACGCAAGTCCGCTCAAATCGACGCAAGGATTGAAAAAAAATAACGTAGCGTTCAACCGTTATTACACAGCCATTATAATGGAAAAGTTGCAGAAACACACACAACTATCAAATATCAGACATATTCTGCCAAAATAATAATTCAATGCCTGAAGAAGACAACAGATCAGAAACACGTGTCGCATAAAAAGATAAAAAGAATTTAATTTATTTTTTTCTGAGAACATAATACATTTGCGGACCTTCTTTTTTTTTATATAAAATATTGAATTTTCTCCGTTGTAACCAGAACAACATCTCTATATATATATATATATTATATAATATATATACTACACAAGTGCCAATCACGCCCCTGAAGGAGAGAGACAGCGACAGAGAAAGACAGAGACACAGATGGAGAGGATGTCAGAGGGCTAATACAAGATTGACAGTTGAACAAATTCTGCACTTGACAAGAACACTTGTTCTTGTCTCTTCTCCGTGTCTATTTTGTGTCCTCCACAGATTGTCACTATCCACACACTTGTCTTCCCAAACTGCATCTCATGCCACCATGAATTGCCCACCCTCAAAGCTCATTTACACCTCCCCCCTCTCTGTATTCTTCTTCCAGCCAACAGTTAACGTGTTGTTTGCGTTTTATTTCTGTTCTGTAACTTTTCGGTTCAAGAGGGTTAGAATCTAATGTCAGAGAGTATCAACATTCTCTATGCCAATGAGTGCTAATTTCCTTTCTCTGCACAACTAATAACATGTGTATCAAGCTGGAAGTTTTGTATGTGAGCCAGATAAGAGGATAAAAAATGCAGGAATTTAGCGTTCACAAGAAAAGCATTTTAACTTCTTTTGCAGACAGTTCTGCTCAGAACACGATGCACAATCAGTCCATAAGAACCAATTTAGCATTCTTCTTTTCTTCTTATTTTTTTTGCTTTTATATCTTCATTGATTTTTTTTTGCTCTTTTCTATTTCCTTCTTATTTTTCCATTCCTTTGTTCATTCTTTATTTTTCTTCTCTTCTTCATTTCATTCTTATTTTTATTCTTCCTCCATTCTTTATTTTTATTTTTATTTTTTAACTTTTGCATCTTCTATCCAGTTTTTTATTATTTATTTCTTCTCCTTTTCATTTCATTCTTAATTTCTTTCCTTTATTCATTCTTTTATTTTTCTTCTCTTTTTATTTCATTCTTAATTTTTTTCATTCATTCATTCTTAATTTTTTCTCCTTTTCATTTCATTCTTAATTTCTTTCATTCATTCATTCTTTATTTTTCTTCTCTTTATTTTCATTCTTAAATTTCTTTCATTCATTCATTCTTAATTTTCTTCTCTTTTTTATTTCATTCTTAATTTCTTTCCTTCATTCATTCTTTATTTTTCTTCTCTTTTTTATTTCATTCTTAAATTTCTTTCATTCATTCATTCTTAATTTTCTTCTCTTTTTCATTTCATTCTTATTTTCATTTCCTTTATCAATTCTTTATTTTTCTACTCTTTTCATTTCATTCTTTATTTCTTTCCTTCATTCATCCTTTATTTTTCTTCTTTTTTTTCATTTTCTTCTTATTTTTCTTCTTTCATTCATTCTTTATTGTTCTTCTCTTTTTTACTTTTTACATCTTTTATCCAGTTTTTTTTATTTATTTATTTTCTCCTTTTCTCATTTCATTCTTAATTTCTTTCCTTCATTCATTCTTTATTTTTCTTCTCTTTTTTATTTCATTCTTAATTTCTTTCCTTCATTCATTCTTTATTTTTCTTCTCTTTTTAATTTCATTCTTAATTTCTTTCATTCATTCATTCTTAATTTTCTTCTCTTTTTCATTTCATTCTTATTTTCATTCCTTCATTCATTCTTTATTTTTCTTCTCTTTTTTATTTCATTCTTAATTTATTTCATTCATTCATTCTTAATTTTCTTCTTTTTTTCATTTCATTCTTATTTTCATTCCTTTGTTAATTCTTTATTTTTCTACTCTTTTTCAATTCATTTTTTATTTCTTTCCTTCTTCATCCTTTATTTTTCTTTTCTTTTTCATTTCATTCTTATTTTCGTACCTTCCTTCCTTCTTCATTTTTCTTCTGTTTTCTTCCACATCTTTATCTAGTTTTTTCTTTTTTATTCCTTCTTTCGTTTTTTCTTTCTCTGATCTTTTTTTTTATTCCGATTTTATATCCTTCATTCATTCATTTTTTTTTTTAAATTTTAAATTTTCTATCGACTTTCATTTATTCTTTTTTTCTTTCTTCTTATTTTCATCAAGTTTCAATTCTATCTTTATTTTTTTTCCTTCATTCATTCTTTATTTTCTTCTCTTTTTTTCCTTTAACATTCTTATCAACTCTTTTATTCTTTCATTCATTCATTCGTTCTTTCATTTTCTTTCTTTCTTTCTTTCTTTTCTTTTTTCCTTTAACATTCTTATCAACTTTTATTTATTCTTTTATTCATTCATTCGTTCTTTCATTTTCTTTCTTTCTTTCTTTCTTTAATTCCTTCTTCACTTTTCTTCTTTGTTTCCTTTAACATTTTTATCACCTTTCATTCATTCATTTATTTTTCTCTTTTTGCTTTCTTCAAGATTCAATTTCATTCTTACGTTCTTTCCATTATTCATTCTTCATTTTTCTTCTCATTTACCTTTCACTTTTTTATTGAGTTTTATTCATTCTTTCTTTCTTTTATTCATTCATTTTTTCTTTTCTTTCTTTCTTTCTCCAAGATTTTCTTTCATTCTCATTTTCTTTCCTTTCCAGTTTTTGCAAGTTATTTAATTTCTTTGCAGTCTGTCTCTGTTCAATAAAATATGATATAAAAAAATTCCATCCATACGAACCAAATTCCAACACTAATTTTTATCGTTTATCTTTTCCTCTCTGCCATGAGGAATTTTTATTATTATACATTGATCCACTCAGTCTGGGTGTCTTTATCGCAGTTGTTCTCTAAGTCATAATATTTCGCCAATTGTATCCTCTTATATTCTTCAGATGTCTGGTATTTTGAAATAAACCCTTTATTAAATCCAGGCCGATGGTCAAGTCATGTTGAAAGCATTGGTTCCTGCTAGATTACTAAAGTTAAGAAGCATAGAGCATGTTCAATACTTAGATGGGTGTGTATAGTATATTATACTGAATATATGACTTTTGTTATTCCTAATATTTCACTTTCAAAGAATCTTAGGTAATAATAAAACAATTCAGGACATTTTTCTTTTTATACTGATAAAATTGGCTAGCATCAAGAGCCCTTTATAGGGCAGGTATAATAAACTATCTGAAGTACTCATCTACTTTGAGTAAGAAGGCAATACTTGTGTTATGTAATGGTTCCCAGACGAAGTGTGAGGATGTGAATGACAGGTGGTAAGTCGGGGTTTAATCCCAGTCACCAATGTCAAGTCAAGTCAATGTTTTTGGTTTGGTTTTGGTTTTTGGTTTTTACGGCATATCAACCTCAGTGGGTCATTTAATGCCGATAAAGTTTTGAAATAAATCAATTCTTAATGGATAATACATTTTTTTAAAAAAATAAATACATTTTTCTATTTAACCCATAGATGGGACCACTAACAGGTACTACCAACTCCGGGTCAGAGTGGACCAGGGAGCAATGGTGATGAAGGGGTGCTCTACATTCCCAAAACCTCCAAAACTGGAAGCTCACCATCAGATAGAGTTTAACGTCATTGCCAGGACATGTGGACCCTCAGTCACCGCCTTCTAGCACCCATATGATAAAAAGGGGTTGGGGCTTGCCATACGGGCAATAGGGTTGGGAAAATCATATAAGTGTTAGGGCTTGACGTGACCAGCCGATTGATCGGAGGGGGCCTCTCCGAGCCCGTCTAGCCCAAGAAAGGGCCAAAGTGGAGTATTGCAAGTCATGAACTGCTCATCCACCTGGGCTCTATCCTTAAGCATCACGGGTCGCCACCCACGGCCAACAGGTGGCCTCATTGGGAGAGTCTTACCCCTCTGCATGGTGCAGTCGGTGCATTCTAACGCCCAACAGGGCGGTCAAGTCATGTTGAAAGCATTGGTTCCTGCTAGATTACTGAAGTTAAGCAGCAATGGGCCTGTTCAAATACTTAGATGGGTGTAATAGTATAATTATTATGGTCTACTGGAAATTTGGGGATTGAAAATAAAACAGTATTCGGATTTCTGGAGAAAGAGAGGAAAAGAATAATGTTATATATTCTTCTAATAATCTTTTGTATCTTATGTAGCTGGGCGTTATTCTGTCCTGGAACTTTTCATTTGGAGATTTCGTGTGTGGTCTTCCATTAGGGATTTCTCGTCTATCAGAAGCCTTGGCTCATTAGTAGTTTTTGGATAAATAACCCAAGACTTAGATTCTCTTTATATCATATTTTATTTAGAAATCCCCATCTAGACTAACTGCGTAGAGTGTGAGTACGGGAGCGCGCTGAACGCGATTGCTACCTCCGTGGCTTGCCCAGTACTGACTTAACCAATTCTTTCAATTCAAAACCGGAAAGAGCCTTTGTTTCTCATTTCTCTACTTATTCTCACGGTATCTACCGGAAAGAGGTTAACACGAGGCTAACATGTGCCAATCAATCTTCCATGATATCGTCATATACTACCACTCAAAAAACTGCTAGTGGGTAATTTCTACCTGCCGTTTTGTTTTCTACACTAACCCGACATAATTGTTAGGGTACGAACAATTATGTAACAATAATAACAAAGAGTGATTATAGTTTTGAACTCAATTGACTGACCAATGACCCCGGAACTAAAGTCAAAAATAAAAGGATGTCCTACTTTCTACGGAGGGGTGAAAATGACACTCCCACCCCGAGGACGACAAAAAGAGAGGAAAATCGGTCTTTTTTTTTTTTGCCAGGCTTCATGGGAGGCAGACGGGCTTTCCGATTACCCCGTATGGGTTTCGCATAGTAGGACAGAACATGATTTATGATAGAAAAATTTACCCCCCCCTCCTCTCTCTCTCTCTCTCTCTCTCTCTCTCTCTCAAAAAAAAAAAAGAACCCACAAGCCTAGAAAGAAATAAACAAACCTTTGTGACTATACGGTTTGCGTATGTTGTTTCTGAACTAACAACGACTACTACTACTAACGACTACGACTACAACTCGACTTGCGGCCCTATGCAATAGGGTGACCATTTAAGCAACAGTGGGTACTGCTAGCAGTCTGATATCAAAATGACTTTATTCAGCATTAAAGTGTTAATATGCCATAAAACAAAGCCACTCACCATACATGTTAATTGAACCAAAGTATAACATTGGAATCTGTGTTTCTTATAATACGTTATAAGGCTCAGAATAACCTTCCAATGTATGCTACGTATATACATAAATGAATCAAACAAAGAAGTGCAATATAATAACAATATAGACTTTATTGTCTGAGCATGCTGAGAAGGACATGCATTACAAGATACAAAACAGATAGGACGAAAGTCCTTTGGATGTACAAAAGAGTTTATAAAGAATATGAGTCACTTACTGATAGTTGTGGGGAAAAGCACCCCCACTTATGGACAGAGACTACATGGGTCTAGTCCATATTTTGTGGATGCTATACCAAGAGAAAGGGGCAGATGGCTTCCCAAGATGAGTTTAAATACCTAGCTAATAGTGTCAACTATTGGCGAAACCCCTGTGGCAAGGGAAGATAACCCTTTTAGACACAAGTCCATCCCAGCAGGGACAGACAATTGCTACTCCACAAAATTAATTGTACCAAGGCTTTATACTTAGTGCAGGTGGTAAATTTATTGAGAGATTTTACACTACATTACAAAATGAATAGACTACCCCATTCATAATGTGCCATTTAATAAGTGTGGCGCACAGTTGACATGTGAGTAATGACAATGAAGGGATATTAATTAAGTATTAAACAGGCTTGTCACTGCTTAATTTCGGTGATCTAGTACGATTTCAGGACCGCCCTCGGTGGTGGTAGACTCTCCGTAGAGAACTGCTCATGTCAGAAGTCACCCTGAAATACCATGAAGCTAAGAGGCCCAGAAGAAAGTAGCGGCAACATAGCAACAGCACATCAACATCTTCAGGGATACCCTTCAAAATCTGTGGTCGAGAATGTTTTTCAAACATCGGACTTCACAGTCACAGGAGGC
Organism: Doryteuthis pealeii; assembly: GCA_023376005.1. NCBI lineage: Eukaryota > Metazoa > Mollusca > Cephalopoda > Myopsida > Loliginidae > Doryteuthis > Doryteuthis pealeii. Next base: position 64,813,723 of record CM042169.1, read on the forward strand.
ACTGTAACTTCAGGGGCACAAAAACTACATTATAGTCTTCTGCGACTGAAATGCCAATGTTGTATACCTTTTCTTAAATTCTTATCTCTGCTCGTATTTTCTTCTGATCGGCTTTGGTTCTATCTTCTAACATCTTGACTTGGTCTGGTCTATCGTCTCAGATCTCCTAAGGTCTGGTTTTCTATTGCTATGTTCCTGCTGGCTGGTCGTCCTGGATTCATTTCTTAGTCTTGTTACCAAGACATTCATCAACCACAAGAACATATTACTTATACAAACTTTTATTTCCTTAACTATACATTTCATGTAACTAAATATCTGACTAACATAGCGCGCGTGAGTTCCAGTTTTAGGTAGGACCTAAAATGGTCGACTTCTCTTCCATTGAAGGACCCGGCCATGGAATGAAAAGGGTCATTCCCTCAGAATTACAGGGGACCGACAATTATCTTATGCAACCGCATAGATTATGTAACACCAATAAAGTACTAACCAATGCTTACTGCATGACTTGGCGAACATTAATGAATTGTTGTAACTGTTATGAATAAAAATGTAGCTTACCCTGAATTTTGTCCCCCTTATATGTTGGTAGTAATGATATCAATTAATATTAATTGTACCAAGGTATTATACTTAGTGCAGGTGGTAAATTTATAAAACGTCAAACTATCTGCTATCAGATCAAACTAAACTGAATTTACTTTCATTGCTTAAATTTAGAATAATTTATGTCCTCCTAAAATTATGCGGTATCAAGTCAAGCCTTTTTATGCAATCCAATTATAAATCCAGTGCAAAATGGTTCATGGTCAAGTCACATTGAAAGCATCGGTTTCCGCAAGTTTACCAAAGTTAAGTACAAATGAGCCTATTCAATACTTGGATGGGTGACCAATAAATGCCAATAAAGTACTAACCAATGCTTACTGCATGACTTGGCCAAAAGTGTTGTAACTGTTATGAATAAAAATGTAGCTTGCCCTGAATGTTTTCCAGCTTAGATGCTGGTAGTAATGATATCAATTAATATTAATTGTACCAAGACATTACACTTAGTGCAGGTGCTAAATTTATAATTTTGTCCCCCTTCGATGTTGGTAGTAATGATATCTCCCTATGAGTGTTTAAGCCATTGATTTTTCATTAAGATTTGTTGCCAACCCTGGCAACTGGGGCTTTAAAATACACTGACAAAATCTCTGCAGAATGAGCCACTTATTTACTGTGCGTGGTGATCCTATGATGATTAAGGACGGAATCCTGATGGCTGTGCAGTCCATGACATGCCACTCTCTACTTATAGTTAACTAGGGGTTAACTGACCCACTGAGGTTGATATGCCATAAAACAAAACAAACCAAACCCAATTAAGATTTGAATCACACAAATACTTATAGTAAAATAAGGAGAGTTATGTAAATTCGAAGAATTAACATAACCCCGCCAATTTTTCGAGTTGAAATCTCAAATGTTTTTTAAAAATTGAGTACCTATCAAGAATGAATAAAATAGAAACACGTTTGGTAATGGGTTGGCATACTGTAAAAACCAACCAACCAACCAACCAACCAACATACCAACCAAACAGCCAAGATTTGTAGCAATAATTTCAAAAAAATGGTTCAGTTTTTTACCTGTCAGATTTTTTGTCCAATATTGTATATTCATAATATGATCACTACAAATCTACCTTCTTCCTTAAGATTTGACTTGAATCAAACTAAGGCTGGTGATAGACATAACTGTAAAATATACCCCTCCCCACACCATACAGAGGTCAATAAGTGAAGTGGATTATAAAATTAACTCTTTGCCCAGCAGTTCTTTTGAATACTTATAAATACAACAAAGAATTGTCTGTCTTTTATTAATAATAAGATTAGTGCAACAAGATATAAAATTCTTTGTGGGTGAGCTTCGTATTGTAGTATTATTTCTTTGAAGTCAGATCTGAATTAGATGATCAGATGACAATACAACAACGCCAGTGAGAGCGTAAATATGAGGGTCATTGTCCAATTAATTTTTATAGCAAGAATCATTTCTAATACATTTCTATAGTAAAAATCATTTTTAATACATTCTTATAGTAAAAATCATTTTTAATACATTCTTATAGTAAAAATCATTTCCAATGCATTTTTATAGTAAAAATCATTGTCCAATGCATTTTATAGTAAAAATCATTTCTAATACATTTTTATAGTAAAAATCATTTCTAATACATTGTTATAGTAAAAATCATTTCCAATGCATTTTTAGAATAAAAATCATTTCAAATGCATTTTTATAGCAAAAATCATTGTCCAATGCATTTTTATAGCAATAATCATTGTCCAATGAATTTTTATAGCAAGAATCATTGTCCAATGCATTTTATAGTAAAACTCATTTCTAATACATTTTTATAGTAAAAATAATGTGTAATACATTCTTATAGCAAAAATCATTTCCAATGCATTTTTATAGTAAAAATCATTATCCAATGCATTTTATAGTAAAAATCATTTCTAATACATTTTTATAGTAAAAATCATTTCTAATACATTGTTATAGTAAAAAATATTTCTAATGCTTTTTTAGAATAGAAATCATTTCAAATGCATTTTTATAGCAAAAATCATTGTCATGCAGCAAAAATCATTGTCCAATGAATTTTTATAGTAAAAATCATTTCTAATACATTTTTATAGTAAAAAATCATTTCCAATGCATTTTTAGAATAAAAATCATTTCCAAAACATTTTTATAGTAAAAATCATTTCTAATACATTTTTATAGTAAAAATCATTTCTAATACATTATTATAGTAAAAATTATTTCTAATGCTTTTTTAAAATAAAAAAACATTTCAAATGCATTTTTATAGCAAAAATCATTGTCCAATGCATTTTTATAGCATATAATCAATATCCAATGAATTTTTATAGAAAGAATCATTGTCCAATGCATTTTATAGTAAAAATCATTTCTAATACATTTTTATAGTAAAAATCATTTCCAATGCATTTTTTGAATAAAAATCATTTCCAATACATTTTTATAGTAAAAATCATTTCCAATGCATTTTTAGAATAAAAACCATTTTAAATGCATTTTTATAGTAAAAATCATTCCAAATGCTTTTTTAGAATAAAAATCATTCCAAATGCATTTTTATAGCAAAAAGCATTTCCAATGCATTTTTATTAACAAATGTACAATATGTCAAAAATTGAATATCTAATGATAAATTGATATTTTCTTGTAATTTGCAATAAATAATAAAAGATAAAAAAATAAATAACTTTCAACACCAAAAGAAGCAATTTTTGAAAGAATCAATGGAATCTTTCTTTTTCTTATGGAAAACCAAGAGAATTTGTTTTTCCCCCAAAGTCAACCCCAACCCCTGTCACTCTTTTTGGCTGTTTACCAATTCTGCAAATATTCTAACATTTCATATATCCCCCTGTACCTTTTTTTTGTAATCATTGTTAAGTTCTGTGAAAGACTTGGACAAAAATAATCTTTATGGTTCAAATGAGAAAGTAGTTTCTCAATCAGTCAATGCCAGAAACCAATCAAAAATGTTGTCTCGACTTTCCAATTGTGGTAGAAGGGGTAATTTTAGAGATGTTTACAAAGTTTTGGCTCAATAAGACAAGTGATCATTTAACAGTTATTTTAAACCGATATCCTCATCTTTTCTCTTCTTCTATTTGACTCATCTTTCTTTTCTGATCTTTAACATCTTCATTCCTATGATCCATCATTTGAAGGTATGGAAGGTTAGAATATCAACTCTTTAACTGGATTTGCTATCTAAAAACTTTGTAAGGAATCCCTTTCCGATTTTTCTGTTTACTGTCAACAAGTTTTTATAAGAAAGTTATTAACAAAAATAATTCAGTTCTGGTATCAGGTTTATCAAAAATATTTCCCGACGAAAATTATTGGATATTTACATAACATTTTTTTAAATTCATAGCAAATAAAAAGTTCTTGTATATATACCCCCCACCCCCATTGGGCCAGGTTAGCTCAGTCGGTAGAGCGTTTGGCTAAAAAGCATTCGGCTAGAACCCACAAGGTTCCTAGTTCGATATCTGGTCTTGCCAATTCAGCATATGAGTAGCACAGGGATCTGTGCGGTAAAGTAAGGAGTTGATGGTAGGTGTGGCGCTCCACCTCAGACACTAAAACAATCTCCTTGGGCTAGCGCAAATGAAAAGGGTATAGACTCCCTCGCTGATTGGCTGATACCAACTTTAGGCCGGTCCGACTTTTTTATATATATATATATATTTCCCAACCCCTCCACACGAGCAGGATGTGACACAAGGTCAATTTCTATTGTCCTCATCTTTATTGTTATCTGCTCAACATTTTGGCCAATGTGTCCTCCAGCCTTCTTCAGATATTTCTTGTCGGACTCGGGAACCATCTCTAACTCGGAAACACCATCCTCGAACTTGGAAAGCAAACGATTACAATACGACACTGCACACGTGACTTTCGGAAACATTTTTCAACAGGTTTGAATTCAGAGTTTTCCTTCTCCTAGACCATTTGCCTAACCAAGGTTAAAAAGCCCAGTCTGCCCTACTATTTATCCATAGCTGGAGGGAGTGTAGGATGTATACCTTTTCCAAAGGTATTAGCGCTAAGTGAAATACAATTACCACATCCAGGATTTGAACTTGGGGCGACGAGTCCATTTTCCATGACTTTAACCATTACACCACGCGCTTCTTATATATGATACAAAACATTTTTTTCTATAGCTGAGAAATTGTACTTTATGAAATCTATCTCAAACTTAAATTATGTAAACTAGTACAAAATAAAAAAAACGGCCTCCGGGCGATGTAAAAATAGATTTTTGAAACATATTGCCTGAGGAGTGGGAGTTAAAAATTCAATGTCAGCGAGTTTGTACCCTAAGTAAATAAAATCATCAAATTCATTAAAGGATTAAAAAATAAAAGAATTTGAAATATAAACTTTAAATATCAATTAAAATAAAACAAACTATATATAGATATATAATACCAGTCATGTATTTATTAAAACTTGTTTTAAAAACAATGAGGACTGTCTAATGTTACATGTTCAAATTTTGAGTTTATTTATTCTATGTTATGACAATTTTGGGTAATGTGATGTAAGCTGTGACATAATTTTTGTTTCAGACAAAAACCGGAAGCAAATCTCCATTATTAATAGATAGATGTATTAAAATAAAACAAACTATATATAGATATATAATACCAGTCATGTATTTATTAAAACTTGTTTTAAAAAAACAATGAAGACTGTCTAATGCTGCATGTTCACATTTTGAGTGTATGTATACTATGTTATAATGATTTTGGGTAATGTGACGTAAGCAGTGACGTAATTTTTGTTACAGACAAAAACCGGAAGCGAATCTCCATTATAAATAGATTACAATCCTGGTAGTCATTTTATAAAGTTTGATGTATTCTTTGAAGTAGTTATAAGAGAGAAAGATTGCAGTGTCCGTAGATATTCGTTGTCAGTCAATATGTAGTATTCCTTGGTAGAAAGATTGCAGTGTCCGTAGATATTCCTTGTCAGTCAATATGTAGTATTCCTTGGTAGAAAGATTGCAGTGTCCGTAGATATTCCTTGTCAGTCAATATGTAGTATTCCTTGGTAGAAAGATTGCAGTGTCCGTAGATATTCCTTGTCAGTCAATATGTAGTATTCCTTGGTAGAAAGATTGCAGTGTCCGTAGATATTCCTTGTCAGTCAATATGTAGTATTCCTTGGTAGAAAGATTGCAGTGTCCGTCAGTCAATATGTCATTGTGTCCGTAGATGTCAGTCAATATGTAGTATTCCTTGGTAGAAAGATTGCAGTGTCCGTAGATATTCCTTGTCAGTCAATATGTAGTATTCCTTGGTAGAAAGATTGCAGTGTCCGTAGATATTCCTTGTCAGTCAATATGTAGTATTCCTTGGTAGAAAGATTGCAGTGTCCGTAGATATTCCTTGTCAGTCAATATGTAGTATTCCTTGGTAGAAAGATTGCAGTGTCCGTAGATATTCCTTGTCAGTCAATATGTAGTATTCCTTGGTAGAAAATTGCAGTGTAGATATTCCTTGTCAGTCCTTGGTAGAAAGATTGCAGTGTCCGTAGATATTCCTTGTCAGTCAATATGTAGTATTCCTTGGTAGAAAGATTGCAGTGTCCGTAGATATTCCTTGTCAGTCAATATGTAGTATTCCTTGGTAGAAAGGTCCGTAGATATTCATTGTCAGTCAATATGTAGTATTCCTTGGTAGAAAGATTGCAGTGTCCGTAGATATTCCTTGTCAGTCAATATGTAGTATTCCTTGGTAGAAAGATTGCAGTGTCCGTAGATATTCCTTGTCAGTCAATATGTAGTATTCCTTGGTAGAAAGATTGTAGTATCAGTTACTCCTTGTCTGTTAATATGTAGTATTCCTTCTGAGAGGGAATCCAGTCAGTAACTGATTTCAGGATGATTTATCAACAACCTTATATGCATTTATTGGAAGCGCGTGGTGTAATGGTTAAAGTCTTGGGAAATGGACTTGTTGCCCCGAGTTCAAATCCTGGACGTGGTAATTGCATTTCCCTTAGCGCTAATTCCCTTGGGAAAGGTATGAATCCTACACTCCCTCCAGCTATGGGTAAACAGTAGGGCAGACTGGGCTCTTTAACCTTGGTTAGGCAACCGGTCTAGAAGGAAAACTCTGAATTCAAACCTGTTAAACTCTGCTTAAGAAATTGACCTTGTCTCGCATCCTGCTCGTGCGGAGGGGTTGGTAAATATATATATACATTCTTCTTTGTTTTTTTCATTGGTCAATTAGGTTCCTGTTATTTGGGACAGTCTATAAATATAACTGGTGACTTTTCATACTCCTTATATTTTTTATTTATTTTACTTTCTGGGAGAGACCACATTTTTAGTTATTCTATTCTCTGCAAGAATAACTTCATTGTTAAAATAGAACCAAGTGCTCTAATCACCACTGGTATCACAGTAACTTAACTTGCCTGGGGAAAACACATTTAACTCATTCTGTTTTGAGATCTCTGCAAGAATAACATCATTGTTAGAATAGAACCAGTGCTCTAATCACCACTGGTATCACTTTTATTTTACTTTCTGGGAGAGACCCCATTTTTAGTCATTCTATTTTGAGATTTAATCTTTTTGCGTTTCCCTTTCTGCAAGAATAACTTCATTGTTAGAACAGAACCAAGTGCTCTAATCATCACTGGTATCACTTTTATTTTACTTTCTGGGAGAGACCACATTCTTAGTCATTTTATTTTGAGATCTAATCTTTTTGTGTTTCCCTTTCTGCAAGAATATCTTCATTGTTAGAATAGAACCAAGTGTTCTAATCACTACTGGTATCACTTTTATTTTACTTTCTGGGAGAGACCACATTTTTAGTCATTCTATTTTGAGATTTAATCTTCTTATGTTTCTTTCTCTGCAAGAAAAGATCATTGTTAAAATAGAACCAGGTGCTCTAATCACTACTGGTATCACTTTTACTTAACTTTCTGGGAGAGTCCACAGCTTTACTCATTCTACTTTGAGATCTAATCTTTTTACAAGAATCTCTGCAAGAATAAGATCATTGTTAGAATAGAACCAAGTGCTCTAATCACTGCTGGTATCACTTTTACTTAACTTTCTGGGAGAGTCCACATTTACACTCATTCTATTTTGAGATCTCATCTTCTTGTGTTTCCTTATCTGCAAGAAAAGATCATTGTTAAGATAGAACCAAGTCCTCTAATCACTACTGGTATCACTTTTACTTAACTTTCTGGGAGAGACCACATTTTTAGTCATTCTATTTTGAGATCTAATCTTCTTGCGTTTTCTTCTCTGCAAGAATAACTGCATTATTAGAATAGAACCAGTGCTCTAATCACTACTGGTATCACTTTCACTAACTTTCTGGGTGAGACCACATTTTTACTCATTCTATTTTGAGATCTAATCTTCTTATGTTTCTTTCTCTGCGAGAAAAGATCATTGTTAAAATAAAACCAAGTGCTCTAATCACCACTGGTATCACTTTCACTAACTTTCTGGGAGAGACCACATTTTTACTCATTCTATTTTGAGATCTAATCTTTTTTTTCTTTCTCTGCAAGAAAAGATAATTGTTAAAATAGAACCAAGTGCTCTAATCACTACTGGTATCACTTTTACTTAACTTTCTGAGAGAGACCACAGCTTTACTCATTCTATTTTGAGATCTAATCTTTTTACAAGAATCTCTGCAAGAATAAGATCATTGTTAGAATTGAACCGAGTGCTCTAATCACTACTGGTATCACTTTCACTAACTTTCTGGGAGAGACCACAGTTTTACTCATTCTATTTTGAGATCTCATCTTCTTGTGCTTCCTTCTCTGCAAGAATACCTTCATTGATAATTTGGCATTCCGTTTGGTTAGGGTAGAGTATCACAATGTCTGAACAACAATGCACATGTTTTTAGTCTGTTTTTAAAAGCTTAATCTCACAGAATTTTAGACTTCCTTGATTCTTCTATGAATTCAATAGGAACATGATCTGACTATTTCTTAGCTTCACATTGTAGCCATTTTCTTTCAAAGAAGATATTCACTGACTTTATCATCATATATATAATATTCTTTTTAAGCAAGTATTTTTCATAATATTGGTTACATTCAGTTTTTATGAAAATTGTTAGAGGTGTGCTTATTCATTCTATATACACATATACACATACAGAAACATATGTATACAGACACAGACACACACATATATATATATATATATGAATATACACAGGGGTGTGTAGAAGTAGGTATACAGTAATGAAAACAAAATTTTGGACCATATGACCTTTAGGCACCCCTTTTGCGATCTTGTTTCATATGGACATTTTTTTCATTTACACTGTCAACATTCGGTTGTTTGTTAACAGATGATTTTTAGAGTTTTTTTTTAAATTATAAAACTAACCCCTAACCCTAACCCAAATCCCTAACCCTAACCCCGAACCCTAACCCCTGATCTGAATGTTCTGAATAATTCAATAAAAGCTGATGAAGCCGGGTTCCATATCCAGCGAAATATACTACACAATTTTGTTCTTTCATTCCTTATATTTTACCTTATATATATACATATATATATATATATGTGTGTGTGTGTGTGTGGTGTGTTTGTGTGTGTGTGTGTACTTTTGATATATATATATATATATATATATATATATATATATATATATATATGTTTGATTGAACTCAACAGACATTTCATTTCTGATGATTTTCTTTCTGATGTTTCACAGTTGTCCCGGACGGCTTTTTGATATATGGATGGAGTTGGTTAATGAGCCCACTGAAGGTTCTATCCTGAGTACTTTCAGCACTACTTAGTGCTATCATCGGCCATAGAGTAGTTAAGTTATTTTCGATGTCCTTTTTAACACAAACCGAGTAGGAGTAAGTAGGAGGAAGAACCCACTGAGAACGTGCTTGCTGTATTCAAGATTAATCTTGTTTAAGGTGTTTGTTTTTTTTTGTTTACACTTTGTACAGTATATTTGTGTGTTTTAAGTTAGAATTCTTTTGTAATTAGAAGGGCGGCGTGAATGTTAATTTAAGTGTTGCTAGATTTAGCTGGTATCAGATAAATGTAGTGTTAAGTTTCACGACGTCGTAGCGATCTTTATGAGACCAATGTAGTGTATAAATTCAAATATCTTGTAGAAGATTATTTTTCCAACATTGAATACACCTACACTGGTCTCACCATGACAACCATATGATGCTGCTTAATGCTACATTTCTCTGATACCAGCTTGATCTTTCAACACTTAAAATCACTGTTATTTGTACAACGTTTCGGACGATATGCCCTCCGGCCTTCTTCAGGTATTACTTGTCGGACTCGGGAACCTTCTTTTCGAATTCGGGAAATTTCTTGTTGTAATCGGGAGCCATCGCGGAACTTTGAACTTAACCCTTTATTTAGTCCACGGGGGTATCCTGTTCTCATTACGCTAACCATATCTGGTGTAGGAGTTGTGTTAATTATTTTTCTATGTTACTGCCTCTAAATAATCAAAAAAATAATTAACACAACTCCCATCCCAGCTATGGTTAGCGTAATGAGAACAGGATACCCCCGTGGACTGAATAAAGGGTTAGGTTCAAAGTTCTGTGATGGCTCCCGATTACACAAGAAAGTTCCCGAGTTCGAAAAGAAGGTTCCCGAGTCCGAGAAGGTTCCCGAGTCCGACAAGAAATACCTGAAGAAGGCCGGAGGGTATATCGGCCGAAACGTTGTACAAATAACAATGAAGATGGGGACGATAGTCCGAATAATGCAGATAATACTAATCATCAAGCCTCATCTCAAACATTCAGAGAAATACTTAAAATCACATTCATGCCCCCTCCTAATTACCGAAAAATCCTAACTTAAAACACACCATGCCAATGCTTCAGAGATGTCTGCGAAAGAAACATGAGGATATGAAACATTGACACAAACACATGGGAGGTGGGTGCAGAAAATTGAGTGGTATGGTGCCTTAATGTCAAACAATACATAAATAGGAGTGAGGCAGAGAGAAGAGTAGCCTCCACAGCAAAGAGAGTCAGAAGGAAGTATAGAAAACAGCAGCCCTAGCAAGCATTACTCTTTGTGTACAGTCAGTGCACCAAAGGCTATCACATAAACATTCGCCACTTGCTGAGATGCAGATAACAATTTCTCTCTTTTTTTTGGACACTACGCCATCGTCTGAGTGGACAGAAAGGTGAGAACAACAAGATACATGTACATATATATATATATTTAAGTCAGTCTGTAGAGCGTTCAGCTAGAAACCACAAGTTTCCTAGTTCGATACCTGTCCTCGTCACTCAGCGTATGAGTAGCACAGGGATCTGTGTGGTAATGTAAGAAGCTGATGGTAGGTGTGGCGCTCCAGCTAAGACGCTGAAATAATCTCCTTGGTCTATCGCAATTGAGAAGGGGATAGACTCCCTCGCTGATTGGCTGATACCGACTTTAAGCCGCCCCAACGACTTTACTTACTTACTTATGTTATCCCAGCCAAAAACAGCTTAGCATGCCAAGAATCTAATTTGAGCAATTCATTTTAAAATATATATTAATATATATAAATATATATATATATGTGTGTGTGTTTGAGTGTGTATGTGCGTGCATGTGTACATATATATCTATGTATATATATAAATATATATAAATATATATATACAGCCATATATATTCATATATATATGTATTATATTTATATATGTATATATATGTATTTATATATACATATCTGTATATATATATGCATTATATATATATATGTATATATATATATATATATATATATATATATATATATATATATATATGTGTGTGTGTGTACATATATATCTATGTATGTATATATATATATATATATACGTATATGTATATATATCTACACACATATGTATATGTATGTATTATATTTATATATGTATATATATGTATTTATATATACATATCTGTATATATATATATGCATTTATATATATATATGTGTGTGTGTGTGTGTGTACATATATATCTATATATATATATATATATATATATATATATATATACGTATATGTATATATATCTACACACATATGTATATGTATGTATTATATGTATATATATGTATATATATGAATTTATATACATATATATATATATATATATATATATATATATATATATATATATATATATATTAGAAATACACAGTATAGAGATGCACATCACCGAGAAAGAAGATAAGTATAAGATTTCAGTTGTTGACTTTTGTTTCGTCTGTCTGATTGGAGTGTTCAATTTTTAATGGATACCAATCCTTCTGCCGCGGATTGAATTACATTAGCGGTCAAAAGAGATTTCGGCTTTTGAATAAATTCTTCTTATAAATCATTGGTGATTAGTTGCAAATCTCATGCAATGTGGAACTTTCAAGTTTCTAGAAAGTCAAAGAAATTTTGGTCAGGAAATAATTGGCATTGGTTTTTCTTAATGAAGAGTTTTATAATTGTAAAGTTTGTTCTCTTAAAAAAAAACAGGATGGTGAATCTTTGACATATGTCTTGCCATAGATAGATAAATTGATAGACAGATAGATAGATAGATAATAACAGATTGAAATAGACTGACAGACAGACAGCTAGATTGATTGATTGATAGATAGATAGATAGATAGATAAATAGCTATGAACATAGATAGATGGATAGATAGATAGATAGGAACAGATTGAAACAGACAGACAGGCAGACAGACAGACAGACAGATAGATTCATAGATAGATTGATAGATATATAGATAGATATGAACATAGATAGATTGATAGATAGATAAGAACAGATTGAAACAGACAGACAGACAGCTAGATTGATAGATAGATTGATAGATAGATTGATAGATATGAACATAGATAGATAGATAGATAGATAGATAGATAGGAATAGATGAACAGACAGACAGACATTTAGCTAGTTGGATAGACAGATAGATATTAACATAGATAGATAGACAGATAGATACATACATACATACATAAGGACAGATAAACTGAGACAGACAGCTAGTTAGATGAATATATTGATATGAACATAGATAGATAGATAGACAGATAAATGAATATGAAAATAGAGTAACAGACAGACAGATGGATAAACAGACAGACAGACAGACAGGTAGGTAGGTTGGTAGGTAGGTAGGTAGATGGATAGATCGATCGATCGATAGATAGATAGATAGATAGATATACAGATAGGAACAGATTAAAACAGACAGATTGCTAGCTACCTAACTAGATAGATAGATATGAACATAGATAGATAGATAGATAGATAGATAGATAGATAGATAAGAACAGATTGAAACAGACAGACAGGCAGCTAGTTAGCTAGATAGATAGACAGACAGATAGATATATATGAACATAGATAGATAAGAATAGATGAACAGAGACAGACAGTTAGTTAGTTAGATAGATATATAGATATAAATATAGATAGATAGATAGATATGAAAATAGGCTAACAGACAGACAAATTGATAAACAGACAGACAGACAGACAGATAGGTAGGTAGGTAGGTAGGTAGGTAGGTAGATGAATAGATAGATAGATAGATATATAGATAGGAACAGATTAAAACAGAAAGATTGCTAGCTAGCTAAGTAAATAGATATATACGAACAGAGATAGACAGATAGATAGATAGATAGATAGATAAGAACAGGTTGAAACAGACAGACAGGCAGCTAGATAGACAGATAGATAGATAGACAGATAGATAGATATGAACATAGATAGATAGATAAATAGAAGGATAGATATGAAAATAGGGAAATAGACAGACTGATGTTAGCTAGCTATGTAGCCACCTAACTCGCTAGCTAGCTAGCTAGTGAGTTAGGTAGCTCGTTAGCTAGTTAGCTAGCAAGATAGGTAGATATATATGAACAGAGATAGATAAATATGAATAGACAGATAGATAGAGAGATAGAGATAGAGAGAGAGAGAGAGAGAGAGGGGGGCATAAGAACAGAATGAAACAGACATACATACATACATACTTACATACAGGCAGACATGTAGATATCTTGCTAGATCAATATCTAGCTAGCTAGCTAGATATTATGAAATGGGTACAAGAGATAACCTACTCGAGTTTCACCATAAGGATCTCACGTGAGATCGACTGCTATTAATCGGTGTCTCGATTAATTCAGTGGATTTAACCCTGAAGATTCTTATGGTGAAACTCGGGTAGATTATCTCTTGTACCCATTTCATAATAAATTTGCTCTACTTAGTATTGAGCACTTTGTATTTGTTATATCACTGACTTATCCACCTGAATTCCACACTTACTAATGTAAAGAGATAATGGAAGGTTCTGGCTTTTGTGAGCTAGAGCTACTATATTAGAAAAGGAGGAAGAAGGAAATAGGCAAGAGATGATAAAGGTTTAAAAAATAGTTATGAGCAAAACAGGATGAACGATGGTCTGACCGTAGCGTAACCCCGAATGGAGAATTGAGTGTCAACCGGATGTCACGTGGTGACGTGGAACAACGAAGAAAGGTATCGGTCTCTTTTTGCTTTCGGACGTCGTAGGGTACGGACCTGACCTTGGGTCCCTTATGGGATCACAGTAATCTAGAAGTATAGTTCTCTCTCTCTCTTTCTCTCTGCCTTTTCACCTCTCCGATACAGCACACGAGACGAGCACGAAATAAAGGCTAGCAGTTGTAACTACATATTTCTCGCGTTGTAATTTTTATCAACACCATTTTAGCACTGTGAATTTGGAGGCACGTGGACGAGACCCGCTATATAATATACACCGCCGCCGCCACGTTACAGTTATCGTTTTAGTTTTAGTTTGAGTTTGAGTTTTGTTTAACGGCATATCAACCCCTGTGGGTCATTTAATGCCAAAAAGGTTATTTTGGATTTCAGACTTTAAGGTAGTGGTTCTATGGAGATAATTGGTTATGTTCTGTTATATTTTTTTGAAAAGGTTGCTTTTTTTAATAAAATTTAAAATGTTTTCAGGGTTTAGATAGATAGATATATAGGTAGATATGAACTGACCGAGATTATTAGATAGCGAGATATTAAGAAAAGACTTAAATATTTGGGAGATATTGTATTGGTCTGTTCAGCCATTCATGCAGATGGAGATGAAAAAAGAGTGTGGACACTACACCATCGTCTCATGGACCCTTCCCTTCTCCTCTCAGCTATGGATAAATAATAAGGCAGACCGAGCTCTTTAACCTTGCTAAAGCAACCAAGAAGGAAAATCTTTAAATTCAAAACCTGAGGTGTATTGTAAAGAATCTACACTACACTGGTGCACAATCTTTTCTTTTATCAGTTCATCCCCAAAATAGTTCTCAATTTCTCTATTGTTATTGATGCCTTTTATATTCTCTATATACTTGCACGCATATTTCTCATTTCCTCATCACAGACAAGTGTTACATAATTCATATGTAGTTTATGAATTATGTACGTACTGTAGTTAAATACATTTTTGAATCAGAGTTCGTTAGATTCAAAATAAGGGGTGTCGAGTAGAAAATTACCCTAACCGTTATAGTTATGATTGATATGTGGTGACATTCCACTTGGCATTTCCGGAAACGCATCAGCAGAAGCGCGTGCCAATTTTAAGAGTTTAGTTTAGCTGCGACCAACAAATAAATAAACCATACAAGTATTTACCCAACCCCTCCATCATACGAGGTCAATTTCTAAGCAGAGTATAGCTGGTTTTAATTCTTTGCCAATTCAACAGCATCTCCTTATAAGAAGAATAGAACTCTCATCATATATTGGAATTTTGTGTGACTATCTTCAGTCTACACCGGTACCTGAGCCCTTAAGGGACAGGGGTCGGGTTTCACCGACACACATCAGCAGCAGCCTGCCCTAACCTTTAGGTCACGTGAGATTCCTTATAAAAGGCTTCACAGTGGCTACTACAAACTCTCCTAGTAGTAACCCTTAAAGGGTTAACACCTTTTCTGATAACTACTGGCTCACACCAGTTCCCTAGCGGATAACAAGCTAAGTGCTTTTACGCACCCTCTTTTTCTACAAGTTTGGACACGGACAGAATAGCAACCCTTGAAGGATTCTCGTCCATTCCCTCGGAACTTCGGGCATTGAGGATTATTGTCATTAACCCTTGAAGGTCGATAATAATTACCTTCTTTCCGCCCAGGATAAATTAGGGGAGCCTTCGATATTAATACATTATTCAGACAATCTCCCCCCCCCCTTGATACTTTCAGTCCACAAGACTGGCGCAGGATTATTCTTGCAATACTAAACTATATGTAACTATACTAATTACGGCTACCATACATTGGTACTGTTTAACTTGAACTGAACTTTTAACTAATTACGGCTATACCATACTTTGGTGCTGTTTCACTCGAACTGAACTCTTAACTAATTACGGCTATACCATACTTTGGTGCTGTTTAACTTGAACTGAACTCTTAACTAATTACGGCTATACCATACTTTGGTGCTGTTTCACTCGAACTGAACTCTTAACTAATTACGGCTATACCATACTTTGGTGCTGTTTAACTTGAACTGAACTCTTAACTAATTACGGCTATACCATACTTTGGTGCTGTTTAACTTGAACTGAACTCTTAACTGAAATACCTGGTCGCTTGTCCAACCTAAACTATGAACATTCTACAAACACTGTCTGATTTACCCATTTTAATGGGCCTTTATTATTAAATTGTTGTACTCTAATATTGTTGTATTGCTTGTTCCCTGACTTCACATTCCTGCTCGTTCTCACTGCACTTCTTTAACGTTTAATTTTTATACATATCCTATATCCAGTAAGTGGGTATACAACAACTCTTTCTTTTGTTACATAATTATTAGATTCCTAATATTTATGTACAGTAGTGTAGAAACCAAAATGGCTGTTATAAGTTGCAGCCCACGGCCTTGAAGGATTGAATGACAAGGCCTGACCTCATCCTGATCCTTCCGGTGGATACTGTGATAATCGGTAGAGAAGGCCCTCTTCCGGTTTAGATTAGAGAGATGTTTAGTCAGATCGGCCAAAGCCACGACGGTGGTAAGTCGTGTTATGCACGGTGCCGACTCAATCTGCACAGGTAGTCTGGTGGGGATTTCAGAATAAAATATGATCTAAGTTAAATCGAAGTCTTGTGATATTATCTAAAAACTACCAATGACACAGGGCTTCTGATAAAGAGAAATCCCCAATGGAAGACCAGACACGAAGTCCCAAGACGAAGTCCAGATGCTAGAAGAATAGAAGTAAGTAAAGAAAGAGAATATACAACACTTCTTCTAGACTGAGTGCCATACCAAGGCTAAATAACCGAGTCTGCCTTATTATTTACCCATAGTTATGAGGTATAGATTCATGTTTTTCCCAAGGGCTTTATTACAAAATGAACATGGTAACAAGAATTCCAAAACATGTCTGTCGTGATGATAAAATGATTTGTAAATTGTGTTGGAAGAAATAACAAAAAAAGCAAAACCAAAAAAAAGCAACCAAAAAACAACATTGCGTGTCAAATGATAAAATTGAATGCAATTTCCTGAAAAAACAAAAAATGTAAATAATTTTCGGACAAAATGGCTGGCTGCAATTGTGTCGCAATCATGGGATGATTCAACGGAAAGAAAAGAAAAACAAAATAACTGGCAGGAATAAAAAAAAATTGATAATAATTTTCATATTGAGTGCAGTATTTACTTTCTCAGATAGAATAATGTCTAAGACAATTATTCATCAGATATGTGTGTGTGTTTGTGTGTGTGTGTGTGTGTGTGTGCATATATGTGTGTGTGTGTGTGTGCATATGTATGTGTGTGTGTGTGCATGTTTATATGTGTGTATGTGTGTATTTGTAAACATGACAAATAATTATGTATTTATATATATATTCATCAGATATGTGAGTGTGTGTGTGTGTGTGCGTGTGCATATATGTGTGTGTGCATGTTTATATATATGTGTGTGTGTGTGTGCATATATGTGTGTGTGCATGTTTATATGTGTGTGTGTGTGTGCATATATGTGTTGTGCGCATGTTTATATATGTGTGCGTGTGTGTGCATATATGTGTGTGTGCATGTTTATATGTGTGTGTGTGTGTGTGTGCATATATGTGTGTGTGCATGTTTATATGCGTGTGTGTGTGTGCATATATGTGTGTGTGCACATATGTGTGTGTGCATGTTTATATATATGTGTGTGTGTGCATATATGTGTGTGTGCATATTTTTATGTGTGTGTGTGTGTGTGTGCATACATGTGTGTGTGTGTTTATGTGTATGTGTGTGTGCATATGTATGTGTGTGTGTGCATGTGTATAATGTGTGTGTGTATGTGTGCATTTGTAAACATGACAAATAATTATGTATTTATATATATATATATATATATATATATATATATATATATATATATGAAAAGTGAATGGAAATGAATCCGACAGTATGAAATAAATATTTTTTAGAAAAAACAAACACATGATGTTATAATTCGCTGACAGAAATCTGTTTCTACCTTTTATTAAAGCGGTCTTCATCAAGAGCGAAATGTTTGTGATGGAAAGACGGTGTGACTAAACCATTACAAACAACAGTGGTACAAACGAACGTTGATGTTCGGAGTTGTAACACTTTTGTTTGTGACGGTTTACTCACACCGTCTTTCCATCACAAACATTTCGCTCTTGATGAAGACCGCTTTAATAAAAGATCGAAACAGATTTCTGTCAGCGAATTATAACATCATATGTTTGTTTTTTCTCAAGATATTTATTTTATATATATATATATATATATATATATATATATATATATATATATATATATATATAACTTATACAAAGATATATATATATATATATATGTGTGTATATACATACATATATATATATATATATATATATATATATATATATATATATATATATATATATGCTCCCAACTCCTTGTTAGTTGAGCCCTCTGGAGTAAAAATTTGATTGTCAGCCATAAATTAAGCTTAACATGGCAAGACTCTCCTATAAACAGGATGTGAGCTCTCTAACGGCTGTAACATACATACCTATGTATGTATTTATCAGTTAAAATCTACCCCTTCCCAGTGCCGGACTGACAGAAAAGCAGCCAGGTTTCTATCAAGGCCGGAGGTACCTTGCAATGTCTATCCTCACTGAGGAGACATGATACATCAAAATGTGGTGTCTGTAGATGACAATATATGTATATATATATATATATATATATATATATATATATATATATATATATATATATTATAATTGTGATTTGTTTGAATAATTTAAATTTCAATCCTGATACTTTCTGTATATACCTAGATAGATATATAGATAGATAGACAGACAGATCTATATACCTAGATAGATATATAGATAGATAGACAGACAGACAGATAGATAGATAGATAGAGAGATATACTAATTGATAAACAGATTGGTTTAACATAATGATGAAATCATTGGCATTTCAGTCTCAGCTGTCCCAAAACTTTCTGTATATACCTTGTACATATAGATAGATAGTTAGACAGACAGATACATAGACAGATAGATAGATAGATAGATAGATATACTAATAGATAAACAGACTGGTTTAACATAATGATGAAATCATTGGCATTTCAGTCTCAGAAGACTATAATGTAGTTTTTGTGCCCCTGAAGTTACAGTGCCTCCTGTGACTGTAAAGTTTAATGTTTAAAAAACATTCTCAACCACAGATGCTGCAAGTGAAGGATGTCCCTGAAGATGTTGGTGTGCCAGTGCTTTGTTGCCACTGCTTTCTTCTGGACCTCTTGGCTTCATGGTGTTGTGCCAGGGTGCCTTCAGACATGAACAGTCCATTACGAAGAGCCTGCCACCACTGAGGGCTGTCCTGAGCCAAATTTTCTCAGCTGGAAGGGGCAATGCCAAAACCCCTGAGATCATCCTTGCAGACATCCTTGAAACGTAACTTGGGGCAACCAATCTGCCTCTTATCAGATGAAAGCTCTGCATAGAGGATGTCCTTTGGGATTCATCGATCAACCATCCAGCGGACATGGCTCTGCCATCGAAGACAATGCTGTCTCAGTAGAGAACACAAGCTGGGAAGTTGAGCTCTCTCTCTAGAACTGCTGTGTTAGTGAACGCTAGAATTGCTGCTAACACAGCAGTTCTAGGGAGATCTCAATGATGACATCATTAATTTATTAAATAATATAGAATAAAAATAGATAGATAGATAGATAGATAGATAGATAGATATACTAATAGATAGACAGATAGATATACTAATAGATAGATAGATACTTTCCGTATATACCTTGTACAGATAGATAGATAGATAGATAGCTATACTAATAATATAGACAGATTGGCTTAACATAACGATGACATCATTGTTTTATCAAACTAGCAGTTCAGCAAAATTTTGAAATTGAAAAAATTTAAATTTCAGTCCTGATACTTTCTGTACATACATTGTACAGATAGATAGATAGATAGATAGATAGATAGTTATACTAACAGATAGACAGATTGGCTTAACTTAAGAATTATATAATTGTTTTATTATATAAGTTGTTCAGCAAAGTTTTGATATTGAACAAATCTAAATTTCATTCCTGATACTTTCTGTACTTACATTGTACAGATAGATAGATAGATAGATAGATAGATAGACAGATTGGCTTAATGTAACAATGGCATCATTCTTTTATACGTTGTTCAGCAAAGTTTTGAAATTGAAAAAAAATTAAATTTCAGTCATGATACTTTCTGTACATATGTTATACATACAGAAAGACAGATAGATAGATAGATTGATAGATAGATATATAGATAGATATACTAATAGATAGACAGATTGGCTTAATGTAACAATGACATCATTCTTTTATAAGTTGTTCAGCAAAGTTTTGAAATTGAAAAAATTAAATTTCAGTCATGATACTTTCTGTATATTGTACAGATAGATAGATAGATAGATAGATAGATAGGTAGACTGATTGTCTTAACCTAAGAATTATATGATTGTTTTATTATATGAGTTTTTCAGCAAAGTTTTGATATTGAAAATATTTTAAATTTCAGTCCTGATACTTTCTATATATACCTTGTACAGATAGATAGATAGATAGATAGATAGATATATAGATAGATATACTAATAGATAGACAGGTTGGCTTAATAATATTATTTTCAACATGATTGCTTTATTAAATAATATACTCAGCAAAATTTTGAAATTGAAAAATTCAAATTTCAATCCTGATACTTTCCGTATATAACTTGTACAGATAAATAGATAGATAGACAGATAGATAGATAGATAGATAGATAGATATACTAATAGATAGACAGATTGGCTTAACCTAAGAATTATATCATTGTGTTATTATATGAGTTGTTCTGCAAAATTTTGATATTGAAAATATTTTAAATTTCAGTCCTGATACTTTCTGTATATACCTTGTACAGTTGAATAGATAGATAGATAGATAGATAGATAGATAAATAGATAGATAGATAGATAGATAAATAGATAGATAGATAGATTGGCTTAATGTAACAATGACATCATTGATTTATTATATAAGTTGTTCAGCAAAGTTTTGAAATTGAAAAAGAATTAAATTTCAGTCCTGATACTTTCTGTATATATACGGACAGACAGACAGACAGACAGATAGATAGATAGATAGATATACTAATAGATAGACAGGTTGGCTTGATAATTTTCTTTTCAACATGTTGTCAACACTCAGCAAAATTTTGAAATTGAAAAATTCAAATTTCAATCCTGATACTTTCTGTATATACCTTGTACAGATAGATAGATAGATAGATAGATAGATAGATATACTAATAGATAGACAGATTGGCTTAACATAATGATAACATCATTGTTTTATCATATAAGTTCAGCAAAATTTTGAAATTGACAAAAAATTTAAATTTCAGTCTTGATACTTTCTATATATACCTTGTACAGATAAATAGATAGATATATAGATAGACAGGTTGGCTTAATAATTTTCTTTTCAACATGTTGCTCACATCATTGCTTTATTAAATGATATACTGAGCAAAATTTTGAAATTGAAAAATTCAAATTTCAATCCTTACATTTTCTGTATATAACTTATACAGATGAATAGATAGATAAACAGATACAATGATAGATAGAGATATTCTAATAGATAGACAAATTGGCTTAACATAATGATGATGTCATTGGCTTATCAAATCAGCTGTTCAGCAAAATTTTGAAATTGAACAAAT
Organism: Doryteuthis pealeii; assembly: GCA_023376005.1. NCBI lineage: Eukaryota > Metazoa > Mollusca > Cephalopoda > Myopsida > Loliginidae > Doryteuthis > Doryteuthis pealeii. The sequence continues at coordinate 64,835,656 of CM042169.1, forward strand.
TTAAATTTCAGTCCTGATACTTTCTGTATATAGCTTTTTACAGATAGATAGATAGATAGATAGATAGATAGATATACCAATAGATAGACAAATTAGCTTAAAATAATGATGACATGATTGTTTTATTTAATTAGTTGTTCAGCAATATTTTGAAATTAAAAAAGATTTAAATTTCAATCCTGATACTTTCTGTATATACGTTGTACAGATAGATAGATAGATAGATAGATAGATAGACAGATAGGCTTAATGTAACAATGACATCATTGATTTATTATATAAGTTGTTCAGCAAAGTTTTGAAATTGACAAAAAAATTTAAATTTTATTCCTGATACTTTCTGTACATACATTGTACAGATGAATAAATAGATAGATAGATAATAGATAGATAGATAGATATACTAATAGATAGAAAGGTTGGCTTAATAATTTCCTTTTCAACATGTTGCTCACATCATTGCTTTATTAGACAATATACTCAGAAATATTGAGATTGAAAAATTCAAATTTCACTCCTGATTCTTTCTGTATATACATTGTACAGATAGATAGATAGATAGATAGATAGATAGATAGATTGGCTTAACATAACGATGATGTCATTGTTTTATCAAATCAGCTGTTCAGCAAAAATTTTGAAATTGAAAATATTTAAATTTCAGTCCTGATACTTTCTGTATATTCCTTGTCCAGATAGATAGATAGATAGATAGATAAATAGATATATATACAGATAGATAGATAGATATACTAATAGATAGACAGATTAGCTTAATGTAACAATGACAGCATTGATTTATTATATAAGTTGTTCAGCAAAGTTTTGAAATTGAAAAAAAATTTAAATTTAATTCCTGATACTTTTTGTATATAAATTGTACAGATGAATAAATAGATAGATAGATAGATATACTAAGAGATAGGTTGGATTTATTGCTTTATTAAACAATATACTCAGAAATATTGAAATTGAAAAATTCAAATTTCAATCCTGATACTTTCTCTATATACCTTGTACAGATAGATAGATAGATAGATAGATAGATAGACAGACAGACATTGTACAGATGAATAGATAGATAGATAGATATACTAATAGATAGACAGGTTGGCTTAATAATTTTCTTTTCAACATGTTTCTCACATCATTCCCTTATTAAATAATATACTCAGCCAAATTTTGAAATTGAAAATTCAAATTTCAATCCTGATACTTTCTGTATATACCTTATACAGATAAATAGATAGATAGATAGATAGATAGATTGGCTTAACATAACGATGACGTCATTGTTTTATCAAATCAGCAGTTCAGCAAAATTTTGAAATTGAAAAAATTTAAATTTCAGTCCTGATACTTTCTGTATATACCTTGTCCAGATAGATAGATAGATAGATAGATAAATAAATAGATAGATATACAGATAGATAGATAGATAGATATACTAATAGATAGACTTAATGTAACAATGACATCATTGATTTATTATATAAGTTGTTCAGCAAAGTTTTGAAATTGACAAAAAATTTAAATTTCATTCCTGATACTTTTTGTACATACATTGTACAGATGAATAAATAGATAGATAGATAGATAGATAGATAGATATACTAATAGATAGATAGAAAGATAAACTGATAGATATTAAAGATTTTATATAAGGAATGTTCTTAAATTGGAATCCATTTTTATTGTTAGCAAACAGATCTTGTTTGTTTTTAATATTTGTGTGTTCTCTTTTGTGTGTGAATGTTCTTTTTTAAACTAGATTTTTACAATTATCCACCTGGCCTTTATCAATATCACAAATCTTTAAACTGAAGGACAAAAAAAAAAGAAAAAAAGATCTCAGTTATCTTTTTTATTTTTTAAATTCAACATTGGAGCATTTCTGTCTTTGTGATAACATTATTTGCTGTCTTGATTATATCATCTATACCTTTTTAAAAAATTTTTTCAGTGACATCTGAAATTTTAAAATAAACTACTTTTATTATCCAATATTTTATTTTAGCCTTTGAGAAAAGGGCTAATGGTTATTGTCAAAGAATATAAACCTTGCAAGCAGGGTTCAAATCCTGGATAAGGCTGTTCTTATTATCTATTTTCCCAACCCTATTGCCCTTATGGCAAGCCCCAACCCTTTTTTATCATATGGGTGATTGAAGGCGGTGACTGCGGTTCTACATATCCTGGGAATGACGTTAAACTCTATCTGATGGTGAGGTTCCAGTTTTGGAGGTTTGGGGAATGTGGAGCACCCCTTCATCACCACTGCTCTCTGACCCGGAGTGGTAGTACCTGTTAGGGTCCCATCTATGAGTTAAATAGAAAAACATGAGTTTATAAACAAAATTGTATTATGCGTTAAGAATGAATTTATTTCACATCTTTGTTGGCATTAAATGACCCACCGAGGTTGATATGCCGTAAAACAAAACAAACCAAACCATCTTATTATCCAATATTTTTATTTGAGCTATTTCTCTGAATCTCTGAGATGAGGCTTGATAATTTGGATTATTTGGATTATTCGGACTCAATAGAATAATAATTAACACAGGTTGGACATATAGCATAGTGGATAAAGGCATTAGGTTAAGACAGTTCTAAGTGACAGTTATCTCTAGGCTGCAGGTTCAATCCTGGTATAGGGTGATAGTAACATAGAATAATAATTAACACAGCTTAACACCTGTACACCAGCTATTGTTAGTGGAATAAGAACAGGATACCTCTGTGGATTGAATAAAGGGTTGGATTCAAAGTTCCATGGTAGCTGCCAATTACGACAAGAAGGTTCCAAGATTACCACGAGAAGGTTATCAAGTTCAAAAAGAATGTTTCCAAGTTTGAGAAGGTTCCCGAGTCCAACTGGAAATACCTGAAGACGGCCAGAGGGCACATCGACCGAAATGTTGTAAAGATAACATTAAAGATGAGGACAATAGTCAGAATAATCCAAATAATACTAATTTTATTTGAGCCTTTAGGAAAGGGCATGATGGTTATTGTCAAAGAATATAAACGTTGCAAGCAGGGTTCAAATCCTGGATGAGGCTGTTCTTATTATCCAATATTTTTATTTGAGCTATTTCTCTGAATCTCTGAGATGAGGCTTGATGATTTGTATTATCTGGATTATTCAGATTCAACAGAATAATAATTAACATGAATTTGAGGAATGAAAGAAAGGGGTTGAAGAAGAAAAAAGAATGATGTTAAAAATAAAGAATTTGAAGAATGAAAAAAAAGGAATTTGAGGAATGAAAGAAAGGGGTTGAAGAAGAAAAAAGAATGATGGTAAAAATAAAGAATTTGAAGAATGAAAAAATAGAATTTGAGGAATGAAAGAAAGGGGTTGAAGAAGAAAAAGAATGATGGTAAAAATAAAGAATTTGAAGAATGAAAAAAAAAAAGAATTTTAGGAATGAAAGAAAGGGTTGAAGAAGAAAAAAGAATGATGGTAAAAATAAAGAATTTGAAGAATGAAAAAAAAGTTTGAAAAAAAAGAATGATAGTAAAAGGAAGAATGAAAGAAAGGGTTTGAAAAAGAAGAAAGAATGATGGAAAGAGAGTTTGAAGAAGAAAAATGATGGAAAGAGAGTTTGAAGAAGAAAGAATGATAGAGAAAGGTTTGAAGAAGAAAGTATGATGGTAAAAGAAAGAATTTGAAAAATAATGAAAAAGATTGGACATATAGCATAGTGGATAAAGGCATTAGGTTAAGACAGTTCTAAGTGACAGTTATCTCTAGGCTGCAGGTTCAATCCTTGTATAGGGTGACAATAACATTGTATTTCACATTTCTGTCTTTGTGATGACATTATTTGCTGTTTTGATTATATCATCTATACCTTTCTAAAAAATTTTCATGACATCTGAAATTTTAGGGCTGGTTTAGCTCAGTCGGTAGAGCATCCAGCTAGGAATCACAAAGTTCCTAATTGGATACCGGCCATCATGAACTCAGCGTATGAGTAGCACAGGGATCTGTGCTGTAAAGTGGAGCTGATGGTAGGTGTGACGCTCCACCTCAGATACTTAAATAATCTCCTTTTTTCCTTGGAGACCGTTCCAAGTGCATTAACTACAATTGTTATCCCTGCCAATATTATGTTCCACAGCTCTCTTTTTAGCTCTCTAGCAAGATCCAAGTATTTTTCTATTTTTTCATTTTATTTTATTTTCCATCTGTGGTTTGCTAGAATAGCAAAATACACTAGATGACAAGTTCTTTCCTTCTTGTAAATTAACACTAGGTCTTGTATTATTATTATTATAATTATTATTATTATCATTATTATTATTATTATTATTATTGTGTTTCTTTTTCACCTGATTATTATTATTATCATTACTATTATTATCTTTATCATTATTTACTCCTTTTGGGTTTTCACATCAGCATAAGCTGGTGGTCTTTCACTAGAGTCTGAGTGATAGCAAGTCTCCTCAGGTATCCAGGACTCTTCTGAGTAACCTGGCAGATTGTAGCAGTGCAGTGATCTGGATGGTATCAATCCTTCCTCTGATTTCCAGATTTTCCAAACCCTTTTCCAATCCTTTTGGGACTGTTCCAAGTGCACCAACTACAATTGGTATCACTTTGACTTTCATATTCCATAACTTTTCATTTTTCTGGCAAGGTCCAGGTATTTGTCCATTTTTTCATTTTCCTTCAGCTTCACCCTGTGATCTGCTGGAACTGCAAAATCCACCAGTTGACAAGTTCTTTGTTTTTTGTTAATCAGCACTAGGTCTGGTCTTCTTTCTGGGATAAGGTGATCCGTTTTTATTTCAAAGTCCCAGAGAATTTTATGCATTTCGTTCTCAAGAACAGAATCTGCATATACCATTTTGTTGTATGGTCAAAATTAAATTTTTTGCATAATTCCCAGTGGATCACCTTCCCAACCCAGCCGTGTCTACTTTTTTATTCTCGTTGAGCTAGTTTGTTACATTCGCAGAGTATATGGTTTACAGTCTCATCTTTATTCCTGCAAAGTCTACATTTACTATTTTGTTGGGTCCTATCAATTTTCGCTTTGATGTAGTTTGTCCTTATGGCTTTATTTTGTGCATCAATTATTAGTGATTCAGTTTCTCTTTTGAGCTTTCCTTTTCTTAACCATGTCCAAGTCTTTTCATGGGCAACCTCTTCAATTTGTCGTTTGAAGTGTCCATATAATTGTTTTTCTTCCCATTTTTGTTTTCTAGTCTTTGTTGTTTTTCTGTTTGTCCATCTGTCACATTATTATCTGTCACTTCTTCTTCTTCTTCTTTATTATTATTATTATTAGCTGTCATTTCTACTATTATATTATTATTATTATTATTATTATTATTATAATTATTATATTATTATTATTATTATTATTATTATTATTATCTGTCACTTCTACTATTGTTGGCCGGTATAATTATTATTATTATTATTATTATTATTATTATTATTATTTTTATTATCATTATTAATAATAATAATAATAATAATAATAAAAATAATATTTAATCTGGTATATTGATCTTTGTTTTGGTTAATCTTTTCTTTAATCTATCTCAGGTGTTTTTGCATCAAGCGGAATAATCTAAAACACCAAAATATTGGCCCGCCCCCTGCCCCCTGGGGTCTGCAAATTGGTACAGATGAGAAGGTGACAAATAACTGACACTCAGCTAAAACAAAATGAGGAAAATCAAATATGAAGATATTAGTTCAAATTATTTCTAGAATAAATAGTGTTGCATAGCGCCTTCTTTACCGGCACTAAATAGGTATATGTTATATACTTCTCTTACTTCTTACTCTGTTCGTCTATTCCTCCGGCCGGCCTTGCTTCTGATCGTCTATCATCTATCTTGGACTGGTATATCTTCTAAGGTCTCGTCTGGTCTTTTATTGAGGATTCCGGGTTTGGTTTCTGTTGGGATTTCTTGTTATCAGAAGACCTGTGTCATTGGTAGTTTTTAGTAATAAACACAAGACTTTGATTTATGTTGATGTTACTTTATTCGAAATTCCCAACCAGACAATGCACGCCGATCCTTACATCTTGCTAGCTCGGTTTCTAAGTTCTAACTGACTAACTGAGTTGCTTACTCCTTAAACCGGAAGGGCCTTCTATCGGGGTTCCCGGTTCTCACGGTTTATCCCGCAAGGCAAGGTCAGAGTGAGCTCAAGCATTGTCTCTCACTCACAAGGCCATCAGCTGTACTGCTCACCATAATGATTTCTACACTACCTTAAAGATGTATTAGGGATCCAATTATTATGTAACAATAGAAGGCTAGTGAAAATTTCAGACACTATTTTGTTGTTTACCCCAAAGGGGTTCTGAAGTTCGAGAGAATAGAAAAATGATAGACAATCTCTCTGTCCGCAGGTTAGGATTAAACTGTAGTATCTATTCCTCTCTGTCAGCTTTATTTCAATTTCAGATAGATGTTTATCAGAAAAGGGCTTCTGAAGTTCCAGAATATAGAAAAATGATAGATAATCTCCCTGTCCGCAGGTTAGGATTAAACTGTAGTATCTGTTCCTCTCTGTCAGCTTTATTTCAATTTCAGATAGATGTTTATCAGAAAAAGGGCTTCTGAAGTTTGGGAGAATAGAAAAATGATAGACAATCTTGCTGTCCACAGGTTAGCACTAAACTGTAGTATCTGTTCCTCTCTGTCAGCTTTATTTCAATTTCAGATACATGTTTATCAGAAAAAGGGTTCTGAAGTTCCAGAATGTAGAAAAATGATGGATAATCTCTCTGTCCGCAGGTTAGGATTAAACTGTAGTATCTGTTCCTCGCTGTCAGCTTTATTTCAATGTTTTGAGGATCTGTCTAATGGTAAGGTTCCAGTTCCGGAGGTCTGGGTAATGTGGAGCACCCCTACCTCATCATTTTTTCTCCCTGGTCCACTCTGACCCGGAGTGATAGTATCTGTTAGGGTCCCATCTATATGTTAAATAGAAAAACATGAGTTCATAAAAAAAACTGAATATCAATTAAGAATGAATCTTATTTCCAAAATTTTGTCGGCATTAAATAACCCACTAAGGTTGATATGCCATAAAACAAATCAAACCAAATCATGTTCAACTGATTATGGGTCAGAAATGCCCCAATGGGGACATAATCAAATGACTTTGGGTATTTTTTTTGTTATCCTATTTGAAGGGCGGGGTTAGCTCAGTCGGTAGAGCGTTCAGCTAGAAACCACAAGGTTCCTAGTTTGATACCGGTCATCGCCAACTCAGCGTATGAGTAGCACAGGGATCTGTGCGGTAAAGTAAGGAGCTGATGGTAGAAATTAAATTAGGTGCATGGGAAATATGAAAAAAATTGAGGACTGTCTACAAGTCAAATTTCAAATCTCTCCTTTTCTGCTATGATCTAGAAGTGGGGGTTTCTATCTCACCCCATGGATCCATATTACCCCACCTATCTTTATGTTATATTCATTTTTTCGATAAAACTTATTTTATAATTATAGTTCGATACTGGCTCTCACCAACTCAGCATAGCACAGGGATCTGTACAGTAAAATAAGGAGCTGATGGTTGGTGTGGCGCTCCACCTCAGACGTAAAAACAATCTTCTTGGTCGACAATTTTACTTTTTTTGTTACCCCCCACCCCAGTCTGTATTATTCATGTTGTAAAGAGAAGTAACCCTTACGTATGCAAATGAGATACGTATATAAAAGCAACAGTGGATTAGCTCAGAGCAATGCGAGTTGATCTCCAACCACACGTGCGACAACTTTCCAAGTAATCTTACCAAGAGACTTTTTTATCTTGCCGGCCGAAAGCCGTTTTATTTTGTTATTTGTATTATTTGTAATAAATTATTATTACAACCACTCAACCTTCTCGTTTATGTATTTCCAAGACATAACAATTCACCTTTCTGCTTACATCAAATTATCATATTATATATCATCTATATTAAATATACATTAAATATCACATCAAATTATCATACATTGAGCACTCCTGGGGACTTTTTATATATATATATATCTATAAGTATGCATTGTGGATATAAGGAGGATAAAGCAGGTCCCAAATAAAACCATTCCCAACTCATCAGGTCAATTGGATATCTATCTATCTATCTATCTATCTATCTATCACTATATTCTGTATCTATATGTTTCAAAATCTATGTTTCAGTAAATATCTAACTAAACCAGTATATCTATCTATCTATCTATCTATCTTAGATAAAATAATTTTAATTTCAGGCTGTTTCATAAATCAAAATCTTTTTAATTTCAAGGTGCAGTATACAAGGTGTGCCAAAAAAGTATCGAGATTTTTTGTACTTTTTGACACTCCTTGTATTCTAAAAAGAAAAAACAAAAACAAACTTTCCATTCAGATGAAACAGTTAATCATATAATAAGCGAATGCAGAAAACGGGCACAAAAGGAGTACAAGACTGGTATATATGACTGGTTGGGATAGAGGATCCACTGAAAATTGTGCAACAGACTAAAATGCCGACATGCTGACTAAGGCTATATGCAGGCACGTGGTGTAATGGATCTGTACGGTAAAGTAAGGAGCTGATGGTTGGTGTGGCACTCTACCTTTGTTATCCCCCCCCCCGTCCGTATTAATCACCTTTCTGCTTACATCTATGGTCCTGGCAGATTCATTACCACATATAAAAAAAAGATTATTCACTTTGTAATTTCTTAACACTGTCTCGTTCATTAAATATTCTTTTATTTTCCCCAGCAAAGGTCAGCGAGTAATCTGCATATAACCGACACGTTACGTCTCCTCTTTTACTCAAGTGACAATGAAGACAAAAGATTTTTTTTGTCTTGTATCGTAATTATGATAATGAAAATGATATGAAGTCCACTATCGACTTTTTATCAACAGAATGTCTTTTCAGCTTTCTTTTGTGTTTGCGGTGCAGTCATTTGCAATTCAATTTTGGGAAAACAAGAACATGAAACTTATGATCTCGATCGTTTCAATAGTTTGCAGGATTAATTGACACAACAATCGCGTTTCTTCTTCCTCGGTAAATTGTTAGAAGTGTTGTCAGCAGAAAGATTACTAATACACAAAGTGGAATTGAAGATCAAATCATCCAGGCCATGTTACCCACCCGCTTTAGTTTTACTGAAATTGTGGATTATGATAAAGTTAGCCAATTCCCCATTCTAGCACATGCTTAAAGGGGATAGACTCCCTCGCTGTCTGGCTGATACCAACATTAGGCCACCCCAATGACTTTTTTTAATAACTTTTGATATGAAATTCAAATATCCTAGTTGGGTCAAATCATCAAAAAAAAAAGTAAAATTGTAACCCATCCCCTTCAATTTTTCTGAATTTTTTTCCAAATGTGGACTACTTTAGCATTAGGCAATCCCCAAAATTTGAGCTTCCAATTCCCAAAATTGGCGGAGTTATGTTGATTTTTAACTCTCCAAATTTGGTGAGGTTGGCGAAAAATGGTGACTTTTTGTAATCTATTTTTGTCTGTAAAATGAGTTCTAGAGCTTCCCTACTACTAAAAATTTGTTTATAAAGGTATTTTTGCCCATGAAATCCAAAAGGGCCATCAAAAAAGATTTAAAGTCAACCAATTTAAAGTTATTGATGATTTCCGTTTTTTTCCTAGCTGGAATCAAAATAATATGTAGAAAAACTCTTTTTATTGCTGATTTACTGCACTGTCAAACATTACACCTGTAAAGGAAACTTGAGACCCAACTTTTATCTCACACTCTGACAGTTTTTGGCATTAAATAACCCACAGTGTTATTATACCATTAAACAAACCAAACCGAACCAAACCAAACCAAATGAAGTTAATGAAAATTATTTATACTAATTTGAAGATCTTGTGTAAAACACCATACACTGTCAAACATTTCCTAATGGCGTGTGGAGTTTTCACTCCAATAAGAAAGCAATATTTCAATGCAAATAATATGAGGGATTGTTTGAGAATACTAACATGGATGACATTTTATCCTTCTTGAGAAAAAGAAAAATATATTGAGAATTATGAATCAGATATAAAATACATCCACGAAATTGATCTACAAAATACATCTGTAAAGGAAACTTGAATAGTAACTTTTATCGTACACTCTAACAGTTTCGGCATTAAATAACCCAGAGTGTTATTATACCATTAAACAAACCAATCCAAATGAAGTTATTGAAAATTATTTATACCAATTTGAAGATATGATGGAAAATAGCCTACACTATCAAACATTTCCGGATGGAGTGTGGAGTTTTCTGAAATTGTGGATTATGATAAAGTTAGCCAATTCTAGCACATTTTTAAAGGGGATAGACTCCCTCGCTGTCAGGCTGATACCAACATTAGGCCACCCCAACGAAATATCCTATAACTTTTGATATGAAATTCAAATATCCTCTCTACTTCACTGAAACTAATCTTATTATAATGGAGATTGTGTGTTTTTCTGTCTGTAACCGAAACTATATTACTACTCAAGTCACAATTCTCTTAGTTATTGACATCACATTCTCCATGATTTTATTTTTATCTAAACCTCAATTATTAATAAAATTGTCTTACATTATTAATACTGTTAACTATGTCTACATAAGGACAACATGCAATTATATTTATATATACAACAAAATAGCGGTTTACAGTGTGAACGGGAAGGCTAATTTGCATATTAATATTAAAAAATCGAATTTAATAAATATTTAATAAATATTGATTTCTAACTGTTTGGTTTTATTTTAATGAATATAAGCAAAAATCTCTTCAATGAATCTTAAATGAAATCCATTAACAAGATAAAATAACTGTAATTTTATTCTTTACTTCCTCTTATAACTAAATACTTAAATTAGAAAAAATAACAATGAAAGACGAGAGTGATGGAAGAGTAAGTTTCAGTTGTTCTATTTTTCGATTATACTCCCTCTGTTTCAAATCTTTTATTATACTCCCTCTGTTTCAAATCTTTTTATCTGCATTCTTATTTAGTTTCATTAGTTTTTCTAATTTAATACAATATTTTATTACATTAAAACTTAACTACTTGCACCCGGAGGGTGCATATATTTGCTAGTATATATAATGAGGAAGTAATCAAGATATACATAGAGAGGGGGAAAGTGAAGTATGGGACAGATCTGTTTTTGACTTAACTGCAAATTACAACTAATTATAACCAATTAAAATGAAGGAAATAAATTGGGAAGATTGTGTTGTGCCAATCATTCAAATGGGAGTGTCTGATATGTTAAAGGAGATAATCTATCATTTCAAAAAGATTCTAGGCAAAGAGAAAACACTCCTTCTTCAGATTGTATAATAACAAACATATAAAAAATCTGTCTTTTAGGGTCAGTTTAGCTCAGTCGGTAGAGCACCAGGCTAGAATTGCAAGGTTCCTGGTTCGATCCTGGTCCCTGACAACTCATGAGTAACACTGATTGGGTTATCTGATCTGTGCACTAAAGTGGGGAGCTCTATCTCAACAAAACAATTTCCCTGTCTAGCACTAGTGAAAAGGAGATAGACTCCCTCACTGTCCAACTGATACTGACAATAGGCCACTTAATCAGCTATACTTATACACAAATAATTATATACAGGTAGAATTTAATGCGACCTACACGATGAACCAATATCATATCTGTAATGGTGTAAAATACACTAGTTGGACTATGAAATGGAGTAAATGAATCTCGTCAATTTCAAAGCATGAGGGTTCATCCAGTCAACAACCTACACATTGTTTTATTTATAGTGGTGAAAAGTGTTCAAATCCTAGATAAGCCGGTTTGCATTTCACAAACCCTTGGGAAAGGTATGAATCCATATATTCTCCCTCCAGCTATGGGTAAAATCGTAGGGAAGACTGGGCTCTTTAACCCTGGATAGGTAACCAATCTAGGTGAAGGAAAACTCTGGATTCGAAAAACCTGAGGTCACTTGTTGAAATTGTTTGTGGCATTCCTTGTACACCAATTCTTTCCTATCGACAGTGCCAAAAAGTGAAGTTGAATATATATATATAATATTATATATATATATATATATATATAAATATATATATATATATATATATATATATATATATATATATATGAGGAAGAATGAATAAAGGAAAGAAAGAATAGAATGGATAATAAAAGATGAATTTAATCACTATCACTTACACATGTGTTTCGGTCAGTTCATCTGTGTGAAAATATTTCGCACACAGAGAAGATTATTTTATTTTATTTTGAAAATTCAAAATAAAATTTCACTCTGATGAAGGTCGAATCTTCTCTGTGTGCAAAAATATTTTCACACAGATGAACTGAGCGAAACACATGTGTAAGTGATATTGATTAAATTCATCTTTTATTATCCATTCTATTCTTTCTTTTCTTTATTCATTCTTCCTCATATTGTCAGATTCATTTCCAATTTCCATTTTTACACACACATATATATATATATATATATATATATATATATATATGTGTGTGTGTGTGTGTATTTGGGCAGCATTCTTTCATTTATACAAGTAGAATTAAACAAAAGGCACATCTCCTGTTTAACAATTTTATTTTTTATCTTTTCTAATTTTCTGGCCAACTTTTTAATGTTTGGATGGAATTGGTGGATAAGTCCACCAAAGTTCAGTTCCCGAGTACTTTTGGCACTTCGAAGTGCCATCATCAGGGGTGATGTATTCCTTTTTTTTTTTTTTTTTTTTTTTTTTTTACTCTAATTACTGAAATATTCTAACGGAAAATACACACATTCTGCACAAAGAAAAAAATAAACAAAAACTCCAAATACTAGAAGCTTTATACATAAAACAATACAAACCATCCTTAAACAAAATTAATTTCCAATACAGTACACACATTCTAAAATGCCTATAACATCTTTCTAACCAATTCTTCTCCTTCCAGCCTCCACATTGATATAATTTTAAAAAAAACAAAAAAAAAAAACTTGAATACATTACCCCTGATGATGGCACTTCGAAGTGCCAAAAGTACTCGGGAACTGAACTTTGGTGGACTTATCCACCAATTCTACCCAAACATTAAAAAGTTGGCTAGAAAATTAGAAAAGATAAAAAAAAAGAAAAAAGAAATAAAATTGTTAAACAGGAGATGTGCCTTTTGTTTAATTCTACTTATATATATATATATATATATATATATATATATATATATATATATTTAAGAACCCATCAGCCTCTTAAGCGAAGTTTAACAAGTTTAAATTGCATGTTATATTTACAGTTACAGAGGATTAACTCATATCATTATCACCATCATCATCATCATCATAAATTTATGGGTTAGAATTGTTTTGAAAGAATTCATTGAATTTTATATATTAACAATTGAAACCCTAAGCCCCCTCACCACCACCACCACCATGCCACCCCCCTCACAGCTGGTTGCAAAATACCTGTAAATGTAAAAATCCTGTTATCTGTTATATAACTGCCTCATTAGAAGTATTGTTGTTATACAATAGTGGTACAGACATTAGGATTCACCAAATGAAATTCAGGCGTTCCAGTATAGATGTACTTTTAACACAAATATGGGTTACTGGGATTCTAAGGGTTAATAATAATTCTTATTTAATAAATAAGATCAGTATTATAACTGAAAGATATTTTAGTCAAAAAAGTTTTGGATACTGTGAATACATAAACCAGGTAAATATTTACCCAACCCCTCTATTGGATTTTCTTTGGTATTAGCCATAGACTACTTCCTCTCTGAAATAAATAACCAGTGGAGTTTAATAGGTTTGAATTCAGAGTTTTCCTTCTCCTAGACTGGTTGCCTAATCATGGTTAAAGAGCTAAGTCTGTCCTACATCTAGAGAGTGAATTGTTGAATTCATACCTTTCCCAAGGGTATAAGCGCTGCGGGAAATGCAAACAGCCTCTTTCAGGATTTGAACCTGGGTCATCAAGTCTATTTTCTACGATGATAACCATTACACCATATATGGTATTAGCCATAGACATCTTCCTCTCTGAAATACATAACCACTGATGTTGCATTCTGGGTAAAATTAATATTCTAATTACTATTTAAAAAATCAGTTATGTGGACCATTTCTAAAGGTTAATAATAATTATTTTCTAATTTAAAAAAAAAAGATAAATAATTTTTCTGAAAGATATTTTAGTCTAAAAAGTTTTGGATACTGTGAATACATAAACCAGGTAAATATTTACCCAACCCCTCTATTGGATTATCTCTGGTATAAGCCATAGACAACTTCATCTCTGAAATAAATAACCATTGATGTTGCTTTCTACTGGGATTCAAAGGGTTAATAATAATTGTTATTTAATTTTTTACTGAAAGACATTTTAGTCTAAAATTTTTGGATACTGTGAATACATAAATTAGGTATGGGAGTAAAATGAGTGTTGTATATCAATATATTGTATACCCAACATTCGGTATATAAACAGTGAGAGTTCATCTTGGTGATAGAGACAGAGAAAGAGAGAGAGAGAGAGAGAGAGAGAGAGTGAGAGAGAGAGAGAGAGAGAGAGAGAGAGAGAGAGAGGCAGAAACAGAGACAGAGAGACAGAGACAGTGACAGAGAGACAGAGACAGAGACAGATTAGAGAGATGATCTTACTTGATTACTTCATTTCTTCTTACTGCATCTGCTGACTAATTCTTCTAATTCCTATGGCTGCCATCTTGTTGTCTAAATAGACTTCTATTTCTTCTGTTCTTCAGTTTTCTTGCTAATCATTGTTTTCATATTTAATAACCAACAAGACTTTAAGTTTTCTTGATCAAGTTTTTATTATTTATCTATTTTTACTGAAAGATCTTTTAGTCTAAAAAGTTTTGGATTCTGTGAATACATAAACCAGGTATGTATTTACCCAACCCCTCTATTGGATTATCTCTGGTATAAGTCATAGACAACTTCATTTCTGAAATAAATAACCAGTGGAGTTTAATAGGTTTGAATTCAGAGTTTTCCTTCTCCTAGACTGGTTGCTTAACTATGGTTAAAGAGCTAAGTCTGTCCTACTATTGGGAAATATCTGGAGATAAAATAATTGGATTCATACCTTTCCCAAGGGTATAAGCGCTATGTGAAATGCAAACCGTCTCATTCAGAATTTGAACCTGGGTCACTTAGTTCTTGTTCTATGATGATAACTATTACAATATACACAAATATGGATTACTGGGATTCTAAGGGTTAATGATAATTCTGATTTAATTTTTTGAATAAGATCAGTATTTTTACTAAAAGATATTTTAGTCTAAAAAGTTTTGGATTCCGTGAATACATCAAGTATGTATTTACCCAACCCCTCTATTTTCCTTCTCCTAGACTGGTTGCCTAATCATGGTTAAAGAACTAAGTCTGTCCTACATCTACGTCTGTCCTACATCTGTTGGGTGAATATTTGGATTTTTTATACCTTTCCCAAGGGTATAAGCGCTATGTGAAATGCAAACAGCCTCATTCAGGATTTGAACCTGGGTCCCCAAGTCCATTTCCCATGATGATAACCATTACACCACACTCATTCATATCTTAATGAGGCATTAGGTCATCACGCTCTCTAACTCAGCAAATCACATCGACTAATAATTACTACCATGTTATGTATCTATTTGTTTTTTTTGGTGGGTGGGGTGGGGTTATGTTACAGACAGGTGTTTTGCATTTTACAGGTGTTTACAAATGTTTACAGGTGTTCATGTATGTGTTTGCAGGTGTGTTTCCAGGTGTTTGAATCATCAAGACTTCTTCAGTTTTTCTCTCTTTTCCAGCTGTGCTTTTATTCCACTACAAAAAAAATCTAATTAACTGTTTACCTGGTAATTGATCACCTGTTTGACTTTCAAGGATGCACAGCCCAAGTGTTGCAACGTTGGTTCCTAGCAGCATATGTGTGTTTTAAAAAGGAAAGAGGCATCGCTACACTCAAAGGTAAGCCACTAAAGCCATTAGAAGAATTCACGTACCTCGGCAGTAATATCACATCTACAGAAAGCTGAGCCCCCATAGTGAGGGCATAGTCTGCTATAAACAGATTGTCATATGGAAAATCCAATCTCACTGAAAAGTAAAAATAGCATATGTGCCTTTTAAACAGGAAGGAGATATCACAACACTCAACAGTAAGCCTCTAAAACCATTAGAAGAATTCACGTACCTAGGTAGTAATATCACATCCACAGAAAGCAATATTAAGCACACATGAGGAGTGCATGGTCTGCTATAAACAGACTATCAGGCATATGGAAATCTGATCTCACTGACAAGTTAAAATAGCATATGTGCATTTTAAACAGGAAGAAGGCATCGCAACACTCGACAGTAAGCCTCTAAAACCATTAGAAGAATTCACATACCTAGTTAGTAATATCACATCGACAGAAAGCAATATTAAGCACACATAATGAGCGCATGGTCAGCTATAAACAGACTATCAGGCATATGGAAATCTGATCTCACTGACAAGTTAAAGCAGCATATGTGTGATTTAAAAAGGAAAGAGGCTTCAGTACAATCAATGGTAAGCCTCTAAAGCCATTAGAACAAATCCTATACCTAGGCAATAATATCTCATCCACAGAAAGCGATGTCAATGCACAAATAGGGAAGGCATGGTCTGCTATAAACAGACTATCAGTTATATGGAAATCCAGTCTCACTAAAAAGTTAAAGCAGCAAATTTTATGAACAAATGAGGCATCGCTGTAACTAAATTTATTATTTCCAATTCTTTAATATTTTTTTTCATTTTTAAAAATTATTTTTTATTGCAAGACATTTTACCACGGTTCTAGACTCTGAAATTGAGCCACCTTCTTATCACCTTTTATGTTCAACAATTTTTACAATCTTCTCTCAAAAGGTCTCCGCCACCTATTGGGAACACCTGTTGGCCATGGGTAATGACCCATGATGCTTAAGGATGGAACCTTGGGGGTTGAGCAGTCCATGACATGCAACATACCACTTTGGTCCTTATTAAGGCTAGACAATAGATAATTTCGCTACAATCAACAGTATGCCTCTAAAACTGTTAGAACTATTCATCTACCTAGGTAGTAATATCACATCCACAGAAAGTGATGTTAATGTATGCATAGAGGAGTCATAGCCTGCTATAAACAGACTATCAGTTATATGGAAATTCGATCTCACTGTCAAGTTAAAGCAGCATATGTGTTTAAAAAAGGAAAGGAGGAATCGCTACATTCGGCGTTAAGCCACTAAAGCCATTAGACCAATTCCCATACCTAGGTAATAATAGCACATCTACAGAAAGCTAAGTTAAGCACCCATAGTGAGGGCATTGTCTGCTATAAACAGATTGTCATATGGAAAATCCAATCTCACTGACAAGTTAAAACAGCATATGTGCATTTTAAATAGGAAGGAGATATCGCAACACTCGACAGTAAGCCTCTAAAACCATTAGAAGAATTCACATACCTAGGTAGTAATATCACATCCACTGAAAGCAATATTAAGCACAAATAGGGAAGGCATGGTCTGCTATAAACAGACTATCCGTCATATGGAAAATTCAATCTCACTGACAAGTTAAAACAGCATATGTGCATTTTAAATAGGAAGGAGATATCGCAACACTCGACAGTAAGCCTCTAAAACCATTAGAAGAATTCACGTACCTAGGTAGTAATATCACATCCACTGAAAGCAATATTAAGCACAAATAGGGAAGGCATGGTCTGCTATAAACAGACTATCCATCATATGGAAATCCAATCTCACTAAAAAGTTAAAGCAACATATGTATGTTTTAAAAAGGAAGGAGGCATCGCTACAATCAACAGTAAGCCTCTAAAACTGTTAGAACTATTCATCTACCTAGGTAGTAATATCACATCCACAGAAAGTGATGTTAATGTATGCATAGGGGAGTCATAGTCTGCTATAAACAGACTATCAGTCATATGGAAATCCGATCTCACTGACAAGTTAAAGCAGTATATGTAGGTTTTAAAAAGATGAAGGAGGCATCGCTACACTCAACAGTAAACCTCTAAAGGCATTAGAACAATTCACATACCTAGGCAATAATATCACATCCACAGAAAGCTATGTTAAGCATGCATAGGGAGTTCATATGGAACAGACTCAGTCATATGGAAATTCGATCTCACTAACAAGTTAAAGCGACAAACATTTTTATCATACATGTGCTAGAAGGTGGTGGCTGAGGGTCTTAATGTCCTGGGTAAACTCTATCTGATGGTGAGGTTCCAATTCTGGAGCTCCAGGGAAATTGGAGTACCCCTACATCACCATTACGACCCAGGTCTCCTCTGGCCCGCATTGGTAGTACCTTTTAGGGTCCCATATATGGATTACATAGAAAAATGAGTTAGAATGAGTTTAAAAGGGGTGCCTTTTTAAACAATTGAGTAACATCAACAATGAATAACACTAAACGATTACGGCATAAAATAATCCAACAAGGGTTGACATACCGTAAAAACCAACTAACCAAACCAAACCAAATCAAAAAATATATCTATATTTGGGGATTGCTTGAGTGCGTTGAATTTATGCATGTTTTTGATTTAAGAGGTGTATTTTTTATAGGCGAAAATAATGTTTGTCTCCCTACACAAACTCTTAACATGTGCTACTGTATGGCTACACCACCTGGACCCTAACAAAACGCATTGAGAATAAACTAGATGGGAGCAACACAAGAATGCTGAGTGCAATTTTAAACAAAGTAAATGTATGGCCACCTGCCTCCCATTTCACAAACCATCCTAGTGAGACGGACAAGGCACGTTGGACACTGCTAGAGAAACAAGGACAAACTCATAAGTGACGTTCTTCGGTGGAAGCCAGCACATAGGAATGCCAGTGTAGGCCAACCAGCAAAGAATTAGCCAGCTCTGTGTAGATACTGGATGCTGGGCAGATGAGCTGCCGGGAGCAATGAATGATAGGGCAGTTGGCGAGAGATTGTGGTGGATATCCGTGCTGCTAGCCCAACAGGATGATGATGATGATGATGATATGTCACTAAGATGTTTTAATGCATTAGATATACACTGTTTTGTGGGGAATTTTATCCCCAAAAGGAATATGGGTTAAACCTAAAGTTTCAGTGTTCTTCTGAAAAAGAGATTTTATCTCGAAATATCAAGAATAAATTACAGGTTAACAAACAACACCATTGTTACCTTATTATTTTTTTCTTTACACCTGCATTGTGATAGCCTTCAAAATCAACCTCCAAATAAAAATAAACCTTCAATTTGATCAAAGTAGTCTCAATAAGGAGTCTCAAAAAGTGTTCAAAAAGTATTGAGACAAAAGGTTATTAGAAGCCCAAAAGACTCAAATCTAAAGAGGTGAATTATTCTAACTAGCAAATATATGCACCGTCCGGGTGCAAGTATTTAAGTTTTAATATAATAAAATATCATGTTAAATTTGAAAGGCTAATGAAACTGAATAAGAATGTAGATAAAAAAAGATTTTGAACAGAAACGGTATGATTGAAAAATAGAACAACTTTGAAACTAACTCTTCCATCATTTTCCATTACTCCCGTCTTTCATTGGTAAATTTTCCTAATTTAACTATTTAGTTAAAATGGGTAGTAAAGAATAATATTACAGTTATTTCTTCTTGTTAAGGGATTTCTTTTAAGATTTATTGAAGAGATCTTTGCTCATATTCAATAAGATAAAACCAAACAATTAGAAATCAATAATACTAAGCATATATTTATTAAAATCAATTTTTTAAGATCAATATGCAAATTAGCCTTCCCATTCATACTGTAAACCTCTATTTTGTTGTATATATAAATACAATTGCATGTTATTAGTATGTAGATATGGTCAACAGTGGCTTCGGCCTCTGGACCATTGATATAATTAACGGCGTCGATCCCAGGGGCCATCCCCCCAGGCAACACCTGCCCCCTCGATTTAAAGGGACAGGGCTGGGTTTATTGCCCAGTGCCTGAGGCGCCCCCCTTGAGGGGGAATGCCGATGGGATCGACGCAATTTTTCACCTGCCACTCCATGAGCTTCGGCTCGTGGGTGGTCCCACGTTAATAGGGACTTTGTGCCTGACCCGTACAAGTGGGGTACGCGGTAAATACTATGTAGATATGGTCAACAGTGTAAGTAATGTAAAACAATTTTATTAATAATTGAGGTTTAAATAAGGATAAATTCATGGTGAATGTGATGTAAATAACTAAGGGAATTGTGACTTGAGTAGTGATTTAGTTTCGGTTACAGACAGAAAAACACACAATCTCCATTATAATAAGATATATAAAAATAAACCTATAATTTGATCAGAAAAGTCTCAATAAAGAGTCTAAAATTGAGACTTTTCTGATCAAAAAGTATTGAGAAAGAAATAGCCAAAAAGACTATAGAAAATATCATGCACTAAGTTAGATATATTACTCATATATTAATATAAAGAGATTTTTAATTTAAAAACTGCCTGCCTCTTGCTGATTTACATGAGTCACATGCAAAAGCACTTTAGGCCATTTGCTAATAAGTCTGACGTTTTGGTTGAAACAAAAATAATCAGCTGAGTCTGGTCATCGGTTTAGTTATATCTTGCTGGCTTGAGTCATTTTATATGCATAAGTGATTGATGACACAAAGCACAGAAAGTGGACATGATGTAGATCTAGCTGACCGATGTCCTCCACCCCATATATATATATATATATATATATATATATTGAATTAAACAAAAGACACATCTCCTGTTTAACAATTTTATTTTTGATCTTTTCGAGTTTTCTGACCAACTTTTTAATATCTGGGTGAAATTCGTGGATTAGTCCACCAAATTTCAGGTCCCGAGTAATTTCGGCACTTCGAAGTGATATCATCAGGGGTGATGTGTTCTTTTTTTAAAAAAAGTATTTTAATGTGAAGGCTGAAAGGAGAAGAATTGGTGAGAAAGTTGTTATAGGCATTTTAGAATGTGTGTACTGCATTGGAAATTAATTTTGTTTAAGGATGGTTTGTATTGTTTTATGTATAGAACTTCTAGTATTTGGAGTTTTTGTTTATTTTTTTATTTGTGCAGAATGTGTGTATTTTCAGAATATTTCAGTAATTATATATATATATATATATATATATATATATATATACTGGTAATTTATGAGGAAGTGCATCCCGGTCTCCTGCCTCAGAAATTTCTACCCGGTGACTATTAAAATAACGTCCCCAGCTATGTTGTCTCGGCGGTTTTACTTGAAAGAAAACAACCAACTTAAGGCGTTAAATTTATTTTTTGTCGTAATTCTTATCTATTTATCGTGATTTGTTTAGAAATTTATTTATAGAAATTTGTCGTAATTCTTGTTTATTTATAGAAATTTGTCGTAATTCTTGTTTATTTATAGAAATTTGTCGTAATTCTTGTTTAGATATGAAGATGGATATCTATCTATCTATCTATCTATCTACCTCAATTTGTTCATTTTTTTTTACTTTGTTTATATCTATCTATCCACCCATCTCCATTTGTTCATAGAGAGAAGCCCACCCCCTCAAAAATACATGTAACGCCCTAAGTTGGTTGTTTTCTTTCAAGTAAAACCGCCGAGACAACATAGCTGGGAACGTTATTTTAATAGTCACCGGGTAGCAATTTCTGAGGCAGGAGACCGGGACGCACTTCCTCATAAATCACCTATATAATTGTAGAAAAAAACAACTATGATGACCGGTGAAATAGTCGAAAACGTTCGGGTAAAAAGTATGGGACAGTGTCTACCAACTGGATCACAATTTACGAAAAACTACTTGAGGACTAGAAAGAAAACAGATAAAGATCATAAAGAAGAAATATTCCGTGGTCTTCAATAATACCCGCTTAAACAATAAAGATGAGGACAATAGTCCGAATAATCCAAATAATACTAATAAATCGTTTGTTCATCGGCTCACGAAAACTACTTTATGTCTCCCTTTGCAAGTCTGATCATAAAGTGAGAGGTATTTTCTGTGACCTCGTGTCTGACTTTCTTTCTTTTCATGATGTGAACTTGTCATCATCTTTTGATCTTGTCTTTGTCTACATCAACTTTATTCAAGACAGCCCTATAGAATTTTTATTTATTAAATGAAGTATGATCAACCATTATTGATTTTTGACTTGTATTTCTCTTATCTTAATTTCAATTGCTTTTCATCTCAACTATCCAGACTGTTAGTCGACAGTTTTTGGCAAATAGATTTGATTAGAAATAAAGGATAAGCCTATAGGGAGACTTAAACTTGATTCTTCATTGTTCAGTAATGTTCAATAATGTTTCATTGAATAAAAATTCTAGTTGTGTTTGTTTTTGTTTTTGTTTTACGGCAAATCAACCTCGATGGGTCATTTAATATTTGAGAAAAATGGGTTTAAGTTCCCGTTAATCGGGACCAGAAGGGTGGAGGGCGGAGACCCTTGAAAAACAGAACAAGTCAAGCATGTGACAGGGTCGGACTTCACCTGAACTGCACTGTTGCGGGCTCAAGTCGAATTTTTAATTGTTTTTTTTTTTTTTTTAATTATCTGTTTTAACCACAACCATTTCTTCTCCGATTTCTATCAAATTGTGTCTAAGATTTTTAGATGAAACTTCAATAATCATTTTTTCAGACTGACATCATCTTTATTATTTTAAAATAATATTTCCGAGAAAATAAGAAATAAGAAACAATTAAAAAAGTGTATTATATTTTGTCAATGTTTATTGATAACACCCCCACAGCAGTTCTTTCAGATTCTGCTGCCGTGATAAGCGGCTACTGGACAATTTCAGTCAATTGTTTGTAAGAGTTGGACAGTTCTTTTGGTTTTTTGGTTTTTTTTACCCGTGGCTCGTGTCTACGTGATCCGTTATTTGTTCTTGCTTTTCCTTTCTTCATTCACCGGTGTTCCTATTTGTCGTCATTGAGTCTCGTGTTTTATGATGATTTTACATTTTTCCGATTTTATTTTTTAATTTTTAATTTTTAATTTTATTTATTTATTCATATATTTATTTTATGTGCGTTTATTTATATGTGAATTCCTAATTATAGCGGTCTGAGGTTTTGGTTAGTCCAATTCCATATCATCATTTTTTTTCGGTGTGGACATAACCACACAAGAACAGCAATCACGAGAACCAGCGCTGACTCCTAGAATCAACACGAAACAGATAATAACGAGCTCACTACAAATTTATTTCACCCTTGGAAACAAAGATAAGTACATGACTTGTAACTTAATATACTGTTTGTTATTCTCTCTTCATTTCATTTCATACCGTAATACACCAAACCCTATATGTGACTCTTCAGGGACCGCTGAACTACAAGGTATAGCAACTATTCTTGCACCGAACCGTAATAAAGTTTTATCCCATTTTATATGTATAATATTTGTATTTTCTTCATTCCTTTCTCATAACAGATTTTTTTTATTTCTGTCAAATGCCGACAAATTTTTTAAATAAATTCAGTCTTAATGGATACTCATTTTTTTAGAAGACAGAAACAGACAATAACGAGCCCACTACAAATATATTTCTCCCTTGAAAACAAAGATAAGTACATGACTTGTAACTAAATATAATGTTTGTGACTCAAAGCCGCTAAGCTATACAGTTTAGCAAACCACACTTGCACCGAACGTAATAAAATATAACCCCATTTCATACATTATAACGAGCTCACTACAAATATATTTCACCCTTGGAAACAAAGATAAATACAAGACTTGTTATTTAATATAATGTTTGTGACTCTTCAAGAACCGCTGAACTATAATGTTTAGCAACTATTCTTGCACCGAACCGTAATAAAGTGTTATCCCATTTTATACGTATTATATTTGTCTTTTCTTCATTCCTTTCTCATAACAGATTTTTTTTAATTCTCTTAAATGCCGACTAAATTTTGAAATAAATTCAGTCTTAACGGATACTCATTTTTTTAAAATAAATACACTTTTCTGCTTAACCTATAGACGCGACTCTAACAGGTACTACTGTTCCGGGTCAGCGTAGACCTGGGAATAATGGCGATGAAGGGGTACTCCACATTTACCAGATTTTCAGAATTTGAACTTTACCATCAGAGGCAGTTTAACGTCATACACAGGACACGTATGTGCGTGTAGTCTAATAAAAACACTAGAGCATAGCAATTTGGTCTGAAGATCACATAGGTGAGTAATCAGGTGTTGACTTCATGTCCACACTACCTTAACTCAAATATAAACGTTCTATCAATGATACTGAGCTTTGAAATATAGCACCCATATTATCTACAATATATGGTAATTGCATTTCATTTAGTGCTAATACCCTTGGGAAAGGTATGAATCCTACTCTGCCTCCAGCTATGGATAAATAATAGGGCAGACTGGGTTCTTTAACCTTGGTTAGGCAACTGGTCTAGGAGAAAGAAAACTTTGAATTCAAACCTGTTAAAACTCCGCTTCAGAAATTGACCTTGTATCACATCCTGCTCGTGTGGAAGGGTTGGTAAATATATATATAATCTACAATATATATATATCATCATGATCATCATGGTCCTGTCGTGTTAGAAGCACGTGTATCCATGACAATCTCTCGTCAACCTTCTCTACCATTCATTTTACCCGGGAGGTCCTCTGCGCAGTATCCAGTATCCGCGCAGAGCTGGTCAATGTAGGTCCTTGCTGGGCGGCCCACATTTGCATGCCCATATGTTGGCTTCCACAGGAGAACGTCGCTTATGAATTCGTCCTTATTTCTCCAGCAGAGTCCAGCATGTCTTGTCCGTCTCACTCGGGTGGTTTGTGAGATAGGGGGCAAGCGGCCGTACAGCTGCTTCCTTGTGGGGTGTTGTTTCCACGACTTGTTCAAGATCGCACACAGCATTCTTGTGCATCTTCCATCTGACTTATTCTCCAGACTCTTCGTTAGGGTCCAGTTGGTGAAGCCATACAGCAGCACTGATACAACCACTCCGGATCAGAGTGGACCTAGTAGTAATGGCGATAAAGGTGTAGTCCTTTTCATCTATTTCTCTCTGAGAATCTAAAATGGTCATCCCATTAAGAGCGCACTGGATCAAACTGTTATTCTTTAATTCCTTAATCAGCAACTTCGTTTCATCAGAAATTAATTTGTGTCTACTTTCCATACGGAAATGCAGCAATGCAAAGACTACACTCTTGGAGGTTTATTATTTTTCCCTTTTCTTCCCCAAACACACACATCAAAAGAGTTTCATAGAACACTGGCGCTCTTTGCCACTCTTTGGTGAATATAATATGAGGCTGTTCACAAAGATGCAGGTGTACAAGTAGGTGCAAAACTCCTTGCACACCTGCGACTTTTTTGCACATGGAGGCATCTATGTGGCGGGAATGCTTAATATAGTTTCACCAGGCATTTATAAGTCGTAATTGGGAAAACAAGACACTGAAAACACACACACGTAGACACACACACACGCACACACACACACACACAGACCACACACACACACACACACCACGCATATATATATATATATACATATATATATATATATATATATATATATATATATATATATATATATATATAAGTAAAAAAAAATTATATATATGTATATGTATATATATATGTGTATAGATGTATAATTATGTGTATGATAATGATGTAAGCAATTATTTTCCTGTTGGTAATTGTAATTTCCTTTTGAATTCGTCTTTGATAATAATCCCCTGCCCCCTGGGGAAGTTTTCTTTTTTTTGGGGGGGGGGTATTTTAAAATTTTTTGGTGAAGCTCTTCTGACTTTGAAGAAAAGAAAAGTATCAATCAGAATTCTATGTTGTTCTATGCCCTCTCTCTCTCTCTCTCTCTCTCTCTCTCTCTCTCTCTCTCTCTCGCTCGCTCTCTCTCTCTCGCTCGCTCGCTCTCTCTCTCTCTCTCTCGCTCGCTCGCTCTCGCAACGCCCACGTACCCTTCACTTTTCTATCTTCACAGAATCATTAACACACACACACACACACACACAACACACACACACACACACACACACACACTCTCTCTCTCTCTCTTTCTCTCCCGCACCCCCCACACACGTATTGTCTTATCCACACTCTTTCTCTTTCTTGCTCTCTTTCTCCCATTCTTACTTTTCCTATTTTCATTCTCTCTCTCTCTCTCTCTCTTCTTTCTCTCTCTCTCTCTCTCTCTCTCTCTCTCTCTCCCTGTTTTATTTTACCAAAACTATTTCTCTTTCTTGATCTCTTTTTCTAATTATTATTTTCCATCCCCTACACACCGTCTCCACTTTCATTCTCTTGCATCCTTTCCCCTCTCTTTCTCTCTCTTTCTCACACTCTACCCTTCACCTCTCCTCCCCTCTCTCTGTCTCTCATTATTTTATATTACCAGACTTTTTCTCTTTCTTCATCTCTTTTTTTTTTATTCTTACTTTCCATCCCTTACGCACTGTCTCCACATTCATTCTTTCTCCCCCTCTCTCTCTCTCCCCGTCTCTCTCTCTCTCTTTCTCTCTCTCATTGTTTTATTTTACCAAACATTTTCTCTTTCTTCATCTCTTTTTTTCTAATTCTTACTTTCCATCCCTTACGCACTGTCTCCACATTCATTCTTTCTCCCCCCTCTCTCTCTCCCCCCTCTCTCTCTCCTCTCTCTCTCTCTCTCTCTCTCTCTCATTGTTTTATTTTACCAAACTCTTTCTCTTTCTTTTTTTCTAATTCTGACTTTCCATCCCTTACTGTGGCTGGAAGAGGATATTTTATGTTGGGTCGGGTGTGGGGTGGGGGGCGGTGATTCTGCAAGGGGGTCCCATATGTCCAATAATAGACTCAATAGAAAAATTAAATTTGAAAAAAATTCTTATTCTATCCACCTTGGCTTTTTGGTGGCCTAATTTTTTCATATGTTCTATCGTTCTTTTTTCTTTCATTTCTTTCATTATTTCTTTTTCTTTTCTTTCTTTCTTTCTTTCTTTTTCTTTCTTTTTTCATTTTCTTTATTTCTTTTTCATTTTACTTTTTTTCTTTCTTTCTTATTTTTCTTTTTACTTTTTTTCTTTTTCTTTTTTCTTTTTTCTTTCTTTCATTTCTTTCTTTTTACTTTTTCTTTCTTTCTTTCTTTTTGCATTTTTCTTTTTTTCTTTTTTCATTTTTTCTTTCTTTCTTTCTTTCTTTCTTTCTTTTTTCACTTTTTCTTATTTTCTTTTTTTCTTTTTTTTCTTTTTCTTTCTTTCTTTCTTTTTTCTTTTTTCTTTCTTTTTTCTTTTTTTCTTTTTTCTTTCTTTTTTTCTTTTTTCTTTCTTTTTTTTTCTTTTTTTTCTTTTTTTTCTTTCTTTTTTTTTCTTTTTTTCTTTTCTTTTCTTTCTTTTCTTTCTTTCTTTCTTTCTTTTTTCTTTTTTCTTTTCTTTTTCTTTCTTTCTTTCATTTCTTTCTTTATTTCTTTTTCTTTTATTTCTTTTTTTCATTTTAGTTTCTTTTCTTTTGATTTTTTTTCTTTTTTCTTTTTTTTTTTTCATTTCTTTCTTTATTTTTTTCTTTCTTTCTTTCTTTCATTTTTCTTTCTTTCTTTTCTTTTTTCATTTTACTTTCTTTCTTTTGTCTTTTTTTTCTTTTTCTTTTTCTTTTTTCTTTTCTTTTTCTTTCTTTCTTTTTTTTCGTTTTTTTTTCATTTTTTTTTCTTTCTTTCCTTTTTCATTTATTTAATTATTTTATTACCCTGCTCAATATTTCTTTTTTCTTTCTTTCTTTCTTTCTTTCTTTCTTTCTCTTTTTCTTCTTTCTCTCTCTCTCTCTCTCTCTCTCTCTCTCTCTCTCTCTCTCTTTTCTTTTTCCACTCATTCTTTCCTTCTTTCTTTCTTTCATTAGCATTTCTTTTCTATTCTTCTTTGTTTCATTTTTCTTTCTTTCTAATTCTTCCCACCCATTCAAAAACCATTATTCAAATTCTTTATTTTGAAGCAATCATTTCATTTTTTTTTTACCATTCCATCTAAATAAAAGACAAATCAAAAAAAGATATTTTCTCTATTGAAATGGAATCATTCAAATTATTCCAATTCTTTCTTGTTTGTCTCATGACCAAATAAGGCAGACATTCAAAGACGTTTAAAGATCTTAAAAAGGCGCATATATAAAATCTAAGAAAATTATTAATGACTCAAATTCTCACAAGAAGAAATACTTTTTAATTCATTTTAAACTTTGAAAAAATTAATTCCTTAACATTTTGTAGATTTCTTCTTCCTCAGCCGAAAGACTGATTTAGATTCGGCATTTGGAATGGTTTTACCAAAAATAAAATGTGTCAAAATTGCAGATTTTGGAAATAAGAATTTTTATTTTATTTTTGATTTACCGATTATGAATTGCTGGCATATTTTCGATTTGGTCAAGTTTTTAGATTTCATTCTTGGGAATTTGACTGTCTACAATCTTAGAAATCAAATGTAAGTACTAAGGAGAGTCAAAAGTTTTGCAATATTTTGCTAATATATATATATATATAAACTGTACAAAGGTCTAATTTGCAGACATCTTGGACCCATTATCATCATCACTATCACCATCATTATCATCACCATTATAATGATATTAGAGTGAGTGAAAAGTTTTGCAAAATTTTGGTAATATATATAAACTTTACAAAGGTCAAATTTGCAGGCATCTTGGATCCATCATCATCATCACCACCAACATCATCACTATCATCATCATTATCATAGTCGGGTGAGTCAAAAGTTTTGCAATATTTTGCTAATATATATATAAACAGTACAAAGGTCAAATTTGCAGACATCTTGGACCCATTATCATCATCATCATCATCATCATCATCATCATCATCATCATCATCACCACCACCATCATCATCATCATCATCATCATCATCATCATCACCATCATCATCATAGTGGGGTCAGTCAAAAGTTTTGCAATATTTTGGTAATATATATCAACTTTGCAAAGAACAGATTTGTAGGCATCTTGAACCCATCATCATCACCATCATCATCATCACCATCATCATCCTCACAGTAGGGTGAGTCAAAAGTTTTGCAATGTTTTGTAATATATAAAAACTTACAAAGGACAGATTTGTAGGCATCTTGGATCTATTATCATCATCCTCATCATCAGCATCATCATCACTATCATCATCCCCATCATCATCATAGTAGGGTCAGTCAAAAGTTTTGCAATGATTTGGTAATATATATAAACTTTGCAAAGGACATATTTGTCGGCATCTTGGACCTATTATCATCCTCATCATCAGCATCATCATCACTATCATGATCACCATCATCATCATCATAGTAGGATGAGTCAAATGTTTTGCCATATTTTTGTAATATATAAAAACTTACAAAGGACAGATTTGTAGGCATCTTGGACCTATTATCATCATCATCATTATCACAATAATCATCACCAACATCATAGCAGGGTGAGTCAAAAGTTTTGCAATATTTTGGTAATATTTATAAACTTTACAAAAGTCAAATGTGCAGGCATCTTGGACCCATTATCATCATCACCGTCATTACCATTAACCTCATAGTAAGGTGATTCAAAAGTTTTGCAATATTTTGGTAATATATACAAACTTTACAAAGGACCAATTTTCAGTCAGCAAGGATTCATTATAACCATCACCATCATCATCACCTTTATCCTTATAGAAGAGTCAAAAGTTTTGCAATATTTTGGTAGTATATATAAATTTTACAAAGGATAGATTTGCGCGCATCTTGGATACATTATCAACATCAGCATCATCATTATCATCATAGTAGAGTGAGTCAAAAGTTTTGCAATATTCACTTGAAACCCTAGCACCTATATGATTGCCCCAACCCAATTGCCTTTATGGCAAGCCCCAACCCCTTTTTATCATATGGGTGCTAGAAGGCGGTAGCTGAGGGTCTACATGTCCTAGGAATGACGTTAAATTCTATCTGATGGTGAGGTTCCAGTTTTGGAGGTTTGGGGAATGTGGAGCAACCCTTCATCACCATTGCTCTCTGGTCCACTTTGACTCGGAGTGATAGTACCTGCTATGGCACCATTTATGGGTTAAATAGAAATTTGTCTGTAAATTTGAATTTAGAAATGTTCTTCGAAAGGATTGCTATGAATCTTTCAAAACTTTGTGGGCATTAAATGACCCACCGAGGTTGATATGCCGTAAATCAAACCAAACCAAACCAAACCTTCATCACCATTGCTCCCTGGTCCACTCTGACCCGGAGTGGTAGTACCTGTTAGGGTCCCATCTATGGGTTAAATAGAAAAATGTATTTATAAAAAAATTGTATCATCCATTAAGAATGTATTTATTTCAAAACTTTATTGGCATTAAATGACCCACTGAGGTTGATATGCCGTAAAACAAACCAAACTTGTGTAATGAATACAATGAGTAATGTATGAGTTTTCCTTTTTTTTATAACTGTATACTAATTTTTGTACCCCACTGTATATATAGTATATCAAAAGGGAGCTGTAATGTGGATTGTGAATTATCTCCCTTTCATGAACCTTTTCTGACAACTTAAATGTTAGTGTTTGGAAGAAGGAACTCTTCAATGACAATATTTATAAACAAATTTACCCCATGACATACAAATATTTAATCACAGAATTGTAGACCAAAACAAAATGTTTTTTTTTTCTCCATTTTCTTATCTATAAAAGAATAAAGAGAAAAATAATTTCCCAAAGAAAAAAAAAAAAAAAAAAGGAGAAAATTCATCTGTATTCGAAAACTGATAAGAATAATTCCCACAACTTCGTTATTGATTTTAGGAAATAATTTGCTAAAATTCCTGACCCATTTTCAATTTTATGAAGTTTCCTGAAATCTGTAAAAAGTGCCACCTCCCAAAGAAGCTGGCCTTTGATCAAATATTGCAATATCGATAAACGCCAAGGACTAATGAAGACAAATTAGAAAGAATATAAAACAGATGGTATCAAGAAAATGGTTTTTAGAGCTGAACTTTTAAAAAATACTCTTAGACATGTCGTATTTTTTTCCCCTTTATCTTTTAAGTTTTTCGCGACATTTCTTATTTTTATTTTTCAAGTGGGAATTTTTATTTTATTTTAAAAGAATTAAATTTACATGTCAGGTGTGAAGGAACTAGTTTTATCTTTACTTCTTTCTTTTCTTTTCTCTTGTGGAAATTCTTTTTTTTTTGTGTTGTTTTTTTTTTAGAGATGGCAGACCATTGACAATTGATAACAAAAGAAGAATTTTGATATACAATGTGTGTCAACAAAAAAATAACATTAACTTAAAAAAAGTAACTCCCTATTTTAAACTATTTATAATTTTTTTTAAATATGCTTTTGGGAAACGATTTGCAATTCCTTTCTTAGTCAGCACAGTCTCTACCGGATGAACACGTTACTCACTTCCTGACACCTTCAAACAAAGCAGTCGTCATACATAATTGCTTCACTCTCCCAATTGTCTTTTCACTAGCACTAATCCAGATATATCTTCTCTTCCACTCGTTTCAACAGCCAAAATGATACTGCAGTCCTTCTCACTCGATCTGGGAGTGCAGGTCCTTAAATACCCAATTCCTGAGTTTCAGGAAGTACATAATTGCTTCACTCTCCCAATTGCTCTAGTCTTTTCACTAGCACTATCCAGATATATCTTCTCTTCCACTCGTTTCAACAGCCAAAATGATACTGCAGTCCTTCTCACTCGATCTGGGAGTGCAGGTCCTTAAATACCCAATTCCTGAGTTTCATCCGGGTTCCTTACTCTCAATTGCCTGTGCTGCACATTCGACATTCATCAGCATGTGTCAATTCTCACGACGAGACTTTACATCCGGGTTACTCTGCACTGCTCGTGCGGAAATTCACCAGCATTTCAGCAACAGAGGTGACGAGTTCAATTCCCGTGGTCACTCATCACTCTCCTCCCCCTCGCACAGGCCAAACATATCCGGAATCGTTTCGTTCGTGGGGGCTGGGAATCTGCTCGTCCACTATGCAGTTACATTTTTCTCAATTATTTAATGTATGTTCCTTAATATACAGGATGACTGAAAAGTAACTCCCTATTTTAAATTATTTCCTTTTTTTAACATGCAGTTACATTTTTCTTGATTTTGTATATATACAAAAAGGGAAGCGGACATTTTAAACAATTTACAATTTTTTTATATTGAGTTACATTTTTCTCAATTTTTTAACGTTTGTTCCCTTATGTATAATTCTCATTGAGTGATCTGCGCTAGTCTCTATGCTGAACAGGGTGATCTAACTTTGACCAAGATACGATATAAATACAACCATGGAAGCGGCCATTTGCAATTCGACTCTTTAATGTTTGTTCCAAAATATACAGGGTGATGAAGAAGTAACTCCCTATTTTAAACTATTCACAATTTTCTTATATGCGATTACATTTTTCTCAATTCTTTAATGTACTGTTACGTACTGGATCAAATTCAATATGTTATATAGCGGCTTCTAATTCACGCTGCTAAATCGGCGTATGTATCGTAGCGGGTATCGTCACTAACCCTAGACGATATATCTAGTTGTCGTTTAATGAAATCAAAACACATGCTGTATAGTAGGAGTTGACTTTATTTCTCTCCGTCAGCTGGTGGGTGGCGAGCGTGACAATAGGAATGCCCAAGGGTTGATAATGACTACTACTATTGAGATGACTGGTGAAGTAAAGGGGTGGCTGGTGGCTTCTCAACGCCCTTGGCCGTGACGGACCGTGTCAACGGTCATTCATGGTTCGCCGTCCGCTCTCTCCTGTCTAACTGTCTGCCTGCTTGAACCCTCAGGCTCTTTTTATTCATAGACACTCCTACCCATCTTTATCTTTTGATCTGATAATGAACCCCTGCATATATTTCTTTAATCTCTCCCTGCTTCTTTGACCGGAAAGCCTCGCTTCCGT
This sequence comes from Doryteuthis pealeii, assembly GCA_023376005.1. Classification (NCBI taxonomy): domain Eukaryota; kingdom Metazoa; phylum Mollusca; class Cephalopoda; order Myopsida; family Loliginidae; genus Doryteuthis; species Doryteuthis pealeii. The sequence continues at coordinate 64,868,655 of CM042169.1, forward strand.
TTTTTAACTTCTTTGTTCACCTCTACAGGGAAAAAAGTCCTTTGTAACTCTTTTTCGTCTTTTCTTTATTTAATTTAACCAGAAATTCCTATTTCCGTTTGTACACTATACAACAGTACAGGATGATTGAAAATATAGTATCTCATAATATACAAGGTGTGTAAAAAGAGCATCAATATTTTTAATACTTTTTGACACACATTGTATTCTGAATAAAGCTTCAAACTCAGTATTTTTATGACACACCTTGAATTTTGAAAAAAAAAGTTCCATTCATCATTCATTTCTATCTTGGAAATACAGCTTAAAACTCAGTATTTTTATGACACACATTGTATTCTGAAAAGAAATGACGTTCCATTCATTGTTCATTTCTATCTTGGTAAATACAGCTTCAATCTCGATATTTTTATGACACACCTTCTATATATATCAACACTTTTATAACACACATAGTGTTCTGAAAAAAATAATGTTCGATTCATTGTTCATTTTCATCTTGGTAAATACAGATTAAAACTCAGTATTTTTATGACACACCTTGTATTCTTGTATTCTGAAAAAAAGTTCCATTCTTTCTTCATTTCTACCATGGTAAATACAGCTTCAAACTTGGCACATTTCTGACACACCTTCTATATATATCAACACTTTTATAACACACATAATGTTCTGAAAAAATTAATGTACCATTCATGTTCATTTCTATCTTGATAAATACAGCTTCAAATTCGGCACTTTTACTTATACCTTATATTCTGAAAAAAAAAATTAACGTTCAATTTATTGTTCATTTCTATCTTGATAAATACAACTTCAAACTCGGCACTTTTATGATATATCTTGTATTCTGAAAAAAAATTAACGTTCAATTTATTGTTCATTTCTATCTTGATAAATACAGCTTCAAACTCGGCAGTTTTATGACACACGTTTATATTCTGAAAAAAAAATTAACGTTCAATTTATTGTTCATTTCTATCTTGATAAATACAGCTTCAAACTTGGCACTTTTATGACACACCTTATATTCTGAAAAAAAAATTAACGTTCAATTTATTGTTCATTTCTATCTTGATAAATACAGCTTCAAACTCGGCACTTTTATGACACACCTTGTATTCTGAAAAAAATTAACGTTCAATTTATTGTTCATTTCTATCTTGATAAATACAGCTTCAAACTCGGCAGTTTTATGACACACCGTGTATTCTGAAAAAAATTAACGTTCAATTTATTGTTCATTTCTGTCTTGATAAATACAGCTTCAAACTCGGCAGTTTTATGACACATTGTATTCTGAAAAAAATTAACGTTCAATTTTTGTTCATTTCTATCTTGATAATACAGCTTAAACTCGGCACTTTTATGACACACCTTATATTCTGAAAAAATTAACGTTCAATTTATTGTTCATTTCTATCTTGTTAAATACAACTTCAAACTCGGCACTTTTATGATATATCTTGTATTCTGAAAAAAAATTAAATTTCCATTCATTCTTCATTTCTATCTTGGTGAATACAGCTTAAAACTTGGGACTTTTATGACACACCTTATATTCTGAAACAAATAACCATTCCATTCATTGTTTCACCGGATCAGGGTGGACCTGGGAGTAATGGCAATTAAGTGGTAATCCATATTCCCTAAAACTCCAGAATTAAAACTCCACTATCAGATGCAATTAAAACAGCATACTTTTTGCACACCTTTTCGTTTCTTGATAGACGCATTGAAAATTCATTTGAAAACCGACTCCAGATAAACTCGATGGTATTTAAGCATTCAAGATAGTAAGAATAAACAACTCATGCAGTTTCCTAATTTCAGTGCGTGCCAGAAGAGTTGGATGGAGCTTAGCAGCTCTTCAAAGGTGTCTACTATCATGTAATTAATTTGACGCCACTACAAATGCAAATTGCAAAACTAGTTGAGCAGAAAGAGAGATACGAGGAACGGCAAGTAAAAGAGATCTCGAAATGCCAATGACATCATTAATT
>CM042169.1:64875180-64965180 GCA_023376005.1 Doryteuthis pealeii
TTTAGATACTTGAATAGAAGGCCTTTTTCATCTTATTACTGACGCATTAACTTATCTAGGTATTTAGAATAATAAATTTATAGATTGATTGACATAAACTCGGGACTTTTACAAAAACCAGTTGGGGAGTTTTTTATAAAACTTATTTAATTTTTAGGTGGGATTAGTTATTTGTACAGCGTCAAATCATCTTAACGGTATGTTTTTATTGGTTTTTTATATATGATATACACTCTTTTAGAACAAAAGATAAATACACAATCCTATGCACTGGATTCATAATGATTAGAGTTAAATTCTAAAGATTCAAAATAAAAATAGCATTATGCTATTTTTATTATAATTATCGGTTTGGAATCTTTTCTGAATTGATATATTTCAAGTTACATTTTCGACACTTAATTGATAGTAACGGATACATTAGCGATTATTTTGACAGGATTATCTTAAGATTTAAACGAAACATCTGTAAATATTAACTTTTTATTATATTGCGATTCTCGTCTCTAGGCAGAGGCAGATATTTATGACATTGATTAAACCTGTTACCCTCCCAATTTATAGCCAACCATTCCATCTCATTCACTTGACAACTGTTCAAACTAAATTGCAGACTAAATATATGACTTTAAAGCTGTGTTTTTTCAATTTTTCTTAATATTACTACATATAAATATATATATATATATAACTAACATATAATATGAAAAAAAAAGAAAAAGAGAAAAAAATTTGCCGTTTAAATCTATTATATTTTTAACTTATTTTTGTATATTTAATATTAGTATTATTTTTATTAAGAGTGGAGAGAGAGAAGAAGTATGTAGTAGAGAGTAGAAGAGAAATTCTGTGTGTCCATTACTTATTAAAGGTATATATTGGGCTCTTCTCTTTACTGTTAGGATAGGCTACATAAATTTATTTTGTCTTCTATGTCTCCTAGGGCAATCTCCTCTTTTTACTAATTTCTCACAATGTACTTTTAAAAGAAGAACATTATTTTATGATTTTTCTCAAAGTTTCTTTACTTGTTTCAGTGTACTTTCCACCATCTTTACTATCTTTTCATATCAATTTTTTTAAAAGGATTATTATTTATTTCTTTTTTGTCTCCTAGGGCATCTCCCCTTTTTTACTATCTTCTTGCATCTACTTTTAAAAACAGAAACAAAAATCTTTGAACACAACATATACAATAAGATGAAATATTCTTATTGTATAAGAAAGAAAAAAGAATTCTCGGTGAAAGAAGAAAAACTAAAACAAGGAAGTAACATTCTATTGATTAAAAGAAAGAATGAAAGAAAGAACGGAAAGAAAAGTATAACAGAAAGAAAGAAAGAAAGAACGAAAGAAAGCAAGAAAATCATAACAAAAGAAGGAAAGAAAGAAAAAAGAATGCATAAAAGGAAGAAAGAAAGAAAGAAAGAAGAAAGAAAGAAAGAAAAGGATACGAAAAGAAGGAAAAGTAGAAAAGGAAGAAGAAGAAAGAAAGAAAAAAATATAACAAAAAGAAAGAAAGAAAGAAAGAATATAACAAAAAAGGAAATGATTAAGAAGAAAGAAAGAAGAGAAAGAGAAAGAAAAAATTAACAAAAGAACGAAGGAAGTAGGAAATAACAAAAAAGAAGAAAAATATACAAAAAGAAGGAAAGGAAGTAAAGTAAGTAAAAAGAAAGAAAGAAAGGAAAGAAAGAAAAAATATAACAAAAAGAAGGAAGAAAGAAAGAAAGAAAGAAAGAAAGAAAAATATCAACAAAAAGAAGGAAAGGAAGTAAGAAAGAAGAAAAATATAACAAAAAGAAGGAAAGGAAGTAAGAAGAAAGAAAGAAAGAAAGAAAGAAAAGAAAAAATATAACAAAGAGGAAGGAGAAGAAGAAAGAAAAGAAAGAAAGAAAAAATATAACAAAAGAAAAGGAAAGAAAAAGAAAGAAAGAAAGAAAGAAAAAATACAAAAAAAAGAAAGAAAGAAAGAAAGAAAGAAAGAAAAAAATATACAAAAAGAAGAAAGGATGAAAGAAAGAAAGAAAGAAAAAAAAGCATAACAAAAAGAAGGAAAGTAGAAAGAAAGGAAGAACGAAAGAAAAGCATTACAAAAAGAGGAAAGAAAGAAAGAAAGAAAGAAAGAAAAAATATAACAAAAAGAAGGAAAGGAAGTAAGAAAGAAAGAAAGAAGAAAGAAAGAAAGAAAAAATATAACAAAAAAGGAAAGGATGAAAGAAAAGAAAGAAAGAAAAAAAGCAAACAAAAGAAGGAAAAGTAGAAAGAAAAGAAGAAGAAAGAAGGAAATAAGAAAGAAAAGAAAGAGAAAAGCATTACAAGAAGGAAAGAAAAGAAAGAAAGAAAGAAAGAAAGAAAAGCATTACAAAAAGAAGGAAAGAAAGAAAGAAAGAATGAAAAAAAGAAATGCATAACAAAAAGAAGGAAAGGAAAAAAGCAAAATGTAATTGAAAAAAGAAAGAAAAAAGAAAGAAAGAAAATAAGAAAGGCAAGATATGAAACAAAGAAACGTCGAAGTTAGAAATAAAGGAAGAAAGAAAGATAACTTCAAGAAATAAATAAATAAAGTTATTCAAAATGGTATTCTTATACAATAAGAATACCATATCCAGATAAAATTCTTTTGAATATCTCATCTGATAGTTCCTCAAAATGCCCTCCTAATTTCTTTTTCTTACCATTATTTTTGAAATCATCGAGTACAATCTTCGAATTTTTGGCACTATTTGCACATTTTGATCTGATTAGGCAATTCTTTTTCCAAAAATATATTATTCTATTAGGCAAAAAAGTCGAATTGGTTAATATCGTTAGTTTTTAGCTTGTGTTCTCTACTGAGACAACGTCATCTCCGATGGCTGGGTCATGTACGTCGGATGGATGATGGATGAATCCCGAAAGATGCAGAACTTTCGTCTGGTAAGAGACAGATTGGTCACCCCCAGCTGCGATTCAAGGATGTCTGCAAGAATGATCTCAGGTGCTCTGGCATTGCCCCTTCTAGCTGGGAAAATTTGGCTCAGGACCGCCCTCACTGGCGACAGACGCTCTGGTGAAGTTCCAGTTTTCATAATAAAAAGAAAGAAAGAAAGAAAGAAAGAAAGAAAGAAAGAAAAAAAAAAAAAAAAGAAAGAAAGAAAAAAAAAAAAGCATAACAAAAAAGAAGGAAGGAAGGAAGAAAGAAAGAAAGAAAGAAAAGAAAGAAAGAAAAGCATAACAAAAAAGAAGGAAAGGAAGAAAGAACGAAAGAAGGAAAGAAAAAAAGAAAAGCATAACAAAAAAGAAGGAAAGGAAGGAAGAAAGAAAGAAAGAAAGAAAGAAAGAAAAGCATAACAAAAAGAAGGAAAGAAGAAAGAACGAAAGAAGGAAAGAAAAAAGTAAAGCATAACAAAAAAGAGGAAAGGAAGGAAGCAAAATGTAATTGAAAAAAAAGAAAAAAGAAAAGAAAACAAGAAAGGCAAGATATGGCTTAGAAAGAAAGTAAGAAAAAGAAAGAAAGAAAGAAACGTTGAAGTTAGAAATAAAGGAAGAAAAAAAGATAACTTTAAGAAATAAATAAAGAAAGGTATTCAATATGGTATTCTAATACAATAAGAATACCATGAAAAAAAGCTCTACTCTGACCCTGAGAGACCCCCTTCAATCAAATTGGCTCGTCACATCAAGCCCTAGTACCTATATGATTGCCCCAACCCTATTGCCCTAATGGAAAGCCCGAAACATTTTTATCATATGGGTGTAGAGATTAGTGGCTGAGGGTCTTCATTTTCTCAGAATGACGTTAAAATCTATTTGATGGTGAGGTTCAAGTTTTGTAGGTCTGGGGAATGTGGAGCACCCCTTTATTACGATTGCTCCCTGGTCCCCTCTGACCCAGAGTGGTAGTACCTGTTAAGGTCCCATGTATGGGTTAAATAGAAAAATATGTTTCTAAAAAAATTGAGTATCCATTAAGAATGAACTTATTTCAAAACTTTGTTGGCATTAAATCACCCACTGAGGTTGATGTGCTGTAAAACAAAACAAAACAAACCAAACCAAACCAAACTGTCCTTGAGTGGTAGTACCTGTTAGTGTTGGTTAAACAAAAACGTGTTTAAAGAAAATTGAGTTTAAAAAAAGTTTGAAAATACATTAAGAATGAATAAACAAAACGTCTATGGCATAGAATTATCTGCATTATTCGAACTGTTGTCCTCATCTTCATTGTTATCTGTTCAACGTTTCAGCCAACATGCCATCCGGTCTTCTTCAGGTATATCTTGTCGGACTCGGGAACCTTCTCGGACTCGGGAACCTTCTTTTCGGACTCAAGAGCTTACTTGTTGTAATCAAGAACCTTCTTGTCATAATCGGGAGCCATCATGGAACCCTGAACCCAACCCTTTATTCAGTCCACGGGGCTATCCTGTTCTCATTCCACTAACCATAGCTGGGGTAAAGGCGTTAAGCTGGGTTAATTATTATTCTATGTTACTGCTGCCCTTGATCAGGATTGAACCTGCAATATGGAGATAACTGTCACTTAGAACTGATCTAGGGCAGCAGTAACATAGAAGAATAATTAACACAAAAATAACCATTAAACAATGAATTTTATTTGTTTTATTCTTAAGAATAAATTTGTGTTTATGCATATACCATTTTGTTATACGGTCAACATCTACTTTCTTGCACAGTTCCCAGTGGATCACTCTTCCAACTCAGTTGTGCCTAGTCTTGTATACTCGCAGTGTCCATTTCGTTCAAAAATAACCATTACTCAATGAATTTTATTTGTTTCATTCTCAAAACAAATTTGGGTTCATGAATATACCATTTTATTATATGTTCAACATTTTCTTTCTTGCACATTTCCCAGTGGATCCCCTTTCCAACTCAGTTGTGCCTAGTCTTGTATACTCATCGAGTCCATTTCCTTCAACGATAACCATTATACAGGGTATTTTATTTGTTTCATTCTCGAGAACTAATTCAGGTTTATGAATATACCGTTTTGTTTTATGATCAACATTTACTTTGTTGCACAGTTCCCTGTGGATCACCCTTCCAACCCCAGTCGTTCCTAACCTTGTATTCTCACTGAGTCCATTTCCTTCAACATTTTCTTGAATTTTATTTGTTTTATTCTCAAGAACAAATTCAGGTTTAAGCTGTTGTAACGCACTTAGCAAAATAATAAGACGGGTAGTCCAGCTGACGTTAACCACGAGAAGTGATCACTTCCACCTTTTATTTGCAACTCAATAATATGGCTGAAACTACTTCCATTTCATAAGAAAAACAATGGTAGAAATGGTGCTTCTGTTTCTTAGTATACCACATAAGCATATACCATTTTCTTACATAGTCAACATTTAGTTTCTTGCACAGTTCTCAGTGGATCGCCCTTCCAACTCAGTCGTGCCTAGCCTTGTATACTATACAGGGTCCATTTCCTTCAACAATAACCATTACACAAGAATATCTCTTTTGTAGTGTGAAGCTTAGTCAATTATCAATCACGTGGAAGAAGAAGAATCCCTGTGAATTTTATGTTTCGTTCTTAAGAACAGATTCGGGTTTATGCATATACCAGTTATTGTCAAAATTTAGTTTCTTGCACAATTCCCAGTGGATCATCTTTCTAAACCAGTCCTAACCTTGTATTCTCACTGAGTCAATTTCCGTCAACAATAACCAGTACACAAGGAATTTTATTTGTTTTATTCTTAAGAATAAATTTGTGTTCATGCATATACGATTTTGTTATATGGTCAACATCTACTTTCTTGCACAGTTCCCAGTGGATCTCCCTTCCAACTCAGTTGTGCCTAGTCTTGTATACTCACAGTCCATTTCCTTCAACAATAATCATTACACAATGAATTTTATTTGTTTCGTTCTCAAAAACAAATTTGGGTTTATGAATATACCACTTTGTTATATGGTCAACATTTACTTTCTTGCACAGTTCCCAGTGGATCGCCCTTTCAACCCAGTCGTGCCTAACCTTGTATTCTCACTGTGTTCATTTCATTCAACATTTTCTTGAAATTTATTTGTTTTATTCTCAAGAACAAATTCAGGTTTAAGCTGTTGTAATGCACTTCTCAAAATGATAAGACGGGTAGTCCAACTGACATTAACCACGAGAAGTGATCAATTCCACCTTTTATATGCAACTCAACAAGATGGCTGAAACTACTTCCAGTTCATAACAAAAACAATGGTAGAAATGGTGCTTCTGTTTCTTAGTATACCACATAAGCACATACCATTTTGTTATATAGTCAAAATTTAGTTTCTTGCACAGTTCCCAGTGGACCGCCCTTCCAACTCAGTCATACCTAGCTTTGTATACTCGCAGAGTCCATTTCCTTAAAAAATAACCATTACTCAATGAATTTTATTTGTTTCATTCTCAAAAATAAATTTGGATTTATGAATATACCATTTTGTTATATGTACAACATTTTCCTTCTTGCACAGTGCACAGTAGATAACTCTTCAAACCCACTCATGCTTAACCTTCACTGAATCCATTTTCTTTAACATTTTCTTGAACAAATTTAGGTTTAAGCATATACCATTTTGTTATATAGTCAAAATTTAGTTTCTTGCACAGTTCTCAGCGGATCGCCCTTCCAACTCAGTGGTACCTAGTCTTGTATACTCACAGAGTCCATTTCCTTCAACAATAACTATTACACAAGAATATCTCTTTTGTAGAGTGAAGCTTGGTGAATTATTAATCACGTGGAAGAAGAAGAATATAAAACAAAGAAAAAGAAAAAGTAAAAAAAAGAAAGATTGAAGGAAAAGAAATTGACGAACAATAAGAAGAAACATTTCTTTGAATTATAAACAGACAAATAGTAAAATTGTTTGGATAATTCTCGTTTCTCTCTTGCTTATTAAATAAAGAGGCATTAAATGCTCGAGAGGTTTTGCAGTCGGGAAAATAAGTTTTTGTGAATTTAATCGTGAATGACAGACCTGTAAGTTTAAGATATTTATTGCCTGGAGGTATGCGAAATATTTGCATTTTGAAGAATTTAATAATTATCAAGAAATAAGGACATCAAATTATTCCTACTGAAATATTTCTCTGATAAAAAGTGCAATAGGCATTTTCTTCTTGTATATTTACTGATTGTAGAAAACTATAAATGAATTTATGATTATATATATATATATATATATATATATATATATATATATATATGTATGTGTGTATGTGTATGTATATATATATATATATATATATATATATATATATATATATATATATATATATATGTGTGTATATATATATATATATATATACATATATATATATGTGTATATATATATATATATATATACATATATATATATATATATATATATATATATATATATATATATATATATACATACATATATATATATATATATATATATATATATATATATATATATATATATGAATTTAATATTTTGAAAAAACAATTAGTAATTATTATCAGCTGACAGAATCTGTTTCGACGCCTTAGTAGAAGGGTCATCATCAACGAGCAAAAAAAAAATATATATATGAAAGAGAGAAGGGATAAAAAACCGTTGGAAGAGAGTTTTTTTAATTTTTTGCTCGTTGATGATGACCCTTCTACTAAGGCGTCGAAACAGATTCTGTCAGCTGATAATAATTACTAATTGTTTTTTCAAAATGTTAAATTCATTCTGTCGGATTAATTTCCATTTATTTACACATATATATATATATATATATATATATGGTATGTTGGTTGGTTTTGAAGGCTGTCACAATGCAAGTGTAAAGAAAAAAGAAGGTAATTATGATGTTGTTTGTTAACCTGTTACTTTATTCTTAATATTTCAGGATGAAAAATCCCATCATCAGAAGAATACTTGAACTTAAGTGGTGCTAGCAGTTGCTCAGATTGTTCTGTCTGGGTCTTCCAAATTCTCTGTGTGTGTACGGTTGGGGGGTGCTTGTTTATGTGTGTGTTTGTGTGTGTAAGTGTGTGTGTGTGCGTGATTGTGTGTGTAAGTGTGTGTGTATAAGTGTGTGTGTGTGTGCGTGTGTGCTTATGTCTGTGTTTCTGATCATTTATTTTTATTTTATTTTAATTATTATTCCAGATTTGATTTGCCTCTAAGTAAGTTTTTTTTTATTATTAACAGGATCATCTGATCTCTTTTTTATTGATATGTGTCTGAGATTAACATTCCATTATATATATATATATATATATATAAGGTGTGACATAAAAGTAATGAGTTTGAAGTTTTATTTACCAAGATAGAAATAAACAAATGAATGGAAAATATTTTTTTCAGAATACAAGGTGTGCCACATAAGTGCCAAGTTTGAAGTTGTATTTGCCAAGATAGAAATGAACAATGAATGGAACATAATTTTTTTTCGGAATACAAGGTGTGTCATAAAAGTATCGAGATTAAAGCTTTATTTACCAAGATAGAAATAAACAATGAATGGAACTTAATTTTTTTTCAGAATACACGGTGTGACACAAAAATGCCAATTTGAACCTCTATTTACCAAGATAGAAATGGACAATGAATGTAATGGTAATTTTTTTCAGAATACAAGGTGTGTCATAAAAGTATCAAGTCTGAGGCTGTATTTATCAAGGTAGAAATAAACAATGAATGGAACGTTACTTTTTTCAGAATACAAGGTGTCTCATAAATGTTCTGAGTTTTAAGCTGTATTTACCATATATATATATATATATATATATTATATATATATATATATATATATATATATATATATATATATATATATAGTGTTCCCAAAAGTATCGAGATTTTCTGTGCATTTTGACACACCTTGTATTCTGAAAGAAAAAAAAAGTTCCATTCATTCTTCCTTTTTATCTTAGTAAATATAGTTTTAAACTTTGTACTTTTTTGACACACCTTGTATTTTGAAAAAAATTATGAATGGAAAAATTTTGATCCTTTTATAACACACCTTGTATATATATATATATATATATATATATATATATATATATATATATATATATATATATACATATATATTTAGCTGCCTTGCTAATTCACTTTCTTTGTATCTATATGTTGTTACCAGTGTAGATAGTTGACGTATGAGTGTTTATACAATGACCATCCACACAGTGATTTGTTTATAGTGGTGAAGGCTTGTGTTGGACCATCCACACTTTTTGGCACAGTCAATAGGAAAGAAATGGTACATCAAGGGTTGCCGCAAACCCAATCAATGACCGACCTCAGGAATTTTGAATTCAGAGTTATCCCTCTCCTAGACTGGTTACCTACCCAAGGCTGAAGTGCCCAGTCTGCCCTACTATTTAACCCATAGCTGGAGGGAATTTTGAATTCAGAGTTATCCCTCTCCTAGACTGGTTACCTATCCAAGGCTGAAGGGCCTGGTCTGTCCTACTATTTAACCATAACTCAAGGGAATTTTGAATTCAGAGTTATCTCTCTCCTAAGACTGGTTACCTACACAAAGCTGAAGTGCCAGTCTGCCCTACTATTTAACCATAGCTGGAGGGAATTTTGAATTCAGAGTTATCCCTCTCCTAGACTGGTTACCTACCCAAGGCTGAAGGGCCTGGTCTGTCCTACTATTTAACCCATTGCTGGACGGAGAATATATGGATTCATACCTTTCCCAAGGTTATTAGCGCTATGTGAAATGCAAACAGCTTTGTCTAGGAATTGAACTCGAATCAACGACTATATATATATATATATATATATATATATATATATATATTATATAATATATATATATACATACATATATATATATATATATATATATATTTAAAAAACCTGTCGCAGATTGAGAGCTCATATTAGAGTCACAGAGCAAATATATAAGTAAAGAAATAACAAAAGACTTAGAGATTTAGCATTATAGTTTATTTCAGGGAACTTAGACAAAGTGTCTAATTCTCCCAACTAATCAGATGCAAATGATGAATTCTTTATTACTTTAAATGCATTTGAAAACAGATTTTTATCTTTAATTTTTTTAAATTTTTAAACATTTTATAGTCATGTGAAATGAATTCCAAATAAAATCCTTGATGTTGCAAAAAAAAAAAAAATATTACGTTGTAGTTTCACTTCTGCCATATATATATATATATATATATATATATATATATTCACTTCAACCATATATATATATATCTTATTATAATGGAGATTGTGTGTTTTTCTGTCTGTAACCGAAACTATATTACTACTCAAGTCACAATTCCCTTAGTTATTTACGTCACATTCTCCATGATTCTATTTCTATTTAAACCTCAATTAATAATAAAACTGTTTTACATTATTAATACTGTTGGCCTTACCTAAATACTAATAACATGCAATTGTATTTATATATACAACAAAATACCAGTTTTCAGTGTAAACGTAAAGCTAATTTGCATATTGATATTAAAAAAACTGATTTTAATAAAAATGTGCTTGGTATTATTGATTTCTAATTTTTTGGTTTTATCTTGATGAATATGAGTAAAAATCTCTTCAATAAATCCTAAAAGAAATTCATTAACAAGAAGAAATAACTGTAATTTTATTCTTTACTTCCTATTTGAACTAAATAGTTAAATTAGGAAAATTTAGCATTGAAAAACGAAAGTGATGAAAGAGTAAGTTTCAGTTGTTTTATTTTCCGATTATACCCCCTCCGTTTCAAATCTTTTTATCTGAATTCTTAATTAGTTTCATTAGCCTTTCTGATTTAATCTAATATTTTATTACATTTAAACTTAAATACTTGCACCCGGAGGGTGCATATATTTTGCTAGTATATATATATATATATATATATATATATATATATATATATATATATATATATATAATATAATATATATATATATATATATATATATATATATATATATATATATATATAAAGATATATATATATATATATAATATATATATATATATAAATATATATATATATATATATATATATATATATATATATATATATATATATATATATATATATATATATATATATATATATATATATATATATATATATATATATATATATATATATATATATATATATATATATATATATATATATATATATATATATATATATATATATATATATATATATATATATATATATATATATATAGATAATATATATATATATATATATATATATAATATATATATATATATATATATATAGATATATATATATATATATATATATATAGATATATATATATATATATATATAAGATATATATATATATATATATATAATAGATATATATATATATATATATATAAGATATATATATATATATATATATATATATATATATATATATATATATATATATATATATATATATATATATATATATATATATATATATATATATATATATATATACACATCTGTTGGTTAGCTTCCTTGCTAATTCACTTTCTTTATATTCACTTCTTTATATATATATCTGTTGGTAGATAGCTAGTATTGAAATATAATATCATGAATATCCATTTTGCATTTTTAGAAATAATTTCATAAACAATATCAATTTGATGATTCAGCTTCTTTCTTTTAAATCAAAAATAATTTGGTAAGAAAAAGAAAATGATTGTTAGTATATATATATATATATATATATATATATATATATATATATATATATATATAATATATATATATATTGTCAGTGATTTCTAAATTGAGTGTGACAAGTGCAAGTGCTTTTCTTATTAGGTGATAAATTCTTTAAGTGTTTTATTTTTTATTTCAGCAATTGCTTTTCTTCAATTTAATTTCTTAAATTATCAAAAGTAGTAAGGGCCAAAATTATATTGATAGAGATTGGGGGCGGGGGGAATGGAATTAAAAGTGGACGGACGAAACAGAAAAATTATAAAGAAAATAAAAAAATAAACTAGGAATTCCTAAAGAAATATACGGGCACATCTAGTTATCAAGTTTCTTCAATTCTATTTATTTACTCTTAGATTTCAGGACTTTTCACAGGTTTGTGACTATGGAATCATGAGTTCAATCCTCGCATGTAGCCCCATTTAAATCTCTGTCTAAAAAAGACCTTACGTTGATCCGGTGTGGTGGGGTGTCAGAAAATTGCACACAAAGTGAAAAGAAAAATGAATGTCCCCTATTTAAAGTTTCAAATGCAAAAAAAAAAACAAAGTTCCATGCTGTTACCATTGAAATGTTATTTTTCAATGTGTAATGTCTGTGTGGGAAAAAATGAAATCCAGTATATGTGAGAAAAAATTGATGTGAAAGGATTTAGCGTTGTTTAGCCGTTATTTTTCTTCCGATATATATATACACACACACACACACACACACACACACACACACACACACACATATATATATATATATATATATATATATATATATATATATATATATATTCATCATGTGTTTGCGAAATTTTTTTTAAATGGAGCTTAAATTTCCCTTTTGTTTGACAACACTATTGCTACCGAGAATGAATAAAATTTTATCAAGAAAAGTGTTAATTAAAAAATAAATTAGAATCTCGCAATTTCTGATTTTAAAAATATAAATCTAATTTCCATTATTTTTGCTCAAAAAGCAAGATCTGCTGATAGTAAATGTGTATACATATTCACTTTGTTGTTAACTGTTTTATTTTTGCAATTTACCCTGGACATACATACACACCAACTGCCCTTTATATATGTATAGATTGTATGAAATAGATACAGATAATAAATAAATCACAGATAAATACATGCATCAAATAGGTACCAACACGTAACACAGTTAGTTTATTATTTAGCAGTCAAATTACCATATATTCTGTCACAGATATCATTGGTATATCATTGGCCCACTGCGTTGGTTAGTTGGTTGGATTTTGCTGCATGTCAACCCTTGTCAGCTTATTTTATGCCAAAGATGTTTAATTTCATTAATTCTTAATGGATACTCAACTTTTTAAAACACATTTAAACCAATTGGACACATAGCATAGTGGATAAAGGCATTAGGTTAAGACTGTTCTAAATATCAGTTATCTCTAGGCTGCAGGTTCAATCCTGGTCAGGGGCAGCAGTTACATAGAATAATAATTAACACAGCTTGACTCCAGCTATGGTTAGTGGAATGAGAACAGAAGACACCCTTGGATTGAATAAAGGTTGGGTTCAAAGTTCCATGATAGCTCCTGATTATGTCAAGAAAGTTCCTGATTTTGAAGGTTCCCAAGTCCAATAAGAAATACCTGAAGAAGGCTGGAGGGCACATTGGCCAAAACATTGTACATTTAAAAATAAATATGAGGGCAATAGTCTGATTAATCCAAATAATACACATTTTTAAAACTCATTTTTTATTCATTCAACCCATAGATGGGACCCTAACATTCAAGATGTTTTGTTTTATTCATTCTTGATGGGTAATCAATTTTTTTAAACATATTTTTTAAACTCATTTTTTTCATCTATTTAATCCATAGATGAGATCTATGGTCAGAGGGAACGTGGAGTAATGGTGAACAAGGGGTACTCAACTCTATCATTCATACGTGTCACACTCTTAGAAAATATTATACATTGTGTCGGCTGTTTTTATCAAACTCTATAAGTACATCTAATCTACTCTTAAATTCCAGGAGTCTTCTTCTTTTTCAGTACATACCTATCGTAGGTTGGTTGATTGGATTGTGTTGCATGTCAACCCTTTTCGGGTTATTTTATGCCAAAGATGTTTTATTTTCTTCATTCTTGTCGGATACTCAATTTTGTAAAGCACATTTTTAAAACTGATTTTTTATCTGTTAACCCATAGATGGAACCCTATCATTGAATATGTTTTGTTTTATTCATTCTTGATGGGTATTCAATTTCTTTAAGTACATTATTTTAAACTCATCTTTTAATCTATTTAACCCATAGATGGGATCCTAAAAGGTACAACCACACCGGTCAGAGTGGACCTGGGAGTAATGGGAAGAATGGGTACTTAACCCTATCATTCATACATGTCACACGCTTAGTAACAATTATTCATTGTGTCTGCTGTTTTTGCCAAACTAACACTTCAAATAGTATTATTTGGATTATTCAAACTATTGTCCTCATCTTCATTATTATCTTTACAATGTTTCAGTAGATGTGCCCTCTGCCCTTCTTCAGGTATTTCTTGTCATAATTGGGAGCCATCGTGGAACTTTGAACCTAACCCTTTATTCAGTTCCCGAATTCGAAAAGAAAGTTCCTGAGTCCGACAATAAATACCTAAAAAAGGCTGGAGGGCACATCAGCCAAAATGTTGTACAGATAACAATGAAGATGAGGACAATAGTCCGAATAATCCAAATAATACTAATTATCAAGCCTCATCTAAAAAATTCAGAGAAATGGTTACACTTCACACAATCTATGAAAGTAGGGAAAGAGAAATGCCAAAAAGATGCCAGTTTTGAAGACAAGTTGATGGAGGAGATGGAAGATGACAAGTAGGGGGAAAGAGGAATTTGAAGGAAAATTAAGTTGAAAAGTGCAAGGCAAACCTCAAAAACGAAAGATTTTGATTTTTAAATAAATTCCTAAAAACTGAATCTTTGTCACTAATTTAATGATCAACGTTTTAGCAAATTCAAATTCAAATTTTTCACAGTTTTTTGCACAGAAGAATCCATTCTTTTCTTTTGAGAAATTATTATTTGCAATTGGTAAATTCTTCAGAGTAATCAGCTGGAACATTGTTTTGACAATATGAAAGGCACCGGGAAGAAATTCAATTGTCTGAAAAAAATTGGGAATGTAAATGACTTTTCTCAATGAATAAGGTGTAGATTTGCTGTTAAGATTTCTGTAATATAGGGCTAGTACTTTGCCAAAATATGTAAATTATTTTGACTTCATGATCTACCATACCTGATTTTAGATATCACCTCAAATCATAGCTTTTTAGTGTTTTCCATGTTTCCTTTTAGACGAAACGACTAGTTTACCAAACTAAGTATATTATCTTGATCTAATGATCAACGATACACACGCTCTGTCGTGGGGCATTAGAATGCACCGAATGCACCTCTGCAGAGGGGTAAGACTCCCCTAATGGGGCCACCTGTTGGCCGGGGGTGGCGACCCGTGATGCTTAAGGATAGAGCCCAGGTGGATGAGCAATTCATGACATGCAATACTTCACTTTGGCCCTATCTTGGGCTAGACGGGCGGTCGGAGAGGCCCCCTCCGATCAATCAGCTGGTCACGTCAAGCCCTAGCGCCTATATGATTGCCCCAACCCTATTGCCCTTATGGCAAGCCCCAACCCCTTTTTATCATATGGGTGCTAGAAGGCGGTGGCTGCGGGTATACATGTCCTGGGAATGACGTTAAACTCTATCTGATGGTGAGGTTCCAGTTTTGGAGGTTTGGGGAAAATGGAGCACCCCTTCATCACCATTGTTCCCTGGTCCATTCTAACCCAGAGTGGTAGTACCTGTTAGGGTCCCATCTATGGGTTAAATAGAAAAATGTATTCATAAAAAAATTGTATTATCCATTAAGAATTGATTTATTTCAATCGGCATTAAATGCTTTATCGGCATTAAATGACCCACTGAGGTTGATATGCCATAAAACAGAACAAATTTCCTTTTAAATGTAACAAATACTTGATATTTTTACTAATTTATGCATATATCTATTATTTTGATCTTATGATCTACCATACCTGACTTTAGGATATCATCTCAAATTATAGATTTTTCGTGTTGCTCAAGTTTCCTTTTAAATGTAGCAACTACCTGATATTTGTTTTTCAAGAATTGTATGCGATAACAATGTAAGCAATGTGATTGACAGGCTATGGTCATAGGTTTTTGTTTCGAAGTGTAAAATGTTTGGATAGAAGTTTGAACATTTTTAAAGAAATATCTTATGCTAAGAGGAAAGATGAAAAAAAAACTTTTATTTTTAGTCAGTTTTTAGGCACTGAGGAAAATGGAGCCTTAGCTTCTGTCTGGGCTACAAGACCAGAGGCAAAATGCTAGCTTGAGTATTTTGACAATTTGATAAAGTCTTTTTCCTCTCACTGAAATGATCGCATCAGACTATAACACCCGCTGTTCAAAGCCAACCTCCAAAATGGAAACACTGAAATAAAGTGGCTATACAATTCTTCAATGTGAGTTTTTCAATTCTTTCTATCTCATGAACAAAAATAACCATCAACGGATTTAGAGTTCTATTTTACAGTAAAAATCATTGTCAAATGCAGTTTTATAGTAAAAATCATTGCCAATGCATTTTATAGTAAAAATCATTTTTAAATAAAATTTTTGTGGAAAAATCATTTTTAAATGCATTTTTATTGTAAAAATCATTTCCAGTGTACTTTTATAGTGAAAATCATTATCAAAAACTCATTTCCAATGCATTTTTATAGTAAAACTCATTTCCAATGCATTTTTATAGTAAAACTCATTTCCAATATATCTTTATAGTAAAAATCATTTCCGATGCATTTTTATAGTAAAAATTATTTCCAATGCATTTTTATAGTAAAATTCATTTCCATTGTATTTTTATAGTAAAAATCATTATCAAATCCATTTTTATAGTAAAATTCATTTCCAATGTATTTTTATAGTAAAAATCATTTCCAATGCACTTTTATAGTAAAAATAATTTCCAATGCATTTTTATAGTAAAAATCATTTCCAATGCATTTTTATAGTAAAAATCATTTCCAATGCATTTTTATAGTAAAAATCATTTCAAATGTATATTTATAGTAAAAATGATTTCCAATGCATTTTTTTAGTAAAAATCATTTCCAATGCATTTTTATAGTAAAAATCATTTCCAATGCATTGTTATAGTAAAAATCATTTCCAATGCATTATTTCCACTGTGTAGTAAATGTAGAGCAAGATATAAATGGAATCGGTTTATCTCAGTCGGTAGAGCACCCACCTTGGAATCGCAATTTTCTGAGTTCAATACTGGTAATCGCCAACCCAGCATTATGAGTAGCACAGATTAAGTGGGGAGCTGACAGTTGGTGTGGTGCTCCACATCAGCAAAACCATCTCCCTGGTCTTGTAAGTGATTTTGACCTCCAGTCATGCTATCACATTCACTTTTAGACTAATACTTTTAGAAAAGGCATGAACCTCCTAATCCCCAGCTATGGGTTAAGTAGTACCACTACTATTCTTCTACAAGGATAGCTTTTGTATTATACAAATCACAAAGGCTGATATGCCATTAAACCAAGAACCCCAACAAACCATGAAGATACCTCAGCGTATGAGTAGCACAGGGATCTGTACAGTAAAGTAAGGAGCTGATAGTAGGTGTGGCGCTCTACCTCAGATGCTAGAATAATCTCCTTGGTCTAGTGCAAGTGAAAAGGGGATAGACTCCCTCGCTGATTGGCTGATACCGACTTTAGGCCACCCGGACGACTTTAGTTACTTAGATATTAAGTAAATTAGTGAATTCTTTATATCTTAAAATAAAATTAAAGTTGGTGGGGTGGCCTATTGTCAATATCAGCCAGACAATGAAGGAATCTATCCCCTTTTCACTAGCACTAGACCAAAAGGATTGTTTTAGTATCTAAGGTGGAGCACCACACCTACCATTAGCTTCTCACTTTATCGCACAGATCCCTGTTCTGCTCATATGCAAGTTGGCAAGGGCCGGTATTGAACCCAGAACCTTATGGTTCCTAGTCGGACACTCTACTAATTAAGCTAAACTGGCCTGATACAACTCTTTAAATGATCTCGCTATGTTACACCACTCTGCCCTACTATTTATGCATATTGTATTGAGATTTAGGATATTTGTACATGTAGTATCACAGGGCTACATAGGACCTAAATAAAAAGAGTGAAATCGTTTAATAACTGCTGCTGATGATGCAGTTGATACTGTAACATTTGTGGGGATGAAAAAATAAATAAAAAAAAACTCCCCTGAGGCCTTGACCGGAACAACCCTCTGCGCATGTCTGACAAAAAGGACTGATTCCCTACCCCCGAAAGGATACCTCAGCCATTTGGATTTAGGCTGAAACTGAGTGTAGTCACTTCCTGGCCAGAGGGATATCCCCCTTGCTACAGGCAACTATGACTCGCTCAATAAAGCCTGAGTCATAAAACTACATTCTGCCTTTGTCTCTTTCTTTTCTCGTTCTTTGAATGCCTTCTTTTCAGCGTGCCCACCAAGAAGATATGGGGTTTAAAACAAACCCGAGGAACATGCACCAAGAATATTCAGATGCCTACATTTAACCTTAAAACACCCAAACCAATTATACCCCATAATTCATTAAACCGCATTCATTTTTCTCCATTAGATTTTCTCTCAATGTAAATCACTACATGTTCTTGAAGTAGCACATAGCGAACATGTGTAGCGAATTACAGTTTTATTAATCAATAAATAAATAATGCTGACAGTTTTATTAATCAATGAAAAATTTTATTTTATTTATACTAGCAAAATAAAAAAAAAACGCACTCCGGGCGATGTAAAAATAGATTTTTGAAACATATTGCCTAAGGGGTGGGAGGTAAAAATTCAATGTCAGTGAGTTTCTACCCTAAGTAATTAAAATCATCAAATTCATTAAAGGATTAAAAAATAAAACAATTTGAAATGTAAACTTTAAATATGTATTAAAATAAAACAAACTATATATAGATATATAATACCAGTCATGTATTTATTAAAACTTGTTTTAAAAAACAATGAGGACTGTCTAGTGTTGCATGTTCAAATTTTGAGTGTATTTATGTTTTAACGATTTTGGGTAATGTGACGTAAGCAGTGATGTAGTTTTGTTACAGACAAAAACCGGAAGCGAATCTCCATTTTTAATAGATTTTGTCTTAATAATTATGGTGTCCTGTAATATTTTTAGATTTAAGGTTATATGGTATAATATTTAATCACATTACATATTCAATTAACTAATGACTGTTACAACCTACATACAATTCCTTAGATTATACTGCTATGTAACACACAGCTATTCAAAATTGAGCAAAATATTGAATCACATTACATATTCAATTAACTAATGACTGTTACAACCTACATAAAACTCCTTAAATTATTCCGCTATGTAACACACAGCTATTCAAAATTGAGCAAAATATTGAATCACATCACATATTCAATTTGATAAGTAATGACTGTTACAAACTACATACACCTCCTTGAATGATCCTGCTAGGTAACACATACAGAAATTCAAAATTGAGCAAAATATTGAATCATATCAAATATTCATTTAACTGATGACTGTTCCAACCGACATACAACTCCTTGAATTATCCTATTATGTAACACAGACAGGAATTCAAAATTGAACACAATATTGAATCACATCACATATTTAATTTGATGAGTAATGACTGTTACAACCTACATACACCTCCTTGAATGATCCCGCTATGTAACACATACTGCAATCCAAAATTGAGCAGAATATTGAATCTACAGAGAGTTTCACGTAATTTTGATAATTAGATCTCCAGACCGTCTCACTGTTTTATACCGAGTGGAAAATGTATAAGATTTAATTGTTTGTGAAAACAGAGAAAATAAAATTCAAAGTGAAAGTAAAAGTAGAAGGTAAACTGAAAGTGAAAGTAGCTACACATCTTCGCCATCTTTTCAGGACAACTTTATACATTGCTGTGTATTGTCATTGTGGTTGTGTATCTATTATGGCCATTAGGATAAACCTGGTCTCTACGGATGAATTAAGCTGCCAAAATGTTTCCAGTAAATTAGGGTCATTAAATTTCCTTTTGAGCAGAGATGCGCAAATAATAATACATTGGGGTCCCTGGGTAGATATACCCAGAATTCCTGAAGAGACTGGAAATTGCCCAAACAGTGTCTTATCAAATATCAGACAACCTTTCATGAATTGTATATATTTACCCAAAACTTCCACACGAGCAGGATGAAATATAAGGTCCATTATTAAGTACAGTTTAACTGGTTTGAATTCAGAGTTTTCCCTCTCCTAGACTGGTTACCTAACCCAGGTTAAAGACCCCAGTCTGCCCTAATATTTAACTATAGCTGAAGGGAGAATAGTTGGATTCAAATCTTTCCCAAGGACAGTATATATAATTACCAACCACTCTGCACGAGCAGGATGCGACACAAGGTCAATTTCTTAAGCGGAATTTAACAGGTTTGAATTCAGAGTTTTCCTTCTCCTAGACTGGTTGCCTAACCAAGGTTAAAGACCCCAGTCTGCCCTAATATTTACCTATAGCTGAAGGGAGAATAGTTGGATTCAAAGCTTTCCCAAGGACAGTATATATATTTACCAACCCCTCCGCACGAGCAGGATGCGACACAAGGTCAATTTCTTAAGCGGAGTTTAACAGGTTTGAATTCAGTCTTCCTTCTCATAGACCGGTTGCCTAACCAAGGTTAAAGAGTGCAATCTGCCCTACTATTTATCCATAGCTGGAGGGAGAGTAGGATTCATACCTTTCCCAAGGGTATTAGCGCAAAGTGAAATGCAATTACCATATCCAGGATTTGAACTCGGGGTGACGAGTCCATTTCCCACCACTTTAACTATTACATCACACGCTTCCTTGAATTCTTTTGAATTCATGAATTGTATATATTTACCCAAAACCTCCACACGAGCAGGATGCAACATAAGGTCCATTATTAAGTACAGTTTAACTGGTTTGAATTAAGAGTTTTCCTTCTCCTAGACTGGTTACCTAACCAAGGTTAAAGACCCCAGTCTGCTCAGATATTTACCCATTACTGGAAGGAGAATAGTTGGATTCAAAGCTTTCCAAAGGACAGTATAAGTAATACAAACAGCCTTGTCCAAAATTTGAATTACCAATTGTGTGCATAAATCTCTACTCGCAACTAAATAAGGAACAATGCTAACACCACTGCCATGAGGACCTCTTCAGTAGTACATTGAGCCATAGATTTGCCACTTTCATACAACAATAACTGTTAAACAATGAGTGCCTACTTATGTTGGATAGCATCTTCAAATTTAGAGTTTTCTTTCTCCTAGATTGGTTGCCCTACCAAAGTTAAAAGATTTGATTTTGGGTCACTGTGTCCATTTCATAAGATAAAAGCCATTACATAAAAATCACCTAGTAGTGTTATATAGCATCTCCATATTCAGAGTTTTCCTTTTCCTAGACTGTTTGCCATCACCGTTAATCCCCTAATTATTTTTCTAATGTCATTATTTCTGTATATTGTAATTCCATGATATATTGTTATATTGTATCATATAAGTACATTGGACATTCCTCTGGCTAGATTTTTCCTCTCAGGAATATTTTTGATTCTCCTAAAAATATTTCAACATTTTCTCTCTGATTTGGAATTCAAACAAACAAACAATTCTTAATTTCTAAAATGCATTCTAACTAGATTATTTCTTTCCAGATATTTTTCCAAAATATTTCCAATGGGGCCACCTGTTGGTCGTGCGTGTCGACCCGTGATGCTCAAGAATAGAGCCCAGGTGGATGAGCAGTTCATGACTTGCAATACTCCACTTTGGCCCTATCTTGGGCTAGACGGGCGGTCGGAGATCAATCGGCTGGTCACGTCAAGCCCTAGCACCTATATGATCTTCCCAACCCTATTGCCCTTATGGCAAGCCCCAATCCCTTTTTATCATATGGGTGCTAGAAGGCGGTGGCTGCAGGTCTACATGTCCTGGGAATGACGTTAAACTCTATCTGATGATGAGGTTCCAGTTTTGGAGGTTTGGGGAATGTAGAGTACCCCATTCATCACCATTGCTCCCTGGTCCACTCTGACCCGGAGTGGTAGTACTTGTTAGGGTCCCATCTATGGGTTAAATAGAAAAATGTATTTATAAAAAAATTGTATTATCCATTAAGAATTGATTTAATTCAAAACTTTATCGGCATTAAATGACCCACTGAGGTTGATATGCCGTAAAACAAACCAACCAAACCAAACCAAACCAAACCAAAATATTTCTTTTTTTCTTTCTCATCCATAATTTACTTTTACTAAAACTGTTTCTTTTGCAAGCCTTGATTATCCAAGCCTCTTATTAAAATTTAGTCTCAGACGAAGAGACAGAAGAAGTAACTAAAGCAAATATGCATATCATCTCTCAGTCTACCTGTCTATCTCTCTCCCCTCTCTAGTGAGAGAACTTCAATTGTGTATATACCCAACATAGGTATATGTGTATGAGTATGTAACACAAATGCATCAAATACTGTACATGATCTTGTGCCCTACATTAAAAGCAATGAAATGAGAGATTTCAACTGTCCTTGTATTTCTGCTCATCATGTGATTTTGAATTAGTCAGTTCCATCGAGGATTCTAAGCAAGAAAGACGTTTCTTGCTTAGTTAGTTGGACTTACCTGCACGCAGGCTGTAGTTAGTAAGAAATGAAAACTTAGTTAAGAATAAAAGTCTTACAGAATAACATGGTGTTGTTGGTTGATGAATGTCTTGGTAATAAGACTGACCAAGAAGAAGAAATGAATCAAAGACAAACAACCAATGAAATAGAAAGAAACATGACATTACACAAACGGTCAGACAAAGAGACAGAAGAAGTAAGTAATGCAAATATGCATATCATCTCTCTGTCTACCTGTCTATCTCTCTCCCCTCTCTACTGAGAGAACTTCCATTGTGTATATATCCAACCTAGGTATATGTGTATGAGTATGTAACACACATGCATCAAATAGCTCAGTCGGTAGATCGTTCGGCTAGAAACCACAAGGTTCCTAGTTCGATACCGGTCCTCACCAACTCAGCATATGAGTAGCACAGGGATCTGTGTGGTAAAGTAAGGAGCTGGCGGTAGGTGTGGCGCTCCACCTCAGACGCAAAAACAGTCTCCTTGGTCTAGCGCTAGTGTAAAAGGGATAGACTCTCTCGCTGATTGGCTGATACCGACTTTAGGCCGCCCTGACGACTTTACTTTACTTACTGTACATGATCTTGTGCCCTACATTAACAGCAATGCAATGAGAGATTTCAACTGTCCTTGTATTTTTTAAAACATTTTAACCGATATGAAATAAAAGTGAAGCGAAGCAGTTAGTTTAATGAAATGAAATTGCACATAAATTATTTTCTTGGAGTGTAATTAAAATTTAATATCTCGTTCGAAATGTACAAAAAATTAATTACTAAGAAATCCAAGCTGACTATTGGCTGTTGGAAAAATAGCACACATTCCGCAAGGTGAAATGTACTCCAATAAAACAAACCACTTAATTTAACTGAAATGTGTGGAATACACCGACTGCACCTCTACAAAGGGATACAATCCTTCCAATGGAGCCATCAGTTTGCTGTGGGTGGCATACATGGGTGGCAACTTGTAAAACTTAAGGATGGAATCCTGTTGGCTGAATAGTCTATGATATGTAACACTCTACTTTGGTCCTTACTTAGTCTAGAGGGATAGTCAGAAAACAACCAAAATTATTTTCCCAAATATATAATATAGATATATAGATAATACATATATATAAATAATATATATACATATATATATATTCATCAGATACACACACACACACACACACACACATATATATATATATATATTAGTTTGTTGGTTGGTTTTGAAGGCTATCACAATGCAAGTGTAAAAAAAGAAGGTAACTATGGTGTTGTTTGTTAACCTGTGATTTATGCTCAATTCTTAATATTGTACCAAAATATTAAGAATGTGTGCGAAATATTTTCACACACATAAACTGACCGAAACACATGTGTAAGTGATATCAATTAATGTGATATCGATTAAATTCATTTTATCCATTTACATTTCTTTTCTTTACTCATTTTTCCTCATATATATATATATATATATATATATAATATATATATATATATATATATATATATATATATATATATATTATTCTAAATACATTTACCTAGCTTAATAGAAATATTTTAAAAATAAACTGTCACTGTTGCTTAGTATCACCTTAGTGATAAAAACAAAACAAAAGTTTAGTTAAATATTAAACAATTTTAATAATGAAAGACACATAATATACCTTGATAATGCTTCGGATAAGTACTTGGTCAGTCAAAAATGGCTCTTTTGGAGAAATCATTAATGACTTTCAAGATTGTAAGATCAAAAGAATATTAGGAACCTTGAAAGAAAGAATAAAAAACTTGAAAATAATAAGGAATCAGTTTTGTTTGATGAAATTTGTTTGAAGCTATATATATATATATATGAGGTTAAGTAAACAAACAAATGTGTTTATTTTTATATGGCTTTAAGCCGACAATTTTTGGAGGATATGTGTTTAATTGAAGTCATACCTAATTTTAAAAATTAATTAGTTAATAATTAATGAATTTAGGCGTGTATATATGTTCAAATGTAAGGCTAAACAAATCGAGAAAATGTCAATCCCTGAATGTACATTTCGACCTATTAGGTCATCAAGAAAAAACCTGGAAAATAGTTTGATTGTAAAAATATACTACCAAACATCACCTGGGGAGAAAAAACATTTTAGGAAAAAAGAAAAGACTAAGATAGTCGTAACAACCGAAAATAATAAGTTGATACTATAATACTTGGCCAAAAGAAAAAACAATTTATATGTACATATATATGAAAAATATATATAGATATAAAAACCGCCAGGATATTCTAAAGCTAATAAGTAAAGAGTGCTCAATACTTAAGTAGAGCAAATAATAAGTCAGATCTTAGCCCGGAAGAGCACTAAGCAAAACTTTTAGTAGATATATCTGACTCCTTAGGTTTATCTTTATATATGTATATGTAACAATACCCCACCATATCTATTCTTTAAAGGTGGTAAATGATCATTTGCATTTTGTGATGAAGAATAAGAAAAAAGAACCCCCCCCCCATGAACCAGTTAATAATAACATAACTGACACCACCAACTTAGCACTGTTTAATAGCACAGATATTAAAACCAAGTTGTTATCCATTCTGATTACTGCAGACAAAATGCCAGCATCAGTACCTCTCTCTCTATTATACACCCACGAGAACTCTCCCCATTTATATACTTGATGAGGAATGAATAGGTAACAATACCCAACCATATCTATTCTTTAAAGGTGGCAAATGATCATTTGCATTTTGTGATGAAGAATAAGAAAAAAGAAGACCCGAAACCCCCCAATGAACCAGTTAATAATAACATAACTGACACCACCAACTTAGCACTGTTTAATAGCACAGATATTAAAACCAAGTTGTTATCCATTCTGATTACTGCAGGCAAAACATGCCAGCATCAGTGCTAGCACCGATGACATCCAAAAAGCTGAATCCTTTGCTTTCTCATCTAATTAAAAAAGCTGCATCTTTGAACTGCATAAATCTTGCATGCACCAAGTTCTTCAATCTGCAGGGATAAAAGTATTTCCTTTCATCATCTGATTTGCAGATATTTATTTATTTTTTTATAGTTTTTTTTTTATCTTCAAGAATATGTCTCTACACGAGAACTTAACGACTCGTATAGACATATGAAAATTCTTCTGTTCTTTCTTTACTTACACTCTACTGTCATTTTCTGAAAATCTAAATTCTTTAACTACGGATTCCAATAATGGCAGAAGGAGAAGAAATGAACTAAATTAGCATATATATATATATATATATATATATATATATATATATATATATATATATATATACATATATATATATATATATATATATATATATATATATATATATATATATATATATATATATATATATTGGTTAGGAGGTTGATTTAGAAGGCTATCACAATGCAGTTTGGAATATTTCTTAAGAAATAATAAAACATACAGGTCAACAAACAACACCATTGTTACCGTATTATTATTTTTTATTTATTCCAAACTGCATTGTGATAGCCTTCTAAATCAACCTCCTAACCAATACATACACAATGCTTCAAGCAAATTATGAAACTCTCTTATATATATATATATATATATATATATATATATATATATATATATATAGCATAGCATAGCATAGCATAGCACAGCATAGCATAGCCCATAAATAAATGGTTGATGATGAACTTCCAATAAGATATTTTATAAATCAAGATTATCCATGACATTTAGTATTGATGATAAGCTGCTTCCAAACCAATGGTAACGAATAAATGTAGCTCTTTCACCAGTAATTGAGCGCTTTATTAAAGATATATGGAACATCTTCTATTCTTTCTTTATTTACACTCTACAGTCATTTTCTAAAAACTTAAATTCTTTAACTAAGAATTCCAATAATGGCAGAAAGAGAAGAAATAAAATAAACTAACAAAATATGCGTCTCCAGGTTCCTCCTGGTGTAAGTATTTTAGTTTTATGTAATAAAATTTATTGAATTAGAAAGACTAACAAATTAAATATGAATACATATAAAAGATTACACTTATTCTAATTATATATTAATTGGTTTCTATATAAACATCATTCATAGGGTTGGTTTTAATACACTGGAGAATAAATCAATAATATTAGAGATCAATAATACCAAGTAGTTATTAATGAAACTTGGTTTTGTTAAAACGCNTATATATATATTACATATTATAATTATATATATATATATATATATAATATATATATATATATATATTATATTATATATAATATATATTTGGTTAGGAGGTTGATTTAGAAGGCTATCACAATGCAGTTTGGAATATTTTCTTAAGAAATAATAAAAACATACAGGTCAACAAACAACACCATTGTTACCGTATTATTATTTTTATTTATTCCAAACTGCATTGTGATAGCCTTCTAAAATCAACCTCCTAACCAATACATACACAATGCTTCAAGCAAATTATGAAACTCTCTTATTATAATATATATATATATATATATATATATATATTATATATATATAGCATAGCATAGCATAGCATAGCACAGCATAGCATAGCCCATAAATAAATGGTTGATGATGAACTTCCAATAAGATATTTTATAAATCAAGATTATCCATGACATTTAGTATTGATGATAAGCTGCTTCCAAACCAATGGTAACGAATAAATGTAGCTCTTACACCAGTAATTGAGCGCTTTATTAAAGATATATGGAAAATCTTCTATTCTTTCTTTATTTACACTCTACAGTCATTTTCTAAAAACTTAAATTCTTTAACTAAGAATTCCAATAATGGCAGAAAGAGAAGAAATAAAATAAACTAACAAAAATATGCGTTCTCCAGGTGTAAGTATTTTAGTTTTTATGTAATAAAATTTATTGAATTAGAAAGACTAACAAAATTAAATATGAATACATATAAAAAGATTACACTTATTCTAATTATATATTAATTAGTTTCTATATAAACATCATTCATAGGATTGGTTTTAATACACTGGAGAATAAATCAATAATATTAGAGATCAATAATACCAAGTGGTTATTAATAAAACTTGGTTTTGTTAAAACCAGTATGCAAATTAACATAGGGTATTTTTAGCTATATATATATATATTATATATATATATATATATATTTAGTTTTTAGTACAAGCGAATTTATAATGCGGCAATACATATGATTCCACTACTTGTAGTACTTTATATATATACATATATATATATCATGATGTTGTCTATTTCTTTGTTCTTGATATATATATATATATATATATATATATATATATATATATATGTATATATATATATATATATATGTTGAAAGGAAAAATAAATAAAGGAAAGAAAATGTTGAATGGATAAAACGTATTTAGTTCATGTTCCTTTCAACACATCGGATTCATTTCCATTTTCAACTTACACACACACACACACACACACACACACACACACACACATATATATATATATATATATATATATATATAATATATATATATATATATATATATATACCGCTACTCGGTTTGTGTTAAAAAGAATCAAGAAACAACACAACTACTCTACACCTGAAGATTGTACTACAAAATATCGAAAGTACTTGTGATAAAACCTTCAATGGATTTAATCACCAACTCCATTAAAAAACTGGCCAGATAACTTGAAATGATTGGAAAGAAACTCGTCAGACATGAAGTGTCAGTCATTTAAACCAACAATATATATATATATATATATATATATATGTGTGTGTGTGTGTTGTGTGTGTGTGTGTATGAAAAAGTAATGGCTTACTGGTGAAATTGGTCTCAATGTTTGGTTGATAAAGTTTTACCATGATGTCAGCGATAAAACACATATAAAGTGTTGAATATGTAAGTAGAAGGAATTTATTATTATAATATGTACAGAAATAACCTACTCGAGTTTCAGTATGAGGATCTTCAGGGTTAAATCCACTGAATTAATTAAGATACAGATTAATTACAGCTAATTGCAGGCTTAGATCCTTATGGTGAAACGGAAGTAGGTTATTTCTGTACATACTATAATAATGTATATTTATATATACTAGCAGCAACTACCCGGCGTCGCCTGGGTAGAGGGGGATGTTTTTAAGTTAGTCCCGCAGATCCATTATTACTGAATCGTGAGTTCAATCCTCATGGGATGCCCCATTTAAATCCTATGTAAAAAAATAGACCTTGCATTGATCCAGCTACTCTGAAAAGAAATGTTAATGTAATTAAATGAAAAAAATCCATGCTGTTATCATTTAAACTTTATTTTTTAATCATCTTCATGAATATAGATTTTTAATCATCTTCATGAATATATAAAAAAAAAAATTGCTCAAAAACCAAGCCCTGGTGATATTTAATGTGTATATATATATTTACTTTGTCGTTAATTGTATTATTTTTGAAGTTTCCTCCGGATATACATATACACTCAACTGCCCTTTATATATGTATAGATAAATAGAAATTTCATCTGGACATACATACACACAACTGCCCTTTATATATGTATAGATAGGAGTTTCATCTGGACATACATACACACAACTACGCTTTTATATATGTATAGATAGATAGAAGTTTGCCCCGGACATACATACACACAACTCTCCTTTATATATGTTTAGATAGGAGTTTTATCTAGACATACATACACACAACTGCCCTTTATATATGTATAGATAGGAGTTTCATCCAGACATACATACACACAACTCTCCTTTATATATGTATAGATAGAAATTTCATCCGAACATACATACACACAGCTGCCCTTTATATATGTTTAGATAGAAGTTTCATCCGGACATACATACACACAACTGCCCTTTATATATGTTTAGATAGAAGTTTCATCCGGACATACATACACACAACGGCCCTTTATATATGTATAGATAGGAATTTAATCCGGACATACATACACACAGCTGCCCTTTATATATGTTTAGATAGAAGTTTCACCCAGACATACATACACACAACTGCCCTTTATATAGATAGAAGTTTCATCCAGACATACATACACACAACGGCCCTTTATATATGTTTAGATAGAAGTTTCATCCAGACATACATACACACAACTTCCCTTTATATATGTATAGACATCATAATATAGTCTCTTTCTTTTAGATTTAATTTAATTTCATAAAATTTTCATTTAATTTAATAAAAATGTTATATTTCTTGCCATTTTAGAAAGATGTCTGAACTCATCTTTGATCTGAAAAAATAAAATCTGTAAAAATTGCCGAATATAATAAAGCCTTGAATAAGAAAAGAATTATTAAAGAAAAAGATTCAATAAATTTTTAATTCTAAGAAATGAAAATAATCCATCAATTTCAAACAAGAATTTTTCTCTAAAGAAAAATTTCCAACCGAAAGAAGGAGAAGATCAAATAACATTTTGGCAAAGATAAATTATCTAATAAAGAAAATAAGAATGCGTATATTAAATGTTTTATTGACAGTGAGACAGTGTTATCTATAAATATTTTGATTTCTTTGTTTTTTCTAAATTAGTTCTATCTCTCCAAGAGTTAATAAATGGTTTAAAGACAGAATTGTCATTTGTTCAAGAATTTTAGAATTATTTGAAAATTGATACGAGTCTTGAAAGAAGAAATAATGAAGAAAAGAAAAGAAAAAAAAAGAAGAAGAAGAAGAGAGAAAGAAAGAAGAAAGAAGAAAGAAAGAAGAAAGAAAAGAGAGAGAGAGAGAGAGAGAGAGAGAGGAGAGAGAGAGAGAGAGAGAGAGAGAGAGAGAGAGAGAGAGAGATAGAGATAGAGAGAGAAAGAAAGAAAGAAAGGGAGAAAAAAATAAAAGAAGAAAAGAAAGGAAGAAAATAAATAAAAAATGACAGAAAAAAAGAAAGGAAGAAAGATCAGAAGAAAGAAAGGAAGAAAGAAAGAAGGAAAGAAAGAAAGAAAGAAAGAAGGGAAGAAAGGAATAAAAGAAGAAAAGAAAGGAGAGAAAAAAGAAATAAAAGAAAAGAAGAGAGAGAGAAAGGAAGGAAGAAAAGAAGAAAGAAAGAGAAAGAAAGAAAGAAAGAAAGGGAGAAAGAAATAGAAAAAGAAAAGAAAAGAAAAAAGAAATAAAAGAAAAGAAGAGAGAAAGAAAGGAAGAAAGGAAGGAAGAAAGAAAAGAGAGAAAGAAAGGAAGAAAGAAAAGAGAGAAAGAAAGGAAGAAAGAAAGAAAGAAATAAAAAGAGATAAAGGAAGGAAGAAAGAAAGAAAAGAAGAGAAGAGAAAGAAATTGGCAACTTTTCAAAATGGCTTCACTAAAGGTCGTTGGGGCGGCCTAATGTCAGTATCAGCCAGACAGTGAGAGAGTCTATCCCCTTTTTACTAGTGCTTGACCAAGAAGATCATTTTAGCATCTTAGGTGGAGCACCACACCTACCATCAGCTCCTCACTTTGTCGCACATATCCCTGTGCCTCTCATACACTGAGTTGGCGAGGGCTGGTATCGAACCAAGAACCTTGTATATTTTAGCCAAACACTCAACTGACTAAGCTAAATCTGCTCTAAATAGGCAAATACTGTTAAAATATTTGATCTTCATCACTTATTTTTAGGTTGGTTGGTTGGCTGGTTGGTTGATTGGAGTTTATGTCATGTGAAAGATATTTTGTTTTATTCATTCTTGAAGGGTATTGAAAGTTTTTTAAACGCAATTTTATTAACACGTATTTTTAAAACTTTTTCCTATTCAACCCATATATATATATATACACACATATATATATATATATAATATATATATATATATATATATATATATATATATATACCAACCCTTCCGCACGAGCAGGATGTGATACAAGGTCAATTTCTTAAGCGGAGATAAACAGGGTTGAATTCAGAGTTTTCCTTCTCGTAGACCAAGGTTAAAGAGTCCAGTCTG
Organism: Doryteuthis pealeii; assembly: GCA_023376005.1. NCBI lineage: Eukaryota > Metazoa > Mollusca > Cephalopoda > Myopsida > Loliginidae > Doryteuthis > Doryteuthis pealeii. The sequence continues at coordinate 64,906,599 of CM042169.1, forward strand.
CCCTACTATTTATCTATAGCTGGTGGCAAAGTAGGATTCATACCTTTCCCAAGGGCATTAGTGCTAAGGGAAATGCAATTACCACATCAAGGATTTGAACTCGGGGCGACGAGTCCATTTCCCATAACTTTAACCATAACACCATGCACTTCAAAATCCATATATGTAACCCAAAAATGTACTACCATCCCGGGTCAGAGTGGGCCTGGGAGTAATGGCCATGAAGGGGTACTCCACACTGCCTGAAGCTCTAGAGTTGTAAATTCATCTTTCGATGCAGTTTAATTTCTTCTAATCATAGATTAATATTCAGTTGGTTGGTTGGTTGGTTGGTTGGTTGGTTTTTATGGCATGTCAACCCTTGTTGGGTTATTTCATGCCGAAGATGTTTTGTTTTATTCATTCTTGAGGGGTATTCAATTATTTTGTAAACTGTTTTTTTTAACACATTTTTTCTAATTAACCCCTAAATGTTTTTTTTTAATCAATTTTTTCTTCTCTTTCAATTTTTTCTTCTCTTTCAATTTTTTCTTCTCTTTTCTTTTCTTTATTTTTCTTTCCCTCCTTAATTCATTCTCTTTTTCATATTTTCTATTTTCATCAAATTCTGGATGAAGCTACAGTTCACATATGAATAGGATATTTCGTTATTTTCATTTTATTTTAATTTAAAACAACTGTCACGTGATGGCTTTCGATTACACAAGAAGGTTCCCAACTACAAGAAAGTTCCCGAGTTTGAAAAGAAAGTTCCCGAGTCCAAAAAGAAGGTTCCTGAGTCCAAGAAGTTTCCCGAGCCTGACAAGAAATACCTGAAGAAGGCCAGAGGGCATATCGGCCGAAACGTTGCACAGATAACAATAAAGATGAGGACAATAGTCCGAATAATGCAGATGATACCAATCATCAAGCCTCATCTCGAAAATTCAGAGTGATAATAATTTGTCTGCATACTGTAATTATTCTATGTTACTGCTGCCCCTGGCCAGGATTGAACCTGAAGTCCAGAGATAACTGTCACTTAGAACTGTCTTAACCTAACTCCTTAATCCAATAGGCCATGGTTCCCGAATCCGATAAAATTCCCGAGTCCAACAAGAAATACCTGAAGAAGGCCGGAGGGCATATCAGCCGAAAAGTTGTACAGATAACAATGAAGATGAGGACAATAGTCCGAATAATGCAGATAATACTAATCATCAAGCCTCATCTCAAACATTCAGAGAAACTGTCATGAAATTTACCGAGTTTCGCCAATAAGTTGATTTGAAATAATTCTCTGATTTAGATTATTAACAAAAAGCAAGTTTACTAATCATGTTAAATCAGACATGTTTTCTGAATTTTTATATATTTTTATATATTCATTTTTTTTCTTTACAAACGGTTGTTCGCATTTATTGACGGCAGACTACGGTAGAATATTCGGCTAGGAGCCTCGCAGTCCCTGGTTTGATACTGGCCCTCACCAACTCAGCGTATGAGTAGCTCAGGGATCTTTGTAGTAAAGTGATGAGTCGATGGTAGGTGTGACACTCCACAAAAACACCAGCGGGCTTCAATTAGGAATTAATACGGATATCATAGTCGCAGCAGAAACACCAAAATGAAAAGGAATATGTATGATTGAGAGTAATCTAATTTAATCAAAAAGTAAATACTTATTTTCTTAAAAGTATAAGTAAATGAAATTATTTGGAAGCATAGAATTGGATTTATTGTTTTGTATTATAAACAAATCAAGAGAATTTAGAGAGAGATAGACAATATATAGCGTCGTGTGAAACGCGTGGTGTAATGGTTAAAGTCATAGAAAGAACTCGTCGCCCCGAGTTCAAATCCTGGATGTGGTAATTGCATTTCACTTAGCGGTAATACCCTTAGGAAAGGTATGAATCCTAGTCGCTCTCCAGCTATGGATAAATAGTAGGGCAGACTGGGCTCTTTAACCTTGGTTAGGCAACCGTTCTTGGAGAAGGAAAACTCTGAATTCAAACCTGTTGAACTCCGCTTAAGAAATAGACCTTGTGTCACATCCTGCTCATGCGGAGGGGTTGGTAAATATATGTAGCGTCGTGTGACTTACTTGTTCTTCATTTTATCTTCTTCCGTTCGGCCATCTGTAATCTTCTAGGGTTGTTTCCTTTACTTCTTTCTATCTTGTTAGTTCTTGTCTTCTAGATTCTTCTTATTTTCTTCTAACTAGCATGCATAATTAACTAACAAGACTTTGTTGTCTTTGATCAAAACTTTATTTTACTACCCATTTAAATTCATCGTGCGGGAGTCACAGCCTCGACAGACGCATGTCTACACTGCGTCGCATTTGGTTGAAAATGGTTACCAAACTAGTTAAATCATGTGACATGCAAGATTCCCGCCTTTACCAATGGTCTGTATTTTACCACGGAAACCTGCCCGTCTATTTTCTGATTTGAAGGCCAATGACCGCTTATTCTACCAATAATCATGCTACCACATAGACCATGCCACACATAGTGCTAATACTCTTGGAAAGGTATGAACCCAACTACTCTCCCTCCAACTATGGGTAAATAGTAGGGCAAACTGGGCTTTTTAACCTTGATTGGGCAACCAGTCTAGGAGAAGGAAAATATTTTTCTTCTTTACTGTTCTAATCATTATATTTTCCTCATTTCTCCTTTTTCTTTTTACACTTTACTTTTTTATTCTCTTTTCTTTTTTAAAAATGTATTTCTACTCCCCCTCTTCCTCCTTCTCTTTCTTTTCTTTCTCCTTTCTCTCTTATTTCTCCTCTTCCTCCTCCCCACTCTTAATCATCACCCATTTCTGTAATTCCTTCTCCTTCTTCTTCTTTTTCTTTTTCTTTATACACTTCCTCTTTCTCTCGTCTTTCTCCACCCTACCCACCCTTCCTCTCTCTCCTCTCTCTCCTCCCACTACCTCCACAATTCTTTCTCGTCCTTCTCTCTTCCTTCTTTCTCCTCTTACTTTTCTCTTTCTTTTCTTTCCCCTCTCTCTTCTTTCTCCTCATTCTCCTCCACCCCCAAAAAAAACTATCACACACCTCTTTTATTTTTCAACCCATCTTAACTTTTTCTATTTACTCCCACTCTTCCCTCTACTCTTTCTTTTTTCCCTTTTCTCCCCCCTCAAAACTATCAATTCCTTCTCCTTTTTTTTATTACTCTTTACGTTTCTTTTTCTTTCTTTTCTTTCTCCTCTCTTTTTTCTTCCTCATTTTTCTCCTCGTCCCACTCCAAACTATGACCACCTCTGCGATTTCCTTCTCCTTTATTTCCTCTCTTCCTTCTTTCTCCTCCCCCCTCCTCTTTCTTTTCTTTCTTCTCTCTTCCCCCTCTCTCCTCTTTCTTCTCTTCATTCTAAACTATCACTGTTTAGAAATGAATGATCTTTTTCTTTCTTTTTATTCGCCCTCTTTCAATCTTCTTTCTTTTCTTTTTCCTCTATTTTCTCTTCTTCCTTTTCCTTCTCTACATCACCCACTTCTTCAGTTTCCTTCTCTTTCATATCATTTTTTTTACTCCCACTCTTCCTCATCTCTCTTCCTTCTTTCTTCTCTTCCTCCTCCTCTTTCTTTTCTTTCTCCTCTTTCTACTCCTCACTCTAAACCATCACCCACCTCTGCAATTTCCTTCTCCTTCATATCATTCTTTTACTCCCACTCTTCCTCATCTCTCTTCCTTCTTTCTATCTTCCTCCTCCTCTTTTTCTTTCTCTTCTCTCTCTTCTTTCTACTCCTCACTCTAAACCATCACCCGCCTCCGCAACTTCCTCCTCCTTCATATCATTTTCTACTCCCCCTCTTCCTCTTCTCTCTCTCTCTCCTTTTCTCCTCTTCCTCCTCCTTTTTCTTTTCTTTCTCCCCTCTCTCCTCTTTCTACTCCTCACTCTAAACCCAACACCCACCTCCGCAATTTCCTTCTCCTTCATATCATTTTTTACTCCCACTCTTCCTCATCTCGCTCCTTTCTCATCTTCCGCCTCCTTTTTCTTTCTTTCTCCTCTCTCTCCTCTTTCTACTCCTCACTCTAAACCATCACCCACCTCCGCAATTTCCTCCTCCTTCATATCACTTTTTACTCCCACTCTTCCTCATGTCTCTTCCTTCTTTCTCCTCTTCCTCCTCCTCTATTTCTTCCTCCTCTCTCTCCTCTACTCCTCACTCTAAACCATCACCCGCCTCCGCAACTTCCTCCTCCTTCATATCATTTTCTACTCCCCCTCTTCCTCTTCTCTCTCTCTCTCTGCTTTTCTCCTCTTCCTCCTCCTTTTTCTTTTCTTTCTCCACTCTCTCCTCTTTCTACTCCTCACTCTAAACCCAACACCCACCTCCACAATTTCCTTCTCCTTCATATCATTTTTTTACTCCCACTCTTCCTCATCTCTCTTCCTTCTTTCTCCTCTTCCTCCTCTTTCTACTCCTTATTCTAAACTATCACCCGCCTCTGCTAATCTTTCTCCTTTTTATATTTTTCTTTCTTTCTTTTCCCCCTCACTCTTCCTCTTGTCTTTCTTTTCCATCTCCTCTCCTCCTACCCCCACTCCAAAACTATCACCCACCTCGGCAATATCCTTCTGCTCCTTCTCCCTTTCTACCCCCTTATCCATATTGACCTGAATTATCTTTTTCTTTCTTTTTATTCTTCCCCTTTCTCTCTTCTTTCTTTTCTTTCTCTTCTCTTTTTTCTTCCTCCTCTTTCTCCTCATCACTCTAAATTATCAGCCATTTTTTCATCTCATTTTTTACTCCCACTTTTCCCCTGTCTCTTCATTCTTTCTCCTCTCTCTATTCCTCACTCTAAACTTACACCCACCTCTGTAATTCCTTCTTCTTCTAATCTTTTTCTTTCTTTCTTTCTTTCTTTCTTTCTTTCTTTCTTTCTTTCCATCCCACTCTTCCTCTTGTATTTTTTCCTTCTCCTCTCTCTCTCCTCCCCCCACTCCAAAACTATCACCCGCCTCCGCAATATCCCCTCCTCCTCCCCTTTTCTACCCCCCCAATTTTCCGTTTAGACCTGAATGATGTTTTTCTTTTATTCTTCCCCTTTCTCTCTTCTTTCTTTTCTTTCTCTTCTCTTTTTTCTTCCTACCTCTTTCTACTCCTCATTCTAAACTATCACCTACCTCTGCAATTCCTTCTTATTATCTTTTTTTCTTTCTTTACCCCCTCACTCTTCCTCTTGTCTTTTTCTTCCATCTCCTCTCTCTCTCTCCCCCTCTCCAAAACTATCACCCACCTCCGCAATATCCTCCTCCTCCTCCCCCTTTCTACCCCCCCAATTTTCCGTTTAGACCTGAATGATGTTTTTCTTTTTATTCTTCCCTTTCTCTCTTCTTTCTTTTCTTCTCTTCTCTTTTTTCTTCCTCCTCTTTCTACTCCTCATTCTAAACTATCACCCACCTCCGCAATATCCTTCTCCTCCTTCTCCCTTTCTGCTCACCTCCCTCCCCCGTTTTCCGTTTAGACCTGAATGATCTTTTTCTTTTTATTCTTCCCCTTTCTCTCTTCTTTCTTTTCTTCTCTTCTCTTTTTCTTCCTACCTCTTTCTACTCCTCATTCTAAACTATCACCACCTCCGCAATATCCTTCTCCTCCTTCTCCCTTTCTACTCACCTCCCTCCCCCGTTTTTCCGTTTAGACCTGAATGATCTTTTTCTTTTTATTCTTCCCCTTTCTCTCTTCTCTCTTTTCTTCCTCTTCTCTTTTTTCTTCCCCCTCTTTCTACTCCTCATTCTAAACCATCACCCACCTCCGCAATATCCTTCTCCTCCTTCTCCCTTTCTACTCCCCCGTTTTCCGTTTAGACCTGAATGATCTTTTTCTTTTTATTCTCCCATTTCTCTCTCTTTCTTTTCTTTCTCTTCTCTTTTTTCTTCCTCCTCTTTCTACTCCTCATTCTAAAACTATCACCCACCTCCGCAATATCCTTCTCCTCCTTCTCCCTTTCTACTCACCTCCCTCCCCGTTTTCCGTTTAGACCTGAATGATGTTTTTCTTTTATTCTTCCCCTTTCTCTCTTCTTTCTTTTCTTCTCTTCTCTTTTTCTTCCTCCTCTTTCTACTCCTCATTCTAAACTATCACCCACCTCCGCAATATCCTTCTCCTCCTGCTCCCTTTCTACTCCCCCGTTTTCCGTTTAGACCTGAATTTCCGTCATTGAGTTTCCACCTCACTGCTGATCTCCCCTCCGCCCGCCGAATGTGCATTCTGGTGCGGAACATTCCACAATAATTGAGACTTGTCAAAAAGTGAAGAGTCTACTGATTGACAGGGCAATGCAGCAGAAGCAGAAGAAAAAGAAGAAGAAGAAGAGAAAGAAGACCTATAAAAAGAAGAATAGAATTGTTAAGGGGTCCCGTGTGGGTGTGGGTGGGTGGTGAGTCTTTGGAACAAAATATGCAAGAAATTTTTGGGCACTTAGATGAGAGGAGATCACTAAATGACCTTTGAACAATTTTCTTTCGCGCCAAAAAGATATCTTCACTTTGCCTGCTGAGACGGACATCGACGTTAGACGAACAGACATTTTTAGATCACTTCTTTGCAGAACGAGAATGTGGTGTAATGGTTAGAGTCGTAGGAAATGGACACTTCGACGCGAGTTCAATTCCTTGACGAAGCTCTTTTATTTCACGTGGCGCTAATACCATTCGTTCCCCTATATCTCTTATTATATTATAATGTAGATTGTGGGTTGTCTGTAACAGAAACTATATCACTATACAAGTCACAATTCCCTTTGTTATTTACATCACAATTTCCATGATTTTATTTTTATTTAAACCTCAGTTATTAATAAAATTGTTTTACATTATTAATACTGTTGACTATGTCTACATATTAATAACATGCAATTGTATTTATATATACAACAAAATAGCGGTTTACAGTGTGAATGGGAAGGCTAATTTGCATATTGATCTTAAAAAATTGATTTTGATAAATATATGCTTAGTATTATTGATTTCTAATTGTTTGGTTTTATCTTAATGAATATAAGCAAAAATCTCGGGGATAAATCTTAAAAGAAATCCCTGAACAAGAAGAAATAATTGTAATTTCATTCTTTACTTCCTATTTTAACTAAATAGTTAAATTAGGAAAAGTTACCAATGAAAGACGGGAGAAACGGAAATTGATGGAAGAGTTAGTTTCAACGTTGTTCTATTTTTTAATCATACCCCCTCTGTTTCAAATCTTTTTATCTGCATTCTTATTCAGTTTCATTAGCCTTTCTAATTTCATATGATATTTTATTATATCAAAACTTAAATACTTGCACCCGGAGGGTGCATATATTTGCTAGTATGTTATAATAAAAGTTGTATAAATGTAACTAACGCGTTTGTTGTTTTCCTATCTGAAGTATTCCGCATTGGGTACTTATCCGTTGGGAAAGGTATGAATCCAAATGTTCTTCCTCCAGCTATGGGTAAATAGTAATGCATACTGGAATCTTTAATCTTGGTTAGGCAACCAGTCTAGGAGAAGCGAAACTGAATTCAAAACCTCTTAAATCTCCGCTTGGGGTTTGTCACTACTAGAAGAGGCTCAGCCCTAATTAGTGATCTATTTAAAATTTAAAATTTAGTAGAGTTAGCGCATACTTCTCCAACAGTATGACTAGCTATTTGATTAATTACACATATATAAATGAAAGAATGCTGCCCAAATACACACACACACACACACACACACACACACACACACACATATATATATATATATATGTATATATATATATATATATATATATATATATATATATATATATATATCCGTAGATGGGTTACCAGGTAAGTTGGTATTAGGATTATTCTAAGTTGGTCCATTCTCGCAACGGTGGAATATTAGAGTAGTTCAGGTCCAAATTGAGAGCTTGATGTTCAATAAAATTGAACAAAGATAATTGGTAAGAAAAGGCTTAAAAATCGACTATTTTGTACTTATAGATCTATTTCTGTCCACAGATATCTGTGTATACCTATAGGTATGCACAGACACCTGTGGGCAGAAATAGATCTATAACCGCAATATGGTGAAATAAATGTATATATATATACCGACTACAAATACTACTACATAACTCGACTATGGATAACCTTGCATATTTGTAAATTTATATGTGTTCTGTTGGACGAGTCCAACTATCTTGTAGGGGAAATATCTTCCCTTACAACATTATCGTTATGTGAAATGTAAACCGATGCGTCCAGGATTTGAACTCTTTTCATCATGTCCATTTCTTATCTACCTAATGATACTCTTGTTCACCCTCTGGTTAAAAGTGAGAAAAATGAGACCGTCCAAATCGTTCAAGATGAAATGCAAAAATGTAAATCCTAATTATCTGGTATTGCTCATGTGCCGAATTCTTATTTCTTATGAATGTTGTCAGCTCACCTAAATAATTGAACCATTCCTTTTTATTATAAAGAAAGAAAGGGAATAAAAAGGAGATGCTACTCATAAAAGCATATTAAGAAATAAAGAAAGTGATTAGAGGAAATATAGAGAGAGGGTTGAGCGTGCAGAAGCGATAACGCTAATCTCTTAAGTAAACATATCAAATGTTGTAATGATAAAATTATTATACTTTTTTATATCACAGGTCCTGCTAGTAAAGGGAATTAAATCAATATTATTATACATTTTACATATTGAACTATTTACAATATCTCTTTAGTGAACATATCAAATGTTGTAATAATTAAATTATCATACTGTGGTATATCTACAGGTCCTGCTAGTATATACAATTAAATCAAGATTATTATACTTTTTACATATTGAAATATTATCAATAGCTCTTAAGGGAACATATCAAATGTTGTATTAATTAAATTATCATACTGTGGTATAACTACAGGTCTTGCTAATATTGATAATTAAATCAAGATTATTATACTTTTTACATATTGAACTATTTTGCAATATCTCTTAAGTAAACATATCAAATGTTGTGATAATCAAATTATCATACTGTGGTATATCCACAGGTCCTGCCAGTGACAGTGATAATCACACCACGTGCTCCCTCTGAATATGATAAATACCTTATACTTTAAGGATCGGCATGACACATCTGCCCTCTAGAAATAGTAGAATGATATCACAACTGGAGGTTTGAATTTATGGGATATTTGAATTTTATATCTTTCCAAGGAGTGTTATACAGGGTGATTAAAAAGTAAATCCTTATTTTAAAACATTTATGATTTATTTCTGAATCATTACTTTTACAAGAAATGAATATGAAAAGAACACACATGATACGGAGTTTTATTTAATTTTTCTACTAGCAAATATATGCACCCTCCTTATAATAAAATATCATATTAAATTAGAAAGACTAATGAAACTGAATAAGAATGTAGATAAAAAGATTTTGAACAGAGGGGGTATGATTGAAAAATAAAACAACTTTGAAACTAACTCTTCCATCATTTTCCGTTACTCCCGTCTTTCATTGGTAAATTTTCCTAATTAAACTGTTTAGTTAAAATAGGAAGTAAAGAATAATATTACAATTATTTCTTCTTGTTAATGGATTTCTTTTAAGATTTATTGAAGAGATTTTTGCTCATATTCAGTAAGATAAAACCAAACAATTAGAAATCAATAATACTAAGCATATATTTATTAAAATCAATTTTTTAATATCAATATGCAAATTAGCCTTCCCATTCATACTGTAAACCGCTATTTTGTTGTATATATAAATACAATTGCATGTTATTAGCATGTAGATATGGTCAACAGTGTAAGTAATGTAAAACAATTTTATTAATAATTGAGGTTTAAATAAAAATAAAATCATGGAGAATATGATGTAAATAACTCAAGGAATTGTGACTTGTATGGTAATATAGTTTCGGTTACAGACTGACAAACCCACAATCTCCATTATAATAAGATATGAGCACCAATATTCACTTCCAGCCTCTCAAGCCACTCGGGAATCGCAGCAACTTATCTTCGCAAGAACTCCTGTGGAAGTGCAGAAATAAATCCTTGTGTTTGTTCTTCAATTCTTTAATGTACAAGGTGTGTCATAAAAGTATTGAGATTGAAGCTGTATTTACCAAGATAGAAATGAACAATGAATGGAATGTTAATTTTTTCTGAATACAAGGTATATCATAAAAGTGCCGAGTTTGAAGGTGTATTTAACAAGATAGAAATGAACAATGAATGGTACGTTAATATTTTCCCAATACAAGGTGTGTCAAAAAGTTTTTAAAAATCTTGATATTTTTTGACACACCTAGTATGTTCATTAATATATAGCAATTAAATCTGTGTTGTTTTTTCTTTACAGATTGATTGTATTGTTTCAAATTCCAAAGCCCTATAAAGATGTCTCGATGTTTAACTCTAAAAAGGCTAATATCATGCAAGGAAATTTGGAAATCTATTTTTAATAATACAAATATGATGGCCGGCCATCAAAAGAAGACATGCTAAAATTGCTCCGAAGACCATCAATAATTTTCACGCAAAACTCATTGCTACAGGATCTGTAAGAGAATTACTTTACAATCATCCTGTATATGAACATATTCAATTCTGTTATAATAATAATAATAATAATAATAATAATAATAATAATAATAATAATAATAATAATAATAATTATTATTATTATTATTATTATTATTATTATTATTATTATTATTAGTATAATAATAATAATAATTTTGACCACACAACAAAATGGTATATGCATAAACCAGAATCTGTTCTTGAGAACGAAACGCAAAAATTCTCTGGGACTTTGAAATTAAAACGGATCACCTCATCCCAGCAAGAAGACCAGACCTAGTGTTGATTAACAAAAAGAAAGAACTTGTCAACTGGTGGATTTTGCAGTGCCAGCAGATCACAGGGTGAAGTTAAAGAAAATGAAAAAATTGACAATATCTGGACCTTGCCAGAGAATGAAAAGTTATGGAATATGAAAGTTAAAGTGATACCAATTGTGGTTGGTGCACTTGAACAGTCCCAAAAGGATTAGAAAAGGTCTGGAAAGTTTGGATATCAGAGAAGGATTGAAACCATTCAGAACACTGCACTGCTGCAATCTACCAGAATACTCAGAAGCGTCCAGGAGACCTGAGGAGACTTGTTGTCACTCAGACTCCAGTGAAAGACCATCAGCTAATGCTAGTGAAAACTCAAAGGAGTAAATAATATAATAATAATAATAATAATAATAAAATAATAATAATAATATCTTTTCAGCTAGCAATTAAGATCTGAGACCTTCAGCTGTTCCTTATAAACATTCATCTTAATTCCACAGAATATTTATACTCTTCCACAGATTATCTAACATTGCCTTAAAGGAGTTCAGAGATGGGGCATTCACTATTGATGATGGTGTTTATTCCATGTATTCACCACTCTGTTACTAAAATAATTTTGTCTTACATTTGCCATACAAACATTTTTTAAGAGTTTTAATTTATGACCCCTGGTATTGATATCAAATAGATCAAAGTTCGTTGAAAAAAACATGTGTATATTTGTAGACTTCAATTATATCCCCTCGTATACGTCGATAAACTAAACTTGTTAAGTCAATGTTCCTAACCCTTTCTTCATACGAAAGGGTTTTTAAATCATTCATTACTTTAGTAGCTCTCCTTTGAACACCCGCAATGAGTTTTATGTCCTTGATTAGTCTTGGACTCCAAACCACATTAGCAAATTCCAGACCATATTACCTTTAGACACCCCTTTTTGACCTCGATTAAGAAAGGACATATTTTTCATTTACACGGTCAATAACCAGTTGTTTATTAGGGGTTAGGGTTAGAAGTTAGGGCTAGGGGTTAGGGTTAGCGTAAGGGGTTATAGTTAGGGTTAGTTTTATAATTAATATATGTAAAAATCGTCTGTTAAAACAACCGGATATTGCCGGGGTAAATGAAAAACATGTCCTTTCTTAATCGAGGTCAAAAAGGGGTGCCTAAAGGTCATATGGTCCCAAATTCCAAATGGGGTCTTACCAATGCAATGAATAAAATTTTTCAAACATTTCTTTATCATGTATTCATATGACCTTCGTATTAATCCTGATATTTTGATATCAATGTTTATTAATCGTATTTTCTAATTCACATATAGATGAACATATTGAATTCTATGTTACATACAAATGATAAAATTGTCAGATAAATATAAGGAAATGTCAAATGTATTTTTTTGGTTGTTTTTTTTACAAAGATGAACAGTTTTAATTAATTTTCTTTTGTCCATTTCCGCTTACAAACGTCCCAATTGGTTAATCACAAAAAAAATGTTACGTTGGATAAATGACAATCATTGTTTGACTGAATTTGTTTGAATATTTTTTAAGGCTGACATTCAAATTTGTTGTTTGATTAAATGTTAAATCTCTGGATAATATTTTCGGAAAAAGAAGGAAATTTCCCCAGATTCAACCGAAGAACTATCTTGGTGCCAGTCTATTTGGAACAACAACATGATATCGTATGCCAAAATTGTGACACCTCCACCGCTGAAGGGAAGAAGGGAAGAAGAAAGAAAGAGGAAAAAAAAAAGAGGAAAGGGAGAAAAAAAGAAAAAAAGAAAAGAGAGGAAAAAAAAAAAAAAGGAAAGGAAGAAAGAAAAGGAAGAGAGAGAAGAAGAGAAAGAGAGAGAAGATGAAAGAAAGAAAAGAAAGGAGAGAAGAAGAAAAGAAGGGAAAAGAGGAGAAGAGGAAAGGGAGAAGAAGAAAGGAAGATGAGAAAAAGAAAAAGAAGAGAAAGAGAAAAAAAGAAGAAGAGAAATAAAGGGAGGAAGGGAGAGAAAAAAGGAGAAAAAAGAAGAGGAGAGAAGAAGGAAAGTAAGGATGAGAAGAAGGAGAGGAAAAAGGAAAGGAAGAGAAGAAATGAGAAAAAAGAGGAAAAGAGAGAGGAAAATGATAAAAATGAAGAGAGAAAGAAGTAAAGAAAAAAAAGAAGAGAAAAAAGGAAGAGAAAAAGAAAGAGAAGAAAAGGAAGGAGAAGAGGAAAAAAGAAGAGATGAGAAAGAGAAAAAGAAGAAGAGGAACAGAAAGGGAGAAGAGAAAAAGAGGAGAAAAGAGAAGAAAGAGAGAAGAAGAAAAAAAAGGAGCAAAGAGTAAGAAAAAAGGGAGAGAGGGAGGTAGAAAAACAAGAAAGAAATAAAAAAAGGAAAGAAAGAGAGGGAAAAAAAGAAAGAAGAGGAAGAAGAGGGAAAAGTATAAGAGAGGAGAAGAGGAGACAAGAAAAAAGAAAAAGGAAGGAGGAAGAAAAGAAAAAAGAAAGAGAAAATGAGGGTGCAGAAAATGGGAAGAAAGAGGAGGAAAAGGAAAAAAGAAGGGAAGAGAAATAGGAAAGTGAAGAAGAGGGAAGAGGATGAAAAATGGAGAGAAAAAGGAAAAAAAGAAAAAAAAAAAAGAAAGAGAGAAAAGGAGAAAAAGTAGAAGGAGAGAGAATGGAAAAGAAGTAAAAGGAAGAAAAAGTGGGAAAGGAGAAGAGAGAAATGGAAGGAGAATAAAAAAAAAAAGAAAAGAATAGGGAAGAAGAAAAGAAGAAAGAGGGAGAATAGAAAGAGGAAAAAAAAAGTGAGAAAAGAGGAGAAGAAAAGGAGGAGAGGAGGAAGTAAGAGAAGGGAAAAAGGAAAATAAGAGGAAAGAAGGAAAAAGAAGGAGAGATAGAAGAGAGGAAGAAAGAGAAGAAAAAGAAAAAAGAAGAGAGAAAAGATAAAAAAAGAAAGGGAGAGAAGAGGAAGAGAAAAAAGAAAAGAGGAGAAAAAGGAGGAAAAGAAGAGAAGAGAGAGAGGAAAGAAAAGAAGGAAGAGAAAGGAGATGAGAAGGAAAGAAAAGAAGAAAGAGGATAAAAAGAGGAAAAGAAAAAAAATAAGAAGAGAAAGAGAGAAGAAGAGAAGGGGGAGAGAAAAAAGAAGCGAAGAGGAGAAGGAAGAGAGGGAAGGATAGAAGGGAGGAAAGCATAAAAATCAAAAGAAAGGAAAGAAAAAAAAGGAAGAAAAAGGAAAGTGAGGAGGAAGGAGAAAGAAAAAAGGAAGAAAGAAGTGAAAAAAGAGGTGAAGAAGAGAAAGAGGAAAAAAGAAAGAAAAGAAAAGGAATGAAGGAAAAAAAAGAGAAGAGAAGGGAAGAAAAGAGAAAAGAAAGGAGGATGAAGAGAGAGAGAAAAAGAAAGTAAGAAGAAAGGAAGAATATGAGAGAGGAAAGAAAGATGGAGAAAGAGAGGAAGAAGAGAAAGAATAAAATGAGCAAAAGATAGAGAGGAGAAAGATAAAGAAAGAAGAAAGGAAAGGGAGAGAGAAAGAAGGAAGACTGAGATAGAGACGGGAAAGAGAAGAAAAAAGGAAAAAAGGAAAGGAAAGGAGCAGAGAAGAGAAAAAAAGGAAAGAGAAAAGGAGAGATGGAGATAAAAAGAAGAAAAAAAAAAGAAGAAATAAAAAAGAGAGATAGGAAAAAAGAAGAGAGATGGAATGAGACAGGAGGAGAGAAGAAAGAAGAAAAAGAAAAGAGGAAGAAAAGGAAAGGAAGATAAGAAAAGGAGAGGAGAAAAGAAAAAGAGAAGGAGAAGGAAAAAAAAGGAAAGTGAGAAAAAAAGAAGATGGAGAAGAAGAAAAGAAAAGAGAAAGGGAAAGGAGAGAAAACAGAAAAAAGAAGAAGTAGAAAGAAGGAAAAAAAGAAAAGGAAAAAAGAGAGAAGGAAAGAAAAGAAAGAAGGAAGAAAAAGAAGAGGAAATAAAATAAGGGTGAAAAAAGAAGAGAGGAAAGAGGGAGAAGAGAGAGACAGAAAAAAAAAGAAGAGAAAAAAGAGGAGAAAAGAGAAAAAGAAGAAAAAATAAAGAAGAAGAAAAATAAAAAAAAAAGAAGAAAAAGAGAAAAGAAGGAAGAAGGAGAAGGAAAAAGAAGAAAGAAGGAAAAAATGAAAGAGAAAAAGGAAAAAGAAGAGGAGGAAGAAAGGAAGAGCAAGGAAAAAGATAAGGAAAGAAAGAAGAGAAGAGAAAGAGGAAAAAGAAGAAAAAGGAGAAAGAGAAAAGACGGAAAAGAAAGAAAATAAGGAAGGTGAAGAAAGAAAAAAGAAAGAGAAGGAAGGAAAAGAAAAAGAAGAGAAAAAAGGAAAGCGAAAAGAAAAGAAAAGAAAGAGAGAAAAAAAGAATGAGAAGAAAAGAAAGGAAAAGACGAAAATGGAACGAAGGAAATCAAAAGTTTCGGCGTTGGTTATCCAAAGTGTCGCATGTTCGTCTAATTTTAACATTAAAAAAAAGGATAAAGAGAAAGAAGAAAAAGGAGAGGAAAAAAAAGAAGGAGAAGAAAAAGACAAGGAGAAGAATAAAATGAGAAGGAAGAGAAAAGAAAAAAACAAGAAGAGGAAGGGAGAGAAGAGAGAAGAAGAATAGAAGAAGAAAAGGAAGGAAAGGAAAGAAAGAGAAAAAGAGCGAGAAGAATGATGGAGAAAGGCAAAAAGGGAGAAGAAGAGGGAGGAGGAAGATAGAAAATGAAAGAAGGAAAGAAAAGGAAGAGAAAGAAGAAAGGAAAAGAGAAAAGAAGAAAAGAGAGAAGAAAAAAAAGGAAAAAAGAGAAGAGGAGAACAACAAGAGAGGAAAAAAAGGAGGAAAGGAAGAAGGAGAAAGAAAAAGAAGAGTGAGAAGAAGAGTGCAGTCTATTTGGAACAACACATGATATCGTTTATGCCAAAATTGCTGACAATGACAATAAATGACAAAATAATTTAATTGGCCAATAATAAATTAGTTCTGGCGATTCCATTTTGACAGCAGATAAAGATGTGTCAGCATCCATGACATACCAATTCTTTGTGCCATCATCAGATTTCAACCATTTTTTTGTCTTTTTCAGGGTTTAATCATTTTTTTGTTTGCATCAATGGTTTCTCTGATAATGAGCAGCCCTGTAGGCTGGGGCTTTAGAATACACCGACTGTGCCGGATAGCCGGGGTGGCGACCCGTGATTAAGAGGAATAACAGGGTAGTAAGGAGGCTAAGGTGTTGCAAATTTTGTGGCATTTGCGACGAAACTTATCTTGCCGAATCAAGGAGAAATTGCGCTGTTCTATGGTGAAGTTACACTAGAATACAATTCTACTTGCATTTGATATGGAGCGCTTGAAAATCACGTCTAGCCGAGGGTGGCGACCCGTGATTAAGAGGAATCACAGGGTAGTAAGGAGGCTCTTAGAATCTCCCGTTGGCAGGCAAGTGATTTCGGATGAAAGAACACAAGACAACAGTTGAAAATTAAAACAACATCTTATTATAATGGAGATTGTTTGCTTTTCTGTCTGTAACCGAAACTATATCACTACTGAAGTCACAATTCCCTTTGTTATTTACGTCACATTCTCTATGATTTTATTTTTATTTAAACCTCAATTTCTAATAAAATTATTTTACATTATTAATACTGTTAATCATATCTACAAATGAATAACATGCAATTGTATTTATATATACACTAAAATAGCAGTTTACAGTGTGAACAGGAAGGCTTATTTGCATATTGAAATTAAAAATTTGATTTTAATAAATATGTGCTTAGTATTATTGATTTTTAATCGTATGGTTTTATCAAAAATCTCTTCAATAAATCTTAAAAGAAATCGATTAACAAGAAGAAATAATTCTGATTTTATTCTTTACTTCCTATTTTAACTAAGTTATTAAATTAGGAAAATTTAGTAATGAAGAGACGAGAGTGATAGAAGTGTAAGTTTCAGTTGTTCTATTTTTCTTAAATACTTGCATCCAGAGGGTGCATATATTTGCTAGTATATTCAAAATACAAAGGTGTTGCAAATTTTGTGGCATTTGCGACGGACTTATCTTGCCGAATCAAGGAGAAATTGCGCTGGATATGCCACTCGCTGTTTGCTGGTGAAGTTATGCTAGAATACAATTCTACTTTCAGTTGATAGGGGGCGCTTGAAAATCACGGCTCACCTGGTGAAAGACCCCTTGATAATTGGGAGGTGAAGTGAGCGTTTGTTAAAATTGACTCGCCTGGTGAAAGACCCCTTATAAGTGGCTATCCCCATGGGATTTAATTTCATATATTGGTGGTTCGCCCTCTGGTGGCAGGGGGAGATAATTCAACTATCATTTTTCTCATTGGTGATTTGCCCTCTGGTGGCAGGAGGAAATAATTCAACTA
Source organism: Doryteuthis pealeii (assembly GCA_023376005.1). Lineage (NCBI taxonomy): Eukaryota > Metazoa > Mollusca > Cephalopoda > Myopsida > Loliginidae > Doryteuthis > Doryteuthis pealeii. The sequence goes on from CM042169.1 coordinate 64,923,782, forward strand.
TCATTTTTCTGATATGATGCTTAATGATAGAACCGTGGTGGCTGACATGCAACACTCCACTTAGGACCTTACTTAGGCTAGACAGACAGTCGGAGATGCCTCCTCCTTTCAATCGGCTGGTCACATCAAGCCCAAGCAGCTCTATGATTGTCCCAACCTTATTGCTCTTATGGCAAACCCCTGACCCATTTCATCATATATTTGCTAGAATGCGGTGGCTGAGGTACTTAATGTCATGGGTATGAGTTAAAATCCATCTGATGATGAAGTTCCTGTTCTGGAGCTCTGGGGAATGTGGAGTACCCCTTTATTACCATTACTCCCAGGTCCACGCTGACCCAGAATGGTAGTAATTGTTAATTGCAAATGTAAGTCCGCGTAGTGCAGCAATACAGTAGCACTGATATAGCTACAGCTTGGAAGAATTCTAGCTTTATCTTGTCAGGGCATTCATATTTCTATATGATCAATAAGCTGACTATAGCAGCATCCTTTATCTATCTATATACCAATCTGTATATATATATATATATATATATATATATATATATATATATATATATATATATAAACACATTTTTGGTACAGCTGAACTTGTATAAGATTTTGAAAAATAACGACATACTTTATTAATCAGCAATTTTTTTTATTTTTCAAAAGAGAAAAGAGAAAATGGAAACTTAAGGGCCCTTTCGACCGGTGCTTTGTCAAAAGTAACGACCGGTAGATCGTTTAAAAGTCACAGTGTAAAACAAATGAGTAAAATTCAATCAAGCAAATGGTAGGGTAACATGAAGGCAAAAAAAAAATTTAAATTTGTTAAATACCTTCAGGTAACCCCCACCTCAGCAATAACATTCCCAGCAAAAATTACCAGGAAGTGCTTAAGATGTCTCTGTCTACACAAGGACGGGCAGTAAACAAAATGGAGACTGCCTCGAGGACATTGAGATGGTGACTTGTCCTCGCCTTGCGTAGAATAGAAAATTACTGATCGCTGTAGTTTGTTTTACAGCTATTTGAACTACAAAGGTGGTCATATATATATATATATATATATATATATATATATATATATATATATATATATAAACGTTTCTGATGACCACCAATCACCTAAAGGTGAGGCTCCGAAACCATTGGTAAAACAGACTCTTAAATGTATTGTAAACTATAAATATGTATATATACACTCACATACACACACACATATATATATATATATATATATATATATATATATATATATATATAAACAATTAAGCAGACACACACACACACACATACACATATTTAGCTAACCATTCCCCACAATCTAACACCTGTGGTACCACCATTCACCATTTCGGCACTCCCCATTCCAGAGAGAAGAAGAATCCACTAACCACCCCCAACTACACCTCCCCCTACTGACGACCTTCCGTTTTCAGCATTTTGAGAATTTCCATCATTGGAGTAAGAACTATATTCAAGTCCTGAAGATGGTCTAATAAGAGACCGAAACGTTGCAACGTCGACAATAAACATAAAGTTTCCACAACATCCCGTGTTTGTCTACTTTTCTCCACACACACACACACACACACACACACACACACACATATATATATATATATATATATATATATATATACAGATTGATATATAGATAGATAAAGAATGCTGCTATAGTCAGCTTATTGATTATATATATATATATATATATATATAATATATATATATATATATAGGGTCTGGTTTAGCTCAGTCAGTAGAATATCCACTTTGGAATTGCAAGGTTTTAAGTTTGATATCAGTCGTTGCCAAATCAGCATATGAGTAGAGTTGCATAGATTAGGTACTCTGCAATGTGTGGTATGATGGGGAGAAGATGGTAGGTGTGGCACTCAACCTCACCAGCGCTAGCGAAAAGGAGATAGATTCCCTGACTGTCTGTCTTTTTAGATAGTTTTTTTTTGTTTTTGCTGAGGTGGACAGCCACACCTACCGTCAGCTCCCAGATAAAAACTTAAATGAACAACAGCAAAATATATTTTCTAACAATTCTTCCAAATGTTGTCTTCTTAAAGGATTAGAGGACATTGTCATTTTAACAACTGGAGTCTATCCCCTTTTCACTTGCCCTAGACCAGAGAGATGGATTTTTGTTGGGGTGGAGAGCTACCTCTACTGTCAGTTCCTAGATAAAAACTTAAATGAACAACAGCTAAATATCTTTTCTAACCATTCTTCCAAATGTTCTCTTCTTAAAAGATTGGAGGACATTGTCATTTTAACAACTGGAGTCTATCCCCTTTTCACTTGCACTAGACCAGAGAGATGGATTTTTGTTGAGGTGAAGAGCTACCTCTACTGCCAGTTCCTAGATAAAAACTTAATCAATGAACAACAGCAAACTATCTTTTCTAACCATTCTTCCAAATGTTGTCTTCTTAAAAGATTGGAGGACATTGTCATTTTAACGGCGACTTTTGGGCGTAAAAGTGTTAACAGTGTGAGACTATTAAGAATCAGCATGTTTCAGGTGTGTTGCCAGGAAATAGGATGACATCAATGGGAACATTGTCTGTACAAAGGGTCAAACGTAATACTCTAAACGGAACGGATTTAATACAAGATGTCAGTTCATCTATTGGCACTTGCTTTTCTTTCTTCATCTCTCTGTGTGCGTGAATATGTGTGTCTCTCTCTACATCTCTCTCTTTGTATATCAATATATATGTATGTGTGTGTATGTGAGAAAGGTACGTATATAGAGAGTGATAGAAAAAGAGAGAGAAAGAGTCTCTCTCTTTATCTCTCTCTCCCTCTTTGTCTCTCTCTCTTCTCTCTCTCTCTCTTCCTCTCTCTCTCTCTGTATATATATATATATATATATATATATATATATATGTATGTATACATGCGTGTGTATGTGAGAGAGATACGTATACAGAGAGATAGAAAAGAGAGAGAAAGAGTCACTCTCTTTCTCTCTCTCTCTCTCTCTCTGTGTGTATATAATATATATATATATATAATGCGTGTGTTTGTGTATGTGTGAGAGAGAAAGAGTGAGAGATAGATACATATATATATAGAGAGAGAGGGAGAGAGTGTGTCTCTCTCTCTTTCTCTTTCTCTCTCTCTCTCTCTCTCTCTCTCTCTCTCTCTCTGTGTAACTCTCTCTCTTTGTCTGCCTCTCTCTTTCTCTGTCTTTGACTCTGTCTCGGTCTGTATATAAATATATATATATGTATGTGCGTGTGTGTAAGACAGAGACAGACAGAGACAGTGTGAGAAATAGATACAAATATAGACAGAGATAGAAAGAAAAATGGTGTGTGTGCCCCCTTACTCTCTCTCTCTCTCTCTCTCTCTCTATATATATATATATATATATATATATATATATGTATATAAGAGAAAGAGAGAGAGTGAGAGATAGATACATATATAGAGAGAGATAGACAGAGAGAAAGACTCTCTCTCTCTTTTTTTTCTCTCTGTATATAAATGTATGTGTGTGTGTCTTCCTCCTCTCTCTCTCTCTCTCTTTCTCTCTCTCTTCTCTGTCTCTCCATTCTCCGTCTTTCGCTCTTCTCCCTCTCTCTCTCTCTCTGCCCCTATCACTCTCACTGTTTGTATGTTTGTCTTTCTCTGTCTCACTCTCTCTCTTTCTCTCTCCGTCTCTGTCTCTCTGTCTCTCTGTCTCTCTCTCCCCTTTCTCTCCTTTCTCTGTTTCTTTTTCTCTCTCTCACTCTCTCTCACTCTCTGCCCCTGTCTCTTTTCTCTATCTCTCTCTCTCTCTCTCTCTCTCTTATTATGTCTGTCTGTCTGTCTCTCTCTCTGCCCCTGTCTCTTTCTATCTCTTTCTCTCTCTCTCTCTCTCTCATTCTGTCTGACTGTTTGTCTCCCTCTCTCTATCCCTCTCTCGCTCCTTTCTCTCTCTTTCTCTCACTCACACTGTCTGTCTATACGTTTTGCCTAACCCTCCCTCCCCCTCTCTCTCCCTCTCCACCTCTCTCTCTGTCCCTCTCTCTGTCTCTCTCTCTCCGTCTTTCTGTCTTTGTCCATCTACGAAGAAGCAACATTTTCCTCACCTCTTTCAAGGAATTAAGTTTAAACTATTTATGCTTCATTAACACTTGGCTTTCCTCTTGCCTTGCCCATTTTGTATCAGTTATGACTTTAATGTCAACCCCCATCCACCCAATACAAGCGCAGATACCCGAGTCATCCAATAATCAGAAGAATGCAAATAACACTCATCATATCCGGGTACAAGACAATAGGGTATATCAAAAGTATTTTCCTTTTTACAAATCAATTAGTTTGGTTGGTTGGTTGGTTGGTTTGATTTTATGGCACGTCAACCCTCGGCGGGTTATTTTATGCTGAAGACGTTTTATTTTATTCATTCTTGATTGGTATCCAACATTTTTCTAAACTCAATTTAAAAAAAAATCTCAATTCTTTAAACGGATTTTTCTATTTAACCTATAGATGGAACCCTAACATGTAATACCACTTGTATTTTGTGTTTCTAATCATTTATGGGGCTCTTCGTCTCCATATGCAAATCAACAATAAGGTGTATCAAAAGTATTTTTTTACAGAACAGTTAGGTTGGTTGGTTGGTTGGTTGGTTTGATTTTATGGCATGTTAACCCTTGGTGGGTTATTTTATGCTGAATAGGTTTTCTTTAATTCCACTTAATAGGTATTCAACATCTCTCTAAACTCATATTTTTTAAACTCATTTTTTCTATTTGACCCATAGATGGGATCCTAACAGGTACTACCACTTGAAAAATCAGATGTGTAACTATATACATAAAGAAGTCAACAGCAAACAAGACTTAGAGGCACATATATATTAATTCAGCCAACATATGCAGGATGCCGGACTGATACCCTATTTTAACTATTAAGAGTCCACCTTTATAGAAGTTTGAATATAATTCTCAAGACAATAATAATAAAGTTGTTACTATCATGTACTAGTGAGTAGAATAAGATGCATAGTACAAAATGGTTGATATTTACCCAACCCATTCATCGTGGATAGGATGTGACACAAGGTTGCAAGAATAGGGCATTCCGTGGGGATCAAACATGCTATTCAGTAATAATAGAGCTGAGAGAATAGGATGATTAATTTACTCAATCCATTCACCACGGGTAGTATGTGACAAAAGTTGGATATCTAGCAAGGAGCAAATTCAATTTTTAGTAATAATGCATCTGAAAGACTAGCTTGCTAAACATTTTTACCACAAAGAATAAAGTATATTTTAGGTACATGATTAATGTTATGGCTCCATTATATAATTAATGTTAATCTATCTATCTATGTGTCTCAGCCTGTTCATATCTATCTATCTATCTATCTATCTATCTAACTATCTTTCTATCTATTGATCTATCTATAAGTCTGTTAATTGCTATCTATGTATCTATCTCCTATTGTTAATATCTATCTATCTATCTATCTATCTATCTATCTATCTATCTGTCTGTCTGTCTGTATGTCTGCCAGTCAGTCTGTCCATCTATTTATCTGTCTATCAGTCTGTCTGTCTCAGCCTATTCACCTCAATCTATTAGTCTAGTTATCTTAGCTTGGTTAATCTGGTCATATTAAACAATCTATCTATCAATCTATTTCAGTCGTATCTATCTATATATCAATCTATCTCACTATATATATATATATATATATATATATATATATATATATATATATATATATATATATATATATCAGTTGGTTCATATGAGCTTATCTATCACACTTTGTTCATATCTATCTGTTTCATTCTCTCTGTCTCCCTATATATAATATATATATATATATGTATACATATATATATATATATATGTATACATATATTATATAAATGTATATATACATATATATATATATATATATATATATATGTGTGTGTGTGTGTGTGTGTGTGTGTGTGTGTGTTTATAAAGATATCTCAGTTGTTCATATCTGCTTATCTATCACAGTTTGTTCATATCTATCTATCTATCTATCTATCGCTCTATCTATCAATCTATCTATCTATCTCTTTCTCAATCTATCTATCTATCTATTCTATCTATCAATCTATTTCTTTCTCAATATATCTATCAATCAATCTATCTATCTCTTTCTCAATCTATCTATCTATCTATCTATCTATCTATCTCTTCCAGTAATGTCAAAGCTATCTCACTTTCTATTTATTTATCTATGTGTCTATCTCAATTTGTTCAACGTTATATTTCTATTTTTATTTCATTTCAAACTGGAATAAAAGCAAAATTTACCAAATGTCTGAACCAATCTGGGTGTGGCAAGACACTGTCAACAGCTGAATGACTCGCCCCTGGAGCGGTGGGATTTGAATGCTATACCCCGGCAATGACTCAATAGCTGCATCCATTAAGGATGATGATGCTAATAGGGAAGATCTCTAATCCACAGATGCTGTTCAGAATAGAAAGAAAAGTCAAAACTATATGATTTAATCTTCTATGACAAAAGCAGATAAAATGCTCTAAATTGATTTTGGTTTATTAGCATAATGCCCATAAAATACAAGATGTGTCAACAAGTATTGAGATTGAAGCTGTATTTACCATATAGATAGAAATGAAGAATGAATAGAATTTTATTTTTTTCAGAATACAAGGTGTGTCAAAAGTGTTGAGAATTTTGGGGACATATAAGATGTGTGTTAATTGCCCACTCCTACTTATAGACTCGGCCAGAATGATGTGATCTAACTCTTGGCCAATTACTGGTAGTACTCTGAGGTTGATACTATACTTTACCGACCCTACTGGCCATAACTACGTTGACATTCTTTGACGACGGACATAGGATTAAATCACTGGACCTTTACCAATATGCAGGATAGGACTTCTACGCAGGATAGGACTTATACGTTACCAAAGGATTCCATAACTCAGGACTTACTTACTTAAACCCTTTTCAATTGGCCAAGGATGGCATTTAAAAACTTTACAAAACGTACAAAAAATCTTTGAAACTTTTTTAACATACCTTGTATATGTTTTATTTATACATGGATCTCAGCACGGAGTGGTAGTACCTGTTAGGGTCCCATCTATGGGTTAAATAGAAAAAATGAGTTTCAGAAAATGTGTTTAAAAATAAAGTTTTTTAAAAAAATGTAATGCCCATCAAGAATGAATAAAACAAAATGTCTTTGGCATAAAATAACCCAACAAGGGTTGACCTATTTAAAATTAGAAAAAAAAAAAAACCAGAGAATTAAAAAAAAAAACTTAAAATCATTTCGTAAGATTTTTAAGAAAGGGAACGTTTGACATAATTTATATTTAAATGGACCTGATTAACATGTTGAGAAGCTAGGGCTAGCTGCTCCTGAAACTTACCATACAAATAAATATCACTCTCTCTAATCACTCTCTTTACATACACAGAAAAAAACTAATATATATTATGAGGAGGTAGTCAAGATATACATAGAGAGGGGAAGGTGACAGGCAGAATGTGAGTAAGAGACGAAATTGAACTCATTTAGCCACATACAACAATAACCATTACTCCACAGGAGCCTCCATTTTGACAATAGATATGAATATATTATGATACATATGTTCTATGGAATAAAAATATTGTTCCTCGTAAATTCCTACTATAAAATAAACTGAACCCTCATTTTATGTCCGTGTTTTTGCAATAAATGTTTTAAATATGTTTGCAATAAGTGTTTTTAAATAAAGAAAATATATTCAGTATTGTAAAATAACGAGTGCAAGAAAAATAAAACATTTATTGCATTAAAACACACGGACATAAAATGAAGGTTAAGTTTATTTATGGTAGGAGTTTACGAGGAACAAATTAAGGATTACCAAAATATTGTCCCTCAAAGAATGAGAATGCAAAATTCCTTTCTCTTGTAGTTGAAGACTGGCATTCAAAAAGTGGTAGTACCTGTTAGGGTCCCATCTATGGGTTAAATAGAAAAAATAAGTGTAGAAAAATTAATAATCCAATTATTAAATCGAACCGGTTTAGTTTAGACATGATTATATTCTGATTCTCAGACATGATAGACATTCTGTGGAATCAAAAATTTTGTCTCCCTAAGAATGAGCGCCAAATTCCTCTCTCTTGTACTCAAAGACTGGCATTCAAAAAGAATCAGTTTCAACTTTTTTTGTCAGGAAAATGATTTTACAGAATGGAATGTGCGAAAAAAGAAGAAAAAAAAAGAAAAGAGAAATGAACGAAAATCAAAAATTTGTCGGCGGATATCACGATGGGGGAGGGAGAGGTGCAGTAAAAGAAAAAAAAACTGCCCAAATTCTTTCACCTCCAATGGTCATTTCTTATTACAAGTGGCAGGCACGTCCAATCCGAGCAACGCCATATACTCATGGAGATCCAATTTTGGAATTGGCTACGAACAGCCATTTGTTTTGATGGCAGGAGATGTATCAATATGACAAGTGTCTATCTTTTTTTTCTTCTTTTTTTTTTTTGGCCAGACTCTAATGGAATCGGGTTACCAAAGTTCCAGCAAAGATTCTCCAAGAATTTAACAAGTGTGAAAATGAGAAAAAAAAATAAAAGAAAAAAGTAAAAATAAAAAATCCAAAAAATGAAGCAAGAATAAATGAGGAAAAAAATTGTTCACCCTTTGCAAGTCGAGTGGAAAACCGAAAAGCGCTTTAATGATTTAGAAATTGCGGAAAAGCATAAAAGCAATATCTCTCAATAATCACACTTTTATATTATTATTATTATTATTATTATTATTATTATTAATTCACACCTTGTGAGTTTTTTACACCAGGGTAAGATGATTGTTATTATTATGATTATTATTATTATTATTATATATTATTATTTGCTCCTTTTGAGTTTTCACATCAGCGTTGGCTGATTGTCTTTCACTGGAGTCTGCGTGACAGCAAGTCTCCTCAGGTCTCCAGGACTCTTCTGAGTATTCTGGCAGATTGAAGCAGTGCAGTGTTCTGAATGGTTTCAATCCTTCCTCTGATTTCCAAACTTTCCAAACCCTTTCTAATCATTTTGGGACTGTTCCAAATGCACCAACTACAATTGGTATCACTTTGACTTTCATGTTCCATAACTTTTTCTGTTCTCTGGCAAGGTCCAGGTATTTGTCCATTTTTTTTTCATTTTCCTTTAGCTTCTCTTTTTGATCTGCTGGAATTGCAAAATCCACCAGTTGACAAGTTCTTTCTTTTTTGTTTATCAACACTAGGTCTGGTCTTCTTGCTGGGATAAGGTGATCCGTTATTATTATTATTATTATTATTATTATTATTATTATTATTATTATTATTATTATTATTATTATTAATTCACTCCCTGTGAGTTTTTTACAACAGTGTAAGCTGATTGTTATTATTATTATCATTATTATTATTATTATTATTATTAGTATTAGTATTATTATTAATGATAATAATAATAATAATAATAATAATAATAATAATAATAATAATAACAATGATAATAATAATGATAAATTCCTGAATAGAAGCATCAAAATCATCAAGGATGGATGTTACAGTGAGAATCTAAAAGGTTTTTAGTTTTATAATATTTTCCTTTCTTTTATTTCTATAGTTATTTAAGTAACTATCAGAAACAATATATATATATATATATATATATATATATATATATATATATATTGTTTGTAAGAAAAACCAAAAAAATACACGCATATATAAAGGAATCGACATTCACTGCATTTCTTAACAGGCTTGAAGAAAAGTGGTTAACATGCTGCTTGGAAACCAATGGTAACAATTGCACCATAAATGTATTGTACATGATAATGTACATGATAATGAATAAATATATATATGAGTCTCTGTGTGTGTGTGTATAGGTGTATATATATATATATATATAATATATATATATATATATATATATAATATATATATATAAGTGTGTATGTGTGTGTTTAGGGTAGCAAAAATATAAAGTCATCAGGTCTTGGAAACTGTCAGTTTCTCATCGATGTTATTTTCAAACCATGACTTAGTTTTAAAACCTTGTAGGTGAGACACTGACAGTTACCAAGTGCCGTTAACTTTAATAAATGACCTTCCTACACTGAATTAGTTATATATACATATAATATAATATATTAGCTATATATATATAATTATAATATATATAATTCAGTGTAGGAAAGATACTTGTTAAAGTTAACAGTGGTTGGTAACTGTATTTCGCCTGCACCCCACCCCCACACACGCACACACGCACACACATAAATATATATAGATATATAAGTTACGAGAAAGGAAATGAATCCGACAGTATAAGTATAGATAAAAGGATATGGAAACATACAATATGTTGTTAAAGTGAAAATATTTTATATCATATTCATAGCGAATATTGAACAATATTTCGATTCATAAAAATCATCTTCAGAGCTTGTTTTTACTCCGGACTTATCGAGAGAGAGTTTTTGGAACATCAATGTTTTCGTTTTGTATTCAAATTATTTTCAGCTTCTCTCTCTCACTGAGTCCGGATTAAAAAAAGCTCTGAACATGATTTTTATAAATCGAAATATTGTTCAATATTAGCTATGAATATGATATAAAATGTTTTCACTTTAACAGCATATTGTGTGTTTTCATATCCTTTTATCTCTCTCTCTCTCTCTCTTTCTCTCTCTCTCTCTCTCTCTCTCTCTCTCTATATATATATATATATATATAATATATATATATATATATATATATGAAAGTAAGTAACAAACAATGTGTTTATTTTTTATATGGCCTTTTTAGCCGACAATTTTTGGAGGATATGTGTTTAATAGAAGTCATACCTAATTTTAAAAAAAATAATTAGTTAATGATAAATGAATTTAGGCAGGCATATATGTTCAAATGTAAGGCTAAACAAATTGAGAAAATGTCAATCCCTGTATGTACATTTCAACATATTAGGTCTCATCAGCAAGGTTATAGGCAGTCTCCCATGTCTATAACCTTGCTGATGAGACATAATAGGTCAAAATGTACATACAGGGATTGAAATTTTCTCAATTTGTTTAGCCTTACATTTGAACATATATGCCCGCCTGATTTCATTAATTATTAACTAATTAATTTTCAAAAACTAGGTATGACTTCAATTAAGCACATATCCCCCCCCCCACAAAAATATATATATCAATGAGTAATCCTTTTGGATTTCAAACACGTAGACATTGATAGAAATTCAATACAAGTGAATGAAGATCATTTTGGAGGTAAAATTAATTTCTCAAATTAGAAACGAATGAACGAACAAAAGAATGTATGAATAAAACAAAAAAAAAAAAATAGAGAAACGATATAATCGTGATTTATAAAATGCCATTAATTAGAATTGATTATTTACATCGACTTTACGTTTTAATTGCGGACCCGGCTGGCCGTAAGGAGAAAAGGATGAAGATGAGCAGACGCCCGGCTAACCTTTGCGTCTTATTATGCCTCACACAAATTCTGATAACATTTACCTCTTTGATATTTTCGAGTGTCTTGTGCCTCGTGGAGCCAAAAGACCTTTGTTTGATGGAAGAGAAAGAAGAAAAAAAAGATAAGACTTGCCCAACCTTGAAATAAAAAATGATGAGAAGCCTCAGGTTATAACTGATATTTGTTAGAATTGAGTTTTACCTCATAAGATTATATACATATATATGTGTATGTGTGTGTGCGTGTGTATGTGTGTTTGTGTATATGTGTGTGTATATATATATATATATATATATATAATATATATAATGCATGAATGTATATAGATATAGATAAAACTATATAGATTATAGTTTATATAAGATAGATATTGACTATTTACGCATATAATATATATATATATATATATATATATATATATATATATATATATGAGTATGTGTCTGTGTGTATATATATATATATATATATATATATATATATATATATATATATATATATATATATATACAATAATGCATGAAAGTATATATCTATATAGTTTATAGTTTATATAAGATAAATATTTACTATTTACGCATATATATATATATATATATATATATATATATATATATATATATATTTTATATGTTTATATATGTGTGTGCATGCATGTGTGTGTATGTGAATGTTTAAGTATTTAGCATAATCATTTTATCAGCACTACACACACACACACACACACACACACACATATATATATATATCATCATTGGCAATTCAGTCTCGAAAGACTATGATAAACGTTTTTGTGTGCCCCTGATGTTGCAGCGCCTCCTGTGACTATGAAGTCCTATGTTTGAGAAACATTCTCGACCACAGATTTTGCATTTGTAGGTTGTCCCTGTAGATGATGATGCTTTGTTGCCGTTGCTTTCTTCTGGACCTCTTAGCTTCATGATGTTGTATCAGGGTGAATTCTGACGTGTACAGGCCTCTATGGAGATTCTGCCGCCACCGAGGGCGGTCTTGAGCCAAATTTTCCCAGCTGGAAGGGACAATGCCAAAGCACCTGAGATCATTTTTGCAGAATCCTTGAATCGCAGTAGGGGGCGACCAATCTGTCTTTTACCAGATGTTAGCTCTCCATACAGGATGTCTTTCGGGATTCGTCCATCATCCATCCGACGTACATGACCCAACCATCGGAGACGACGTTGTCTCAGTAGAGAGTACAGGCTTGGGAGTTGAGCTCTCTCTAGGACTGCTGTGTTAGTGATCCTGTCCCTCCAGCTGATGCCCAGTACACGTCTAAGGCAGCGAAGGTAGAAGGTATTTAGCCGCCGCTCTTGGTGGGAGTATAAGGTCCATGTTTCACTTCCATACATGAGGGTGCTGATGACACATGCCCTATACACTTGTACCTTTGTACGGATAGTGAGCTTGCTGTTGTCCCACACTCTTGTTGTGAGCTTCCCAAAAGTTGAGGCAGCTTTTCCGATCCGGCAACTGAGTTCAGCATCAAGTGATAGGTTGTCAGTGATGGTGTATCCAAGGTAGGTGAAGGTGTTTACGGCTTCCAGGGTGTAGCTGTTGATGGTGATGGAGGGAGGATTTCCAGTTCCCTGACCCATCGTCTTAGTTTTCTTTATACTAATGGTCAGGCTGAAGTCCTGGCAGGCTTGGGTGAACTGGTCCATGAGTGTTTGCAGCTGCTCCTGAGAGTGTGCTACCACTGCTGCATCACACTACCACTACACACACACACACACACACACACACACACACACGCACACACACACACACACATATATATATATATATTATATATATATATATAATTATATGTGAAAATATTAATTTATATAGCTTATCAAAGAGTGCACGCTTAAGTCTTTAGCAAAGGCATTTTAATAGCACTATGTATATACAAATATGAATTCATATGCACATACATATACATATGTATACTTCTGCAAAAGGGGCCGGGTTAGCTCTGTCGGTAGAGCGTTCGGCTAGAGACCACAAGGTTCCTAGTTCGATGCCGGTCCTCGCCAACTCAGCGGATGAGTAGCACAGGGATCTGTGCAGTAAAGTAAGGAGCTGATGGTAGGTGTAGTGCTCAACCTCAGATGCTAAACAATCTCCTTGGTCTAGCGCTAGTGAAAAGGGGATAGACTCCCTCGCTGACTGGCTGATACCGACATTAGGCCGCCCCGACGACTTTAATTACTTACTTACTTACTTCCTATTTTAACTAAATAGTTCAATTACGAAAATTTAGCAATGAAAGACGGGAGTGATGTTAGAGTAAGTTTCAGTTGTTCTATTTTTAGATTATACACCCCTCTGTTTCAAATCTTTTTATCTGCTAGTGGAAAGGGGATAGACTCCCTCGGTGTATGGCTCATACCGACATTAGTCCGTCCCGGTGACTTTACTTACTTACTTACTTCCTATTTTAACTAAATAGTCAAATTAGGAAAATTTAGCAATGAAAGACGGGAGAGATGGAAGAATAAGTTTTAGTTGTTTTATTTTTCGATTATGCACCCCTCTGTTTCAAATCTTTTTATCTGCATTCTTATTTAGTTTTATTAGCATTTCTAAATTAATATAATATTTTATTACATTAAAACTTAAATACTTGCACTCTGTTTCAAATCTTTTTATCTGTGTTCTTATTTAGTTTCATCAGCCTTTCTAATTTAATATAATATTTTATTACATTAAAACTTAAATACTTGCACTCTGTTTCAAATCTTTTTATCTGTGTTCTTATTTAGTTTCATCAGCCTTTCTAATTTAATATAATATTTTATTACATTAAAACTTAAATACTTGCACTCTGTTTCAAATCTTTTTATCTGCATTCTTATTTAGTTTTATTAGCATGTCTGATTTAATAGGTTTTATTACATATACGGAGGGTGCATATATTTGCTAGTTTCCTTGATTATTAAAGTTAGATTTAAAAGATGCACATTGGGTAGAATTTTAAAAAAAAACCTGGTTCAAAGCTTTTTCTCTTGGAAAGAGAACGTGTGACCTGATAATAAGGACTGAGATTGGATTGTGACATGATAAAATATGTGTCGTTCGCTGTGAGAGATGCGGGGTTCATTATGACAGTTGGTTAACTCTCACCTTAGAATAGAAACGGAATTTATTTCCAGGATCTTGGATCGGAACACACGTGCACTTGAAGAATACATGAAATAACAAGCGAGTTGATCAGAGGCCTAATTTTGTTGTGTGAAAAATAATTGGAAAATAAAATGAAATAAAATAAATAAATAAATAAACCAATAACGCTTCAAAGGATTGTGAGCAAGGAATAGTTTCTTGAAACTATAATTATTTGTAAATAATTATTATCCCTAGTAACTATTTCTCTGAATTTTTGTACTTTTTGACACACCTTGTATTCTGAAAAAATAACGTTCCATTGATTCCTCATTTCTATCTTGGTAAATACAGCTTTAAACTTGGTGCTTTTTTGACACACCTTGTATTGTGAAAAAACTTAATGTTAAAAAACGTTATTTTTTTTTCAGAACACAAGCTGTGTCAAAAATTACAAACAATCTCGATACTTTTTTGACACACCTTGTATATATATACATACAATTTAAACCTGAAGATCCTTATGGTGAAACTCGAGTAGGTTATTACCGTGTACCTCTATGATAATAAATTTGCTTTACTAACGTATTGAGCAATTTTTTTCAGAATACAAGGTATGTCAAAAAGTACAAAAAATCTTGATACTTTTTTGACACACCTTGTATATATATATATATACAATTTAAGCCTGAAGATCCTTATGGTGAAACTCGAGTAGGTTATTACCGTGTACCTCTATGATAATAAATTTGCTCTACTAACGTATTGAGCACTTTATATTTGTTATATCGCTGCCTTATCATTGTGAAATTTGAATCAACTAACCACTGTGACGATTTGTTGAGTAACTGGTCGTCATCCTTGGTTCCAGTTGTAAAAGAACTTAAAGTAAACAAGTGAGTAAACCAATAAGTCCTTGTGGGATAGTGTGTCCTTTAGGTCCGACGTCCAAGATGATCGGAGTGTCAATGAGTTAAGATTAGAACAGGTCACGTGCTTATAACTGAGTCTATAAATAGAAGTGACCATTTGCCTCATGCCTTATATACCAAAAATTCCAAAAACCATTTTCACCGGTAAGTCCTTTTCCACAAATAACCATATATATATATATATATATATATATATATATGTATGTTATGTATGTATAGAGTAAAAAGAGGAATCAACCTGACAGTATGTGGAGAAAATACTACCTTCCAATATATATATATATATATATATATATTATAATGGAGATTCAGTGTCAGTCTGTAACCAAAACTATATCACTGCTTACATCCCAATACCCTCAGGAATTGTGTGAGTTTATCAATGAGTATTTGATTTATAGTCAAAATTACTAATGCATAGAATAGAATATATGAAAATCTGAGTTAGTTTTGCCTCAAAACAGCCCATGTTAATAGTGTGTTTTAAAATCCTGCATTGTGTCATATATCACTAAGAAATTATGGTTTGCATAATATATAGTGTAGTTAATTTGCATACGGGTTTTAACAAAACCGGGTTTGATAAATAATTACTTGGTGTTATTGATCTCTAATGTTTGATTATCCAAGGTATCAAAATCAATCATATAAATGATTTTATATAAATGTAATCTTTTTATGTTCCCATTTAATTTTGTTAATCTTTCTAATTTCATTACAACAAAATTTAAATACTTACACCTGAAGGGCGCATATTCTTGCTAGTATATATATCCAAATACCACACACCAACACCAGAATCCAACCCCCACAACTCACCTGCGACAGTGCAAATGTCATATACTATATATACTGCACAAAATGCAAAAGCAGCGGCTATGTGGGGGAAACATCCACTACCTTCAGACTACCCCACACCACAATTTAGATAACCTTAAATGTATCTTAATCCAACAAAGCTTCCCCACCACACAAGCTAGAAAACTAGATGAATTAAAATGGATCATTAGACTAGACACTCACCGGAATGGCTTGAACACAGACACTGGCACTTTAAATGGATACTCATATTTCCAAAACACCCTCATACCACCAACCCCATGGCCACTATCAGACGACCACACACAGAGTACAAACTCATTAATTACAAACGGACCAATCAGCATCAAGCACCTCCGCACCATTCCAACTTACCGGACAAGCAGCCAGAAGAGCACTATTACGATTCACGGTCAGGAAGAAGGGATGTCATTATCCTGAAAATTTACCACTACGTCTAAATAAAAGAAACTAAAAAAAACTACAGAGTTTTCTGATATTTATTCCTTGACTAATATATTATGATAACAACATTAGCATAATGACAAGAGGAAATACTTAAAAAAAGATTCAGGAGAAAGCTCTAACCGCATCAGCGTGGATATGGCAGTCCTATATTGTGACATCAAACCGACAAAGTCTGGTGGTATCGTGAGATACTGCTGGGGCGCTCTGGGTTAGTGGTAATGATGCTTCAGCCCCGAAACCAAGCCTGAACCCAGAGTCATCATCTGATGAAGGCTTAGTTGGGTGCAATGATACTGTGTAAATAGCAGTGATTGTATGAAGATTATTAGTACGTTAATGCTTCACACCTATGCCCAAACCTGGTATATGTATTTCCAACAATGGATACAGATACAAAAATATATCTCAAATATATATATAGAGAGAGATAGATAGCATCAAATAATATATATATATATATATATATATATATTATATATATATATATAGAGAGAGAGAGAGAGAGAGAGAGAGATAGATATCGTCCTTATAATTTCTTTGGCAAGATTAGAAATTGTAGTGGAATCATGAAATGTTTTGTGCACAATTTTTGACACTCTATTGAAAAGCAAAAAAGCCACACAAAAATATATTACTGTTGCATTCATTGAATATTTCAATCTAATACATTCTAAACAACTGCTTTTTCATTGTGTTGTTATCTGAGGAAATAAGAAATGGTTCTTTCAATGCCAAAGGAAAGAGTTACTTATACGTCTTCTGTAATGGAAGAAATAGTTCTAGTTTTGGTCTATTGATTCCTGAAAATATAAGAGGAGTAATCTCTTGGAGGCTGACTATGATAGCTCCATATACATTTCTTTCATGAAACACTAAAAGAATGGCACTGAATTCTCTGGTTGGGCAAGTGATTTTTATAATGGCTATAGTTTCAGGAAGGGCTATTTACAATCAAAGACTTTTTGTTCTGGCTATTAAATTTCTTCTTGGTCGTTTACAAAGACAAGTATATTCTTCAGCTTTTTTCATATTTAATATATGTACATCTGTAAGGAAAGAGAATGGCATTGAATGTTCTGTTCAATTCTCTAGTTGGATAAGTGCTTTTTTTAATGGCTATAGTTGCAGGAAGGGCTGTCAGATTTTTTTATATTTAACATACAACTTTGTAACTGAAATCCTAAAGACATGTAGAAATAAAAAGGTATGGTGCCTTAGCCATTAAAAAACAGGGTTAAACCGAACTTAACAGACCTAAATTCCACCATTGTATGTTCCCCCCGCCGAAAGAAAAAAAATCTGGGAATTAACCGAATTTAATGAAATTTTCAGTGTTGATATATTAATGAATAAAAGATATGATGCACCAGTTATTTTACTTAAAAACTTTTACATGTTTTCAGGTCAGTTAACTTTGAACCACGTATCTTTGAGGCGTAACACAGATTCATGGTTCAAAGTTAACAATGTTTAGTTTATTTTGTTTTGGTTTCTTTGTTTAATGGCATATCAACCTTTAAGGGTTATGCATAGATAGAGATGTTCATGGTGTAATGGTAGGAAATAGACACATCTAACCGAGTTCAAATCCTGGATGAGACCATTGGAATCTAACATAGCACTAATACCCTTGGGAAAGGTATGAATCCATCTATCTTCTTATTTTTCCACGTTTTTTTTTTGTAAATTAGTGCATATATCTTCACTTATTTTCAATTCTCCAATAATAAAAAATAGACTACCAATATACATATATATATATATATCTTATTATAATGGAGATTGTGTGTTTTTCTGTCTGTAACCGAAACTATATTACTATACAAGACACAATTCCCTTTGTTTATTTACATCACATTCTCTATGATTTAATTTTTTATTTAAACCTCTATTATTAATAAAATTGTTTTACATCATTAATACTGTTAACCATATCTACATACCAAAAACATGCAATTGTATTTATATATACAACAAAAAAGTGGTTTACATTGTGGATGGGAAGGCTAATTTGCATATTGATCATAAAAATTTGATTTTAATAAATATATGCTTAGTATTATTGATTTCTAATTGTTTGGTTTTATCTTATTGAATATGAGCAAAAATCTCTTCAATAAATCTTAAAAGAATTCCATTAACAAGAAGAAATAACTGTAATATTATACTTTACTTCCAATTTTAACTAAATAGTTAAATTAAGAAAATTTACCAATGAAAGACGGGAGTAAGGGAAAATGATGGAAGAGTTAGTTTCAAAGTTGTTCTATTTTTCAATCATACCCCCTCTGTTCCAAATATTTTTATCTGAATTCTTATTCAGTTTCATTAGCCTTTCTAATTTAACATATTTTATTATATTAAAATTTAAATACTTGCACCCGGAGGGTGAATATATTTGCTAGTATATATATATATATATATATATATATATATATATATATATATATAAAAACCCGATACTATGTAAATACATAAAATATTAAAAACCAAGGTATTCAGAGGATGATTTTATTATAATTAGAAGTATTAGCCAATGTTAAAATTTTTGGTTTATTTATTAAATAATTAACATGATATGAATATATTAACAATGCCCTGTAAAAAATGTGCATCTTCCTACCTGGAAAAATAGTGTACTTTCTCTCTTGGAAAAAATTGCATCTTCCTACCTAAAAAAATTGCATATTCCTACCTGGAAAAAAGTATACCTTCTTACTTGGAAAAAGTGCATCTTCCTACCTGGAAAATATGCATGTTTTTATCTTGAAATGTGCACATTCCTACCTGGAAAAAAGTATACCTAGTCTCTTGGAAAAATTGCATCTTCCTACCTGGAAAAATATGTATGTTCTTAACTGGAAAAAATGTGCATATTCCTACCTGGAAGAAAAGTGTACCTTCCTACTTGGAAAAAGGGCATCTTCCTACCAGGAAAAATATGCATATTTGTACCCAGGAAAATGTGCATATTCCTACCTGAAAAAAGGGGTACCTTTCTATTTGGAAAAAGTACATCTTCCTATGTGGAAAAATATGCATATTTGTACCCAGAACAATGTGCATAATCCTACCTGGAAAAAAGGGTACCTTTCTTTTTGGAAAAAGTGCATCTTTCTACCTGGAAAAATGTGCATGATTTTACCCAGAAAAATGTGCATCTTCTTACCTGTAAAAAATTGTACCTTACCTCTTGGAAAAACTGCATCTTCTTACCTGGAAAAATATGCATGTTTTACACAGAAGAAATGTGCATATTCCTACCTGGAAAAAAGTGTAAATTCCTACTTGGAAAAGGTGCATCATCCTACCTGGAAAAATATGCATGTTTTTACCTTGAAGAAATGTGCATATTTCTACCTGGTAGAAAAGTGCACCTTCTCTCTTGGAAAAATTGCAAATTTATACCTGGAAAAATATGCATATTTGTACCCAGAAAAATGTGCATATTTCTACCTGGAAAAAAGTGTACCTTCTTTCTTGGAAAAATTGCAATGATGGATTTCCTATATTTTCTATGAATACTACTTCATGAAAATTGACATGTAGTAGAATGGGTGCCCCATATAGATTCGCTAGGTGTGTTGGGTGGGGGTCATGAGTCTATCACCAAGCCTGACTCCACCTAAGCATCAAAGTTTAAAGAATTAATAGATTAAAACACTATAAGATTTTTAAACATGATTTGCATCTTGATTCCCCTGATAGAGAGAAATGTGAACAGAATTGTAGAGGCAATCTTCTTGCCAGTATGTATTGGATAATTATTTCTTTGAACCCATAAGCTTGATATAAGCTGGACACTATTTTACTATAAACGCTAAGCCCAATATTTGGTGAACAGGGAGAGCATGTAAGATACTGATAATAATAAAAAACCCACAACAACTATTATTTACTCCTTTTGAGTTTTCACATCAGTGTTAGCTGATGGTCTTTCACTGGAGTCTGAGTGACAGCAAGTCTCCTCAGGTCGCCAGGACTCTTCTGAGTATTCTGGCAGATTGCAGCAGTGCAGTGTTCTGAATGGTTTCAACCCTTCCTCTGATATCCAAACATTCCAGACCCTTTTCCAATCCTTTTGGGACTGTTCCAAGTGCACCAACCACAATTGGTATCACTTTCACTTTCATATTCCATAACTTTTTCAGTTCTCTGGCAAGGTCCAGATATTTGTCAATTTTTTAATTTTCCTTTAACTTCACCCTGTGATCTGCTGGCACTGCAAAATCCACCAGTTGACAAGTTCTTTCTTTTTTGTTAATCAACACTAGGTCTGGTCTTCTTGCTGGGATAAGGTGATCCGTTTTAATTTCAAAGTCCCAGAGAATTTTGTGCGTTTCGTTCTCAAGAACAGATTCTGGTTTATGCATATACCATTTTGTTGTGTGGTCAAAATTTAATTTCTTGCATAATTCCCAGTGGATCACTTTCCCAACCCAGTCGTGTCTAGTTTTGTATTCTCGTTGTGCTAGTTTGCTACATTCGCAGAGTATATGGTTAACAGTCTCATCTCTATTACCGCAAAGTCTACATTTACTATTCAGTTGGGTCTTATCAATTTTTGCTTTGATGTAGTTTGTCCTTATTTTGTGCAGCAATTATAAGTGATTCTGTTTCTCTTTTGAGGTTTCCCTTTCTTAACCATGTCCAAGTCTTTTTCATGTACAACCTCTTCTATTTGTCGTTTGAAGCGTCCGTATAATTGTTTTTTTTTCCCATTTTTGTTTTCTAGTCTTTGTCGTTTTTTCTGTTTGTCCATCTGCCGTTTCTACTATTGTTGGCCGCCATAAGTAGTTTGTCTTTGCTCTTCCTTGTGTAATCTTCAAGTTGCTGGATTGTGGTTTCTACGCATTCCTCTATGTTGGCAAGACCTCTTCCCCCTTCCTTTCTTGACACATACAATCTATCTCTATCATCTCTAGGGTGGAGAGCCTTGTGCATGGTCATTAATTTTCTCGTCCTTTGGTCTGTCTGTCCGAGTTCTTCTTTTGTCCATTTTAAGAATGGTCCCGAGTATCTTATAATGGGGACAGCCCAGGTATTATTATTATTATTATTATTATTATTATTATTTTTATTATCACCAATTTTTTTTGTTTTGTAAAGACTAGCAAAAAGCTTATTTCATATTATTATCATCTCTCTGTCTCTATATATATGGTTTTGGAGTCCATGTATGCTTATTTGTTGGTATATCTGATGAGTCTAATTTTCTGTGTATATATCATATCTGTATATATATATATATATATATATATATATATATATATATATGCTATATATATATGGTGATTGCCACTTCTTTGCAGAAGAAGGCCATTTCTACAAGTAGTTTGGTTGTGAGCACGCAGAGGGCCCACTGGTCAAAATGTTTTTTATGTTCCCTGTCACATATGAACTCCTTTCTAGGCTTCCTCTCGCATGCAACCATACGTGACTGAGAAGCCCAGCCCCTGACAGACAGACCCTGCCACACAGGTCACATATATGGTCAGTCTTAAATATGGAAATGTGTCCATATCATCCTTCATGTGCCGCTTATGTAGAGGCCGCTTCAGAATGGGATGTTTGAGCTGCCTTACCTCAAATCCCCACAGCTACCATCGGCCAGCCTTTCCAAAAGTAATACTTAAATAAAAAAAATAAAAAATAAAGAAAAGTTTAAATAAAAAATTAAAAAATAAATAAAAATAAATAAAATTAAAATAAATAAATTTAGATAAATAAAATTAAGTTAAATAATAAAAAAGTGCCTATTTACAGTATTCTTTTAAAGTGTACATTCTAAAATGTACCTTCCTACTTGGAAAAAGTGCATGGAAGATGAATTACCTGGTAAAAAGTGCACATTCCTACCTGTAAAAATGCATTCTTCCTATCTGAAAGAAAGTTTAACTATTTTTGCTTTTGAAACATGAGGAACAAAATTCTGTTTGTTTACAATTGTTACCACTGGAAAATATTTGGGATTCCACTCAGCAAAGGTAACAAATAAATCAGAGATGTCAGTACCAAAAATCTTTGAGATTTTGACAGAATCTTTTCAAGAGAACTGGCCTATATTTTCCCATTCTTTTTAATGTTAAACAGGAGATAGTCTGAAGAGACTTTCTCCAAGAATTTCTGATTCTTAGCCAATCATATTGTTCCGAAAAAATGTCATCAAAGGTTCTGTGAAGAAGTTCCTTTTTTGAAATTGTTTGGTATTGACTTCTGGGATTGTGCTGAGGAAGATTCTAAGTGTCAAAGCACTCTTCGTAATTTACCAAAAAAAGAAGAAGAAGAATTCCCAAGACCCAAAATGGTAATTGATTCCAGGTGAGTGTTTTCTTGAGAATTCTTTGTCTTTATAAATTCCACACTTGAAATTAATTGAAATAATAAAAACAAACAAACAAAGAATGAGACTATGTCTGGAAGTCTTGGAGTTCTTCAGTGCTGAAGAAATTTTTGTTTTTGACATGTGAAATCCCAATCTGTTTAAATTGAGTTGAATATTCCACCCAGTAAATAAAGTTTAATTTTCATATCGGTTAATAATTCCACTAAGAAAACCGAAAAGTGGGAAGAGTAAGTGGGAAATAGAGAAAGGGGGAGGATAGAGAGAGGGGTATAAAGAAGAGGAATGGGAAGAGGAAGAAAAAGTAAAAGTGAAAAGAAGACAGTGAGAGAGAGACGAGGAAAAGGAAGAGAAAGGGTTTGTGCAGGAGGGGGGAGAAAGAGCAGAGGTGAATAGAGGAAGGAGGAGGATGGAACTAATATGGAGGAAGAATTAAGAAGGAATAAGGCGATGGAGAAGAATTTTAGATGAAGTGAGGGAAGAGTAAATAAGAAGGAGAAAGGGGGAGATTAAAGAGTAGTGGGAGGAGGAGAGAAAAATTAAAGCTGAAAGGAAGAGAGATGAGAAAAGGGAGGAAGAAAGAGTAAGAAAGGGTTTGTAGGAGTTAGTGAAATAGATCCCTAATTAGGACTGAACCTATTCTAATAGTGACCACCCTAAGTGGAGAAGCAGGTTTTAATTCAGTTCTCATTCTCCAAGACTGGTTGCCTAACCAAGGTTAAAGAGCCAAGGCTGTCCTAATATTACCCATAGCTGAAGGAAGAGTAGTTAGATTCATACCTTTCCCAAGGGTATTAGTGCTGTGTTTGAACTCTGGTCAAAAAGGAAAACTCTGAATTCAAACCGGTTAATCTCTGCTTCAGAAATTAAACTTGTGTCACATCCTACTCGTGCAAAGTAGTTGGTAAATATATATATATTGGTAGACTGAGAACTTTTCAGCACTGTCTATTTAGATTAGGTTGTAAACAGACACACGTGTTTGGCTTGGCTACATCCAGCTGCTCTGTCTAGAGAGAGAGAGAGAGAGAGAGAGAGAGAGAGAGAGAGAGAGAGAGAGAGAGAGACTGTTTTTTTAAATCCATTTTTTGAGATTGTTGATCAGATGGTCGTTTATTTTAATTCAAAATCTGATATATTCTCCCTCCAGCTATGAGTTAATAGTAGGGCTGACTGTACGCTTTTTATCCTTGGTAAGGTAACCATTCTAGGAGAAGAAAATCTCTGAATTCAAACCTATTAAACTTTGTTTTAGAAATTGACCTTGTGTCACATCCTACTCGTGTGGAGGTACTGGGAGATACATATATTGGTAGACTGAGAACTTTTCAGCACTGTCTAGTTAGATAAAATTGTAAACAGACACATGTTTGGTTTGGCTACATCCAGCTGGTCTGTCGAGAGAGAGAGAGAGAGAGAGAGAGAGAGAGAGAGAGAGAGAGAGAGAGAGAGAGAGAGAGAGAGACTGTTTTTTTAAATCCATTTTTTGAGATTGTTGATCAGATGCTGGTTTATTTTAATTCAAAATCTATATTCTCCCTCCAGCTATGCGTAAATTGTAGGACTGACTGTACGCTTTTTACCCTTGATTAGGTAACCAGTCTAGGAGAAGGAAATCTCTCAATTCAAACCTATTAAACTTTGTTTAAGAAATTTACCTTGTGTCACATCCTACTCATGCGGCGGGTTGGTAAATATATATATTGGTAGACTGAGAACTTTTCAGCACTGTCTTGTTAGATTAAGATGTAAACAGACACATATATTTGGTTTGGTTACATCCAGCTGGTCTGTCTGGAGAGAGAGAGAGAGAGAGAGAGAGAGAGAGAGAGAGAGAGAGAGAGAGAGAGAGTGATCTTTAGCCATTTTTTGAGATTGTTGATCAGATGTTGGTTTATTTTAATTCAAAATCTGATATTTCTCCCTCCAGCTATGGGTAAATAGTAGGGCAGACTGGACACTTTTTACCCTTGATTAGGTAATCAGTCTAGGAGAAGGAAAACTCTAAATTCAATTCTGTTAAACTCTGCTTAAGAAATTCACCTTGTGTCACATCCTACTCATGCGGAGGGCTTGGTAAATATATATATATATTGGTAGACTGAGAACTTTTCAGCACTGTGTTGTTAGATTAAGATGTAAACATACACACATGTTTGGTTTGGCTACATCCAGCTGGTCTGTCTGGAGAGAGAGAGAGAGAGAGAGAGAGAGAGAGAGAGAGAGAGAGAGAGAGAAAGACTGTTTTTTTAATCCATATTTTGAGAATGTTGATCTAATGGTGGTTTATTTTGATTCAAAATCTGATCAAGGTTAAAATAAAGAAACATCAAACAAAACAAAAAAACAAAAAAACCCACAAAACTTTGTAGTTTTAAAAAAAGAAGCTAAAATTATCTTCTGTTTATCCAAACAAGTTTTCTTTTTTTCTTTTTTTGTTCTATATCCAAATCTTTTTAAAACATATTTTAATTTTAATCTTATTAATTAATCTTTTTATCAGTTTTATTATTATTTTATTAATTAATTATTAATTAATTAAAAAATTGTTAATTAATCTAAAATTAATTTAAAATTTAAAATCTAAAATTTAAAATAAAATCTAAAATAAAATTTAAAATAAAATTTAAAAATAAAATTTAAATTTTAAAAATAAAATAAATCTAAAATTTAAAATTTATTAATTAATTATCAAAACACGTTTTTCTTTTTTTGGTTCTATATCCAAATCTTTTTAAAACACCTTAATCTTATTACTTAATCTTTCTACCAGTTTTATGAATATTTTATTAATTAATTATTAATAATTAATTAATAATTAAAAAAAAGAATTAATTAATAATTTTAAAAAATTGTTAATTAATTTAAATTTTTTTAAAACACCCTAAAAAAATTTTTAAAACACCCTAATCTTATTACTTAATCTTTTTAACAGTTTTATTAATATTTTATTAATTAATTATTAATAATTAATTAATAATTAACAAAAAATTAATTAATAATTAAAAAAATGTGTTAATTAATTTAAAATTAATTTGAAATTTAAAAAATTTAAAATAAAATTTAAAATTTAAAGATAAAATACATTTAAAATTTGTTAATTAATTTTAAAAAATTAATTAATTAAATTAATTATTTTATTAATCATTATTAATCTTTTTTTTTAAACATCCTAATCTTAACAGCACCAAATTATACATCAGTTTATTTTATTAATTATTATACACCAAATTATACAGCGGTTTAGCTCAGTCGGTAGAGTGTTCCACTGGGAACCTCAAGCTTCCTGGTTCAATACCACCCATCGCCAACTCAGCTTATGTGTAGCACAGGGATTTATGCGGTGAAGTGAGATGCTGATGGTAGGTTTAGCGTTCCACCTCAGATGCTACAAAACAATCTCCTTGGCCTAGCGCTAGTGAAAAGTGACTCCCTCACTGTCTGGCTAATACCAACTTTAAGCCACCCCGGCGCCGAAATATAACTATATGCTTGTTCCTTAATTTTTCAACTGTTATCATCAATAACATGAATAGAAAAGGTGTGTCAAATAAGTATAAAATTTTTTACTTTTTGACCCACCTTGTATTCTGAAAAGATTAACGTTCCATTTATTGTTCATTTCTCTCTTGGTAAAAACAGCTTTAAACTTGGTACTTTTGACACACCTTGTATTCTGAAAAGATTCACGTTCCATTTATTCTTTAATTCTATCTTGGTAAAAACAGCTTTAAACTTGGTACTTTTTGACACACCTTGTATACTGAAAAAATTAATGTTCCATTCATTAACTTTTATCTTGGTAAATGCAGCTTCAATATCGGCCCTTTTATGACACACCTTGTATTCTGAAAAATATTCAAGTTCCATTCATTTTTCTTTTCTATCTTGGTAAATACAGCTTCAAATTCAGCACTTTTTGACACACCTTGTATTCTGAAACAAATTAACGCTCCATTCATTCTTCATTTCTATTTTGGTAAATACAGCTTTAAACTTGGTACTTTTTGGCACACCTTGTATTCTGTAAGAAATGTACATTCCATTCATTGTTCATTTCTATCTTGGTAAAAACAGCTTTAAACTTGGTACTTTTTGACACACCTTGTATTCTGAATAGATTAACGCTCCATTTGTTGTTCATATCTATCTTGGTAAATAAAATGTACTTATTCATGAATTGTAATTTGATTCTATATATAATGTCTGTAATGTGTGATAATTTTCAGAACTGTATATTGCGTAGCATATATGTATAGGTTATTTCGTAGTTGAGTAACATGATATTACAGAGTAACCCAGAAAAAAACAGAACCCAAATTATTTATTTATTTTCCCATTAAACTAACCCTAAACCCCAACCCTAACCCTAACACTAAACTGTAACCCTAACCCTTGTTGAAAAAAAAAATCAAGTCTGTTTAAGATTGGTTTGGTTTCTTTGCACAATTATGGGGTTTCAAGTAATTGTTCTTTGTTGAGGGGGAGGGGGGCAAAAAGAAGAGAGTCAAACGCCTTATTCGCAGGCTACAACACTATCATCTACCAGCAGCTGAAGTCGCAACACTGTTACTGCCGTCACCCCACTTCTACTTATACTGCCGTTTCCCCTTATCATCCGGGCACATCAGTCGAACCTTGCGCCGTGCACAATTCTCGTGCATTCGGATGGACGCGTGTAGGCCCCAACATCCGGGCACCTGAATTGCACCTCGCATCCATCCTGCGCCTAAATCTCATTTCTTTGCATTCCGGAGGGCGCGGGTTCGACTCTGGCAGGCAAGACAATGTCTTGCTCTTTTTTTTAATGAGTACGGTAGTACTCGTTCTCCGTCACATATATCAAGACTGTTCAGACTGTTTCTTGAAGTATTGCATAACAAAAGATTTGAAATATAGAAAATCATTTTAAAAAAATTATAAAAAATCTGTTTTTCTTGTCAACAGAATTCTATTCTCTCAGAATTGAAATGCAAATATATTCATGTTATTGAGTTTCTTTCGTAAAAAAAAATATTTCGCATAGCAATTCAAATATGGTCATGAATTTTTTCATTGTTGATACCTAGTATGATAAATAAATAGATTTTTTTATCTCTTTGTATTTGTAAAAAAGAAAAGTATTTTGATTGGATAAAAATCCTATTTGTGATGATAAGATGATTTCTACCAATATTCTCATGCAGTTGCCAATGTGCTTTCTCTCTTAATCTTTGCATATCTGTCTATCTATCTATCTATCTATCTATTAATCTATATCCATCTGTAAATATATATCAATCTATATACCTTTCTATCTAATTATCTATCTCCATCTGTAAATATAAATCCATCTATATCTATCTATCTATCTATCTATCTATCTATTTATCTATCTATCTATCTATCTAATTATCTATCTCCATCTGTAAATATCAATCCATCTATATCTAACTATCTATCTATCTATCTATCTATCTATCTATCTATCTATTTATCTATCTATCTATTTATTTATCTATCTCCATCTGTAAACAGCTATCTATCTATCTAATTATCTATCTCCATCTGTAAATATCAATCCATCTATATCTAACTGTCTATCTATCGGTCTGCTTATCTATCTATCTATCTATCTATCTATTTATCTATATCCATCTGTAAATATCTATCTATCTATATACCTTTCTATCTAATTATCTATCTCCATCTGTAAATATCAATCAATCTATATCTAACTGTCTATCTATCTGTCAGCTTATCTATCTATCTATCTATCTATCTATCTATCTATCTATCTATTTATCTATCTATCTATTTATTTATCTATCTCCATCTGTAAACAGCTGTCTATCTATCTAATTATATATCTCCATTTGTAAATATCAATCCATCTATATATAACTGTCTATCTATCTGTCTGCTAATCTATCTATCTATCTATCTATCTATCTATCTATCTATCTAATTATCTATCTCCATCTGTAAATATCAATCCATCTATATCTAACTGTCTATCTATCTATCTCTTTCTCTCTCGCCTTCTCTCTTTGTCTCTGTCTCTGTCTCTGTCTGTCTGTCTGTCTGTCTGTCTGTCTGTCTCTCTCTCTATATATATATATATATATATATATATACATCAGTAGATATAAATCTATCTATTTTTATCTGTAAATATCTATCTATCAAGGAATATCCATATGTGCATTATCTATCTGTTTATCTATCTATCTATCTATCTCATTCTGTTCATATCTATTTATCAATGTCATTCAGTTCATATCTATCTATCTATCTATCTATCTATCTATCTATCTATCTCATTCTTTTTATAGCTTTCTATTTATCTATCTATTTATCTCATTTTGTTCATGTTTATCTATCTATCTATCTATCTATCAATCTTAGTCTGTTCATATCTATCTATCCCACTCTGTTCATATCTATCTATCTATCTATCTATCTATCTATCTATCTTAGTCAGTTCATATCTATCTATCTTATTCTATTCATATATTTCTATCTATGTATCTTATCTTAGTCTGTTCATATCTATCTATCTATCTATCTATCTATCTCTCTATCTATCTCACTAATGTGTTTTTATTGGTTTCAACTGGTTCCTGAATTTATTTCACAAAATGGAACCCTTATACCTTATTTTTCAAAAATTGCAGAACCCATACAAATATCTTATGAACAACCCCACTGCATTAATTTTAAAAAAGACATTAAATAAAAAAAATATATATTTATTCCCATAAAACATAATAAATAAAACATTCAAATAAAAAAAAAGGCAGGTCTGTTTTTAGCAGTTATAAATTTTCTTATTTAAATTGAAATAAATGTGAATAATTCTGTTGCTTCTGGAAAATTTGGTTTTAATATTGGATAATTCAATTTGCATATTTGGTGCAGCAGCAGCAACAGCAACGGCAGCAGCAGCAGCAGCGGCAGCGGCATTGTCCAATCTGTTTCAATATTTAACATGTTTAGAAACATGTTTAGATTTGCATGAATATTATGTAAACAGTAAAAAGGAAAGTTAAATAAATGATTTTGATGAATCTGGACATTCATTAAGTATATGAAATCAGAAGAATTGTGAGAGGAACTCCTTTAAATTTATCCTGTAACGGAGAAAACGTCAATTAGAAATCTTAATAATCCACTGCTTATATATAAAAAAACAAAATAAAACAATATTTGAAATTTCTCTGAATGTTTGGGATGAGGCTTGATGATTAGTATTATCTGCGTTATTCGGACTATTGTCCTCATCTTCATTGTTATCTGTACAATTTATCCTGTAACTGAGAATTTGAACTAACGTCAATTAGAAATTTTAATAATCCACTGCTTATGATATTTAAAAAAAAAAAAAACAAACAATATTTGGAATTTCTCTGCATGTTTGAGATGAGGCTTGATGATAACTATTATCTGTGTTATTCGGACTATTGTTCTCATCTTCATTGTTATCTGTACAATTTATCCTGTAACTGAGAATTTGAACTAACGTCAATTAGAAATTTTAATAATCCACTGCTTATAATATAAAAAAAAAGCAAAAAAAAAACAATATTTAGAATTTCTCTGAATGTTTCAGATGAGGCTTGATGATTAGTATTATCTGCGTTATTCGGACTATTGTCCTCATTTTCATTGTTATCTGTACAATGTTTTGGCCGATATGCCCTCCGGCCTTCTTCAGGTATTTCTTGTCGGACTCGGGAACCTTCTTTTCGGACTCTTTTCGTTCAAAGGTCCGTGATGGCTGCTAATTACAACAAGTAGGTTCCCGAGTCCTAAAAGAAGGTTCCTGAGTCTACACGGTTGGTTGATAAGCGACAGAATTGTTTCCACCATTGGAGGCTGGATAAAATATAAGGCCTGTCAAAGGGTGTATCGTCCTTTTTGTAAGGTTCACGGCCATCTAGCAGACACATGCCCTGATTAATTCTGATGAATTCTCTATCAAGGAGAAAAAATAAGTATAAATCTGCAAGTGGTAGACCCCAAGATTTTGTTGACAATAAATATGTTTTTTGAAAAAAACTTTTTACTAACTGTAGGTACTTGTGTTTAAGTCGACCATTGAAGAAGAATTATTGTCGACTTATAAATTATCATTTTATAAGATGAAAGCTCAAGCCAGATGAGAAGGACTAGAAGCCATCCAGAGCTGTCATTTTTTTTATGTATATACAATATATATAAGTATATACAGTCAGTTGTCTCGCCAATGAAATACATCCTTAAACACAACAGAACTAAAAGAAAGTGTAAGTTGTGCAGTGCAAATCTTCCATGTTTTGAGTGTTTACTGAATTGCCTGAAAAACAGCCATTCGAAATTCGAGTTTTTAATTCAGTCTCGAACGCTCACCAAATTACTCAATTATATCATACACCAGGAATCATTGAATCCCCCAATACATGTATATATGTTATATAGCCATGTCTATAAACAAGAGTGATAGAGAGAGTGTTTGGGTGATAGAGAGAGAGACAGAGAATAGAGTTAAGATTGTAGTTGAGATAGACTTAACACATCTGCTCTTTTCATCTCTGGTTGAAAACTGATTACCTAACTAACTGGGGTCAAGGGTACCAACATCCTGGTATTTTTCCATCCCCTGATCTGAAAAACAATGGCGCCTTAGAATTCTCAGTACAGCGCTTGTCAAAAACCCATGCCACCACATAATTATGCAATGCACACACGCACACACACACACACACACACACACACACACACACACATATATATATATATATATATTTATTTATTATTTATTTATATGGATCCCATGCTGAGAACTTGCCAAGAGCAATGGCCGATAAAGATTGGTGTCGAGAGAAAGTCAGATGATGATGATGATGATGATGATGATGATGAATTTTGAAGTCACCTGTGTGGTGCCAAAAAAAGTTAAGCAAATGGCAATGGTAGCTCCTGCTAGCTAATGTTTCCCCATTTTATTTTTCAGATAAGCCCATGGCTTTTTGGTAAGCCCATTCTGTTAGAATATTTTTTAAGACTGTTGAATCTGTTATTGCTACAAAGAAGGCTTTTCATGCTCATTTTATGTTACATCAGCATGATGTTGTTCCAGATAGAAAATCAATACTGTTATGGGTTATAACTAATAGACTATGAGTCTATTAACAGATTAGATTTTTCAACTCTTTTCCAGCTAGGAATCCATGATTGAAGGGCCTACAGGAATCGAGGGCTAAGAGTTCTAAGATTTCAAATTAACTTCTAATTCCCTCAGCCACCGCTTTGCTGCATATATATATATATAATATATATATATATATATATATATATATATATATATATATATACCAACCCTCCGCACGAACAGGATGTGACACAAGGTCAATTTCTTAAGCGGAGTTCAAAGGGTTTGAATTCAGAGTTTTCCTTCTCCTAGACCGGTTGCCTAACCAAGGTTAAAGAGTCCAGTCTGCCCTACTATTTATCCATAGCTGGAGGGAGAGGAGGATTCATACCTTTCCCAAGGGTATTAGCACAAAGTGAAATGCAATTACCAAATCCAGGATTTGAACTCGGGACGACAAGTTCATTTCCCATTCCAGCACATATATAATTTAAAATCAAGATCAATTGGTAATCTGAACTTTAGCTACATAAATGAGAGTAATCTCCCTTGTTTTTTCACTTTGAGGAAGCCTTATGTTTTGGTCAACCATTTTCATATCACCGTAAATCTACACTGAAAACACGAAAATATAATAGAATGTGTTCTTAATAACAATTAAGTTCATTTTGAATAATGTGAAGGCCCAATTAAGGCTTCCTCAAAGTGAAACAAACAAGGGAGATTACTCTCATTTATGTAGCTAATGTTCAGATTAACGATCAGTCAGTATTGTAAAAAAGTTACTAGTTATACTGATTAGATTATCTTTTATTCTTCCATATATATTGTGACATTTTAGTCCCAATTGCTCTGCAGATGTGTCAACTTAATTCTTACAGATAAGCAGATTTAGTATTACATTTTCAAGGGAAAAAAGAAAATAAATTAAACGAATAACATTTCTAACATTGTAACTCAACAGGAAAAATAAAATTGGTTCAAAGCACTAATGAGTTCAGGGTAAGATTTTTAAAGATAATATTTTAAATGTAGGTATTTACCTGACCCGTTTGTCACAGGTAGGATGTGATACAAAGTTGCAAGTATAAGGCATTGGCCTTACTATTTTATATAGTAGTAGTAATGCATTTGCAAATCTAGCTTGATATTATACCACAATGGAATACTATCAGAAAAATGATAGTGAAATTATCTCCCCCTGCCGCCAGAGGGCAAATCGCCAACATACGATGTTGGAGGAAAAATCAAATCCTTCCACTTATCAAAAGGCTGTTGATCTTACAAGTCGCTTTAACAAGCGCTCCATCCACCGCCCACTTATCAAAGGGTTGTTAACCAACTGTGCCCCCAACACTTTGCCCATCAAGGGGCCTATCTCTTATCGTAAGAACTTCCACCTGGAGAGATGCGTCTTAACAGCACTCCGAAACGACCGCGAGTAGAAATCATTCTACTGCACCTTAACTCAGCCTGATAATGTTGCATAGCGCCTTCTTTACCGGCACTAAATAGGTATATGTTATATACTGGTCTTTTCACTAAGCCAAATCAGCATATAACGTTATATACCTTTCTTTAATTATTACTCTGTCGTCTATTCTTCTGGCCGGCTTTGCTTCTGATCGTCTATCATCTATCTTGGTCTGGTATATCTTCTAAGGTCTCGTCTGGTCTTCTATTGAGGATTCCATGTCTGGTTTCTGTTGGGGATCATTCCTTATCAGAAGCCCTGTGTCATTGTTAGTTTTTAGTAATAAACACAAGACTTCGATTTATGTTGATGTTACTTTATTCCAAATCCCCACCCAGACAATCTGCGCAGATGAGGCTTACATGTTGCTAGCTCGGCTTCTAAGTTCTAACTGACTAACTGAGTTGCTTACTCGTTAAACCGGAAGGGGGCTTTCTATGGGGTTTCCGGTTCTCACGGTCTATCCCCAGAAAGTAAGGTCAGAGTGAGGTCAAGCGCCGTCACTCACCCTCAACGCCATCAGCTGTACTAATCGCCATAATGATTTCTACACTACCTTAAAAATGTATTAGGGATCCAATTATTATGTAACAATAAGTCCTGCCACAAATGCCATAAATTTGTAGCACTCTTTTTTGTACTCTTTTGTTTAATATATGTGTCTAATTTCCATCTGTGTTCGTCTTCTGTCATCCGAAATATATTTGCTTGCCACCTGGAGATTTAAGAGCTCCCTACTACCCCGTAATTTCTCTTAATACCCTTATTTTTCATGCTATCCATTTCCTACCAAGTTCGCAAGTGTGGGAAATCCAGCAAGAATCAAATTCGTTATTCCGTAGTAATGGATCAGCCAGACTATCTGGCTCACCATTGACAATTTTTAGTGCAAAGTTTGCAAATTTGGATTATCTTGTTTACAGTTAATGGAAATGTAGTATTAATTTTGTTGAGAGTGATGCATTTGTCAACCGGGACATTCAAAGCATTGCGGACATAGTCTTAACCCCAGTCGAATTGGAAGCCTTCCAATTTGGCCTTAAATTCACCACAGGCATCAACAAACTAAATATAATAAACACCATCAAAAAGAATTACAAACACAATGACTCTGACTTCCATAAAGGATTCATTCAAGGAATTATCGCAGACACCAACACCAACAACCAAAACAATGCTTCTACCCTACCCAAGAGATACATAACAGCATTAAAAAATGTATCACTAAATAACAACATACACATCACCCCCTCTCACAAAGGTGTAGAAGTGGTCATTATGTGTTCAAAACAATACAATGACAAAATGCTTGAAATTCTCAATGATCGTAATATGAAATAATCTCTCCACAAACCATTACAAACTGCACAATCACTTTCATATACATACATATATATA
The DNA here is from genome assembly GCA_023376005.1 of Doryteuthis pealeii. Lineage (NCBI taxonomy): Eukaryota > Metazoa > Mollusca > Cephalopoda > Myopsida > Loliginidae > Doryteuthis > Doryteuthis pealeii. The sequence goes on from CM042169.1 coordinate 64,958,935, forward strand.
TATATATATATATATATATATATATATATATATATATATATATATATATATAAAATAAAAAATAAAGTTAGTTAGTAGTATTTATTGGTCTTGCTCCTTTTTCTTCTTCAGTCAGATTTTAGCCCTGAAGAGCTTTATGCGAAACTAATAGTAGGTTCGTCTGACTCAGTAGATTATCTTTATTACTTGGCTCTACTTAGGTATCGAGCACTTTTTACAGATTAGCTTCTCCTAGCGGTTATATGAATATATATATATCTTATATACATATATATACATATAAATTGTTTTTTCTTTTGGCCAAATACTATACCAATAGATTATTTTTTGTTGGTACGAATATCTTGATCTTTTCTTTTTTTCAAAAATGTTTTTCTTCCTGGTTGATGTTTGGTAGTATATTTTTACAATCAAACTCTCTGCTGGGTTTTTTTCTCCGCAAGGATCTACCAACACGCTTGGTATATTAAATTATATATATATATATATATATATATATATATATATATATATATATAATATATATAAGCTCACCTTTTCAAACAAGTTCGTCACGTTTAGGATGTGACACAAGGTTGTAAGTAAATAGTATGTATTTATCGAATCCATCTGCATGAGCAGAATTCAACACAACATCAATTTTAAAGTGGAGTTTAACAATTTTGAATTCAGAGTTTTCCTTCTCCTAGACTGGTTAAACTATCACAACTACCTCACCATACCCACCACACCACCACCTATGCATATCTAGACAAATGCAGATACATTAACACCATATATATATATATATATATATCAGTGGGTGGTTTGGCTAGAAACCACAAGGTTCCTAGTTCGATACCGGCCCTCGCCAACTCAGCGTATTAGTAACACAGATATCTGTGCGGTAAAGTAAGGAGCTGATTTTAGGTGGGGCGCTCCACCTCAGACGGAAAAAAAATCTTCTTCGTCTAGCGCTAGTGAAAAGGCGATAGACTCCCTCGCTGACCGATTGATACAGACTTTAACCCACCCCGATGACTTTACTTACTTTTATATCACTGATACTTACATAATATGCATTACATTCGTGTGTTCAAATGACACATGCAAATGCATTAGCACTATACACACACGCACACACATATATATATATATATATATATATATAAATATATATATATATATATATATATGCATATATACACATATATATATATCTACACACACATATATATATACATATATGAGGTTAAGTAAACAAACAAATGTGTTTATTTTTATATGGCTTTAAGCCGACAATTTTTGGAGGATATGTGCTTAATTGAAGTCCTACCTAATTTTGAAAATCAATTAGTTAATAATTAATGAATTTAGGCAGGCATATATGTTGAAATGTAAGGCTAAACAAATCGAGAAAATGTCAATCCCTGAATAGGTTGAAATGTACATTCAGGGATTGAGATTTTCTCGATTTGTTTAGCCTTACAATTGAACATATATGCCCGCCTAAATTCATTAATTATTAACTAATTAATTTTCAAAATTAGGTATGACTTCAATTAAGCACATATCCTCCAAATATATATATATATATATATATATAATATATATATATATATATATATATATATATGCATGTATCACTTATACTTACAGGAACATGCATTACATTCATGCGTTCACACCCAAACACCCAGACCCGCATAGATACGTGTTTGTAGATGAAATGAGAGATAGACTACTGAGTTTGTGAGTTTGTGTGTCTATACATGCGTGCATGCGTGCGTGCACGAGTGCATGTGCGCATGCGCGCACTTGTTGCGTGAATTTTATGTTTCATTATTAATAGATCTTTAAATGTCTTTCCGAATCCAATTAATTGCATTTGCTTACAAATACCTTGATTTCCCCAATGATTCAGTTTCGCCATGTTGATGCTGCCCCCCACCCCACCCCTCACACATACACACCACCACCACGCACGCTCACTCAGTTCTGATCTCACCCCCCCCCCCGTCACTTCTTGTTCGTTTTATTTTCACAGTAAAATTCCTTTGTACTTTCACGACTGCTACTATCGTTTCACACTGGAAAATTATTATTATTATTATTATTATTATTATTACTAGCAAATATATGCACCCTCCGGGTGCAAGTATTTAAGTTTTGATATAATAAAATATTATATTAAATTAGAAAGGCTAATGAAACTGACTAAGAATGCAGATAAAAAGATTTGGAACAGAGGGGGTATAATCGAAAAATAGAACAACTTTGAAACTAACTATTCCATCATTTTCCATTACACCCCTCTTTCATTGGTAAATTTTCCTAATTTAACTATTTAGTTAAAATAGGAAGTAAAGGATAATATTACAGTTAATTCTTCTTGTAAATAAATTTCTTTTAAGATTTATCCACGAGATTTTTGTTTATATTTCTTAAGATAAAACCAAACAATTAGAAATCAATAATACCAAGCACATATTTATTAAAATACAATTTTAAAATATCAATATGCAAATTAGCCTTCTCGTTCAAACTGTAAACCGCTATTTTGTTGTATATATAAATACAATTGCATGTTATTAGTACGTAGATATGATCAACAGTATTAATAATGTAAAACAAGTTTTATTAATAACTGAAGGTTTAAAAGAATGAAATCATGGAGAATTTGACGTAAATAATTAAGGGAATTGTGACTTGAGTAGTAATATAGTTTCGGTTACAGACAGAAAAACATACAATCTCCATTATAATAAGATTATTATTATTATTATTATTATTATTCATTTTTACAATTGGCTTAGAGAACGGTGGCTGGGATGTTCGTATTTGTATTCAAATATAAAGCCGGGCATCATGACTCGGAAAAGCCACAAATCCCTGGGGTGTCTTTAGTCCCTGACAATAGACCCGGGAGAGTTTATAATATTTATTCATTTTGATGTATTTATAAATTATTCAGTTTTCTTGTCGATCAATAAAGTTCGAATGACATTACAAGTTTAACCCTTTTGACTTAACGCCATTTGCGGAAATTAGAAAGAAAGAAAAAGAAGAAACAAAACCGAATTACAAGAAATGATTATTGATCTATTTTGAACATAATAAAGTTGTATAATTATTTTAATTTCAATTGATTATATATATATATATATATATATATTATATATATATATATATATATGAGTAAGAAAGGTGGAATGAAAACATCACACAATGCTGTTAAAGAAGAAAACAATTTATAATATAATCATAGCTGATACTGATCAATATTTCGATTTTACAAAAATCATCATCAGAGCTCATTCACTCCCGTAGTTGTTTGGGTCGGAGAGGAAAGTCAAAATGAGTTTACAAAACAAAAAACCTTAATACTGCAAGTTAATACTTTTTTTTTGTTTTGTAAACTCATTTTGACTTTCCTCTCCGACCCAAACAACTACGGGAGTGAATGAGCTCTGGTGATGATTTTTGTAAAATCGAAATATTGATCAGTATCAGCTATGATTATATTATAAATTGTTTTCTTCTTTAACAGCATTGTGTGATGTTTTCATTCCACCTTTTCTTACTCATATTGTCGGATTCATTTCCTTTCTTTTTACCTTATATATATATGTATATATATATATATATAATATATATATATATATATATATATATATATACTATAGTGTGAGATGGTCACTGTTTCAGCTTTTGCTGGAATGGCGTACCAAAGGCAGTATTATTGGTAGAGTGCTCAATATAAAATAGAGCTGTTATATAATATAATAAGATAAATATATAAAGGTTTTACATATCTATTTATTAGGTGACAAAGGAACATTCACAACCATATTGGTTTCATGCGATGCAATCATCAGGTGAAGATGTTTCAAATGTAAGAAAAATCGAAAAAATTACAAAAAATTTCAAAAAATTCAATAGACACGGGATGCGTATGATTGGATAAAATGATGTGTGTATGTATGTGAAGGTGAATTGAATGTGTGAGAGTGTTTATGGGCTGCATAAAGGTTGCGTACGCGTAGTAACTGGTCACACGCATTCGATTTTCCTTACATTTGAAACATCTTCACCTGATGATTGTATCGCATGAAACCAATATGGTTGTGAATGTTCCTTTGTCACCTAATAAATAGATATGTAAAATCTTTATATATTTATCTTATTAAATATATATATATATATATATATGTGTGTGTGTGTGTGTGTGTGAAGGAAGTGAATCCGACGGTATGTAGTATATTATGAAAAATTGAAAAAACACAGGTTTAAATGAGTTGAGTGGTAAGTTTATTGGCCGACGCTGCAGTGTTTCGATCTATTATTTAGATCATCTTCAGGGAATTTGTTGGTATTTCGATACACACACTTACACGTTCTAATGCTCACACCACAAAAAAGAATAGTTTGACGTCATATTTCAAACCGTATGTTTTCAATCTATATTTCAATCTCTGTATGTACATTTCGGCCTATCTATAGCTCTGCTGATGAGGCCTAATGGGCCGAAATGTACATACAGAGATTGAAATATAGATTGAAAACATTCGGTTTCGATCACCCACAGGGCGGTCTTCCTATCTATAGCTCTGCTGATAAGGCCTAATTGTACATACAGAGATTGATTTTCTCGATTTGTTTAACCTTACATTTAAATAGGCATTCCCGCCTAATTAATTAATTATTAACCAATTAATTTTCAAAATTAGGTACGACTTAAATTAAGCACATATTCTCCCAAAAATTGTCGGCAAAAAGCCATATCCAAACACACCGTGTTTATATATATATATATATATATATATATATATATAAGACTTTTAACTGAAGAGATTAGCTAATATCTTTATTAAATTATTTTTCTGACTTTTCAATTTTTTATCAAAAGTCTTCGGTATGGTAGATGGAAAATAAGATGTAAATTTTTAAATTAATTTAAAGATTTTTTCTTTGTTAACTTTCCATACTTATTTTATTAATGTTTATCAATCTACTAAAATCTTCACTTAGCTTTTAGTGACTTATTCATCTTTAACTAAATGTTTATTGTTGTCGTTTATATCAAGATCTGCAATCTGCGCAAGTTTTTACTTTTAGTAATGTGAAACCCAATTCAGCACATTTTAATGCCTTTGCTGAGGTCATGGAGGTTACAAAATACACAGGACTGTAATACAATGCTCGCCTGATACTCTCTGAGTACTACTAGGTGGCTTACCTCTATGACTTTGAGCACAGCCTTGGATTCCACGTCCTAGGAATAACGTTAAATTGCATCTAATGGCGAGGTTGTAATTCTGAAGCTCTGGGGATTGTTGAGTAACCCTTCAACGCCATTACTCCCAGTTCCACCCTGACTCTGTGTGGTAGTGCCAGCTAAGGTCCCATCTATGGGTTAAATAGAAACATGAGTTTGAAAAATTGTCGTATCAAGTTTAAAGAACCAAGTCTGCTCTAATATTTGCCTATTGCTGTAGGAAGAATAGCTCGATTCATACCTTTCCCAAAGGTATTGATGCTACGTTAAATCCCAATGGTCTCATCCAGGAGTTTAACTCTGTTAGATGTGTCTACCATTACACCATGAGCATCTCTGTCTATCTATAACCCCCAAAGGTTGATATGTCATTAAACAAAGAAACCAAAACAAAATAAAATAAACTTGGTAAACTTTGAACCAGAATCTGTATTATGCCTCAGATACGTGTTGGGATTGTCTTCCTTTGCCAGCAAAGTTATCTTCCCTTTGGGTTCCCGTTTTTGTCCACCAGGGTTTTTTTGGTATTTAAGCGTCTATTTTGAACTCTCGGCCTCTTCTTCTTCTACAGCATCACACGCACATGGGTTAGACTTTTATGTCTACACCCTTCTCGTGTGGGGGCCTCTGTCCCCAACGCAACGCTAGTAAGTGACATTGCCCTATGGACTCTCCATAACTATCCATTACTTCTATATGTATTTTTGTATACCTCCCTATTGTATCTCTATTCACGAATGTGTCTTTTTATATCTTCTTTGTATTTCTGTTATACGTATAATTTCCATGTGATTGTGTATGTAACACTCGTCTCGGAGTTGTTTTGTTCAACTTATTATAACTTTGAACCTTACACGTGGTTCAAAGTTAACTGACCTGAAAAAATGTAAATGTTTTTTAGATAAAATAACTGGTGCATAATCTTTTATTCATCAATATATCAACACTGAAAATTTCATTAAATTCTGTTTATTCCAGTTTTTGGTATT
>CM042169.1:64970180-64972680 GCA_023376005.1 Doryteuthis pealeii
ATACGAAAAATACGAAAAAACAAACAAGAAAAAACGAAAAATATGAACAAAAAAAAAAAAAAAAAGAAAAATATTTGAAAATTTCATTGTTTCAAAAAACAAAAAATAACAAAAATACAAAAAAAAAAAAAAAAAAAGAAAAGTTAGTTGAACATTTTATTATGTTGGGAAAAAAAACCCAAAATACGAAAAATACGAAAAAAAAAAAAAACAAAAAAAAACGAAAAAAAAAAAACGAAAAATATGAACAAAAAGAAAAAAAAAGAAAAAAATGAAAAAATATTTGAACATTTCATTGTTTTGAATAAAGAATAGAAAAGAAAAATATGAAAAGAAAAAAAGAAAAAAAAGGAAAAAGCATTTTATTATTTTGGAAAAAAAAAAGAAAAAAAAAAAATACGAAAATACGAAAAATGAAAAACGAAAATACGAAAAAAAAAAAAAATAAAAATAGAAATAAATAAAAAAATAAAAATAAAACGAAAAAATATTGGAACATATTATTTGGAAAATAAAGAAAAAAGAAAAAAAAAAAGAAAAAAAACCGAAAAAACACGAAAAAAAAAGGAAAAACAAAATAGTCTACAATAATTTGAACATTTTATTATTTTTGAAAAGAAAAAAAGATAAAAAAGAAAGAAATAGTCTGTAATAAATAGCATTCCTGTCATGAACCATTCACATGGAATTCTCCAAGTCAGATTTACCTCCCTTGATTGTCAAAGACACAAACTTTGATTCCTTTCCTTTTACTTGACCAGAATTTCTAAGTGCAGAATTTAATTTTACCAAATCTTTCCTTGGAGATTTCTTTGTTCACATGACTCATAATTTTAAGCGACACCAACAACTGAACAAGAACGACTAACAGAAAAGACCAAATGAACGACATGTTTTTTTTGGCTCAGGTGACATGTGAAAATGGCGATGAGGATAGGGGTGTTGGCTTCATTTAATTGTTGGGGGAAATTTAGTGTTTTGCCTTTTGCTGTAATTTTACCAGCACAAATTGTTTTTTTAAATTTTCTATTGTCTTTGGGTTCCAGGAATTTTCTTTTGTAGTGTCAACATTTTAAATTTGGGAATTAATTAGACCAGAGAGAGAGAGAGAGAGAGAGAGAGAGGAGAGAGAGAGGGGGGATAGATAGGAAGAATGAGAGAGAGAGGGGGTTGAAAGAGAGAGGTAGAAAGAGAGAGTGAGAATAGAAACAGAGAGAGATAGGGAGAGGAACAGAGAGAAAAAACAGAGGGAGAGAAAGAGAGATAGAGAGGGATGCAGAAGAGAGAGAGAGAGAGAGAGAGGGGGGACAGACAGACAGACAGACAGACAGAGACAAGAGAGACAGAGAGAGAAAGAAAGAATAATGACAAGGATGAATTGTCATGAAAGGTATCAGCAGGGCGAGAGGGAGAGAGAGAATGGGATAGAGAAAGAGAGAGAGAGAGGGATACAGACAGAGGGAAAGACACACACAAGGAGAGAGAGAGAGAGGGAGAGAGGGACAAAGACAGGGGTAATAGAAAGAGAGAGTGCGAGAGAAAGGAGTATCGAGAGAAATAGAGAGAGTGAGAGAGAAAGAGAGGGGGACAAGACACAGAAAGAGACATACGGAAAGAGAGAGAGAGAGAGAGAGAGAGAAGAGAGAGAGAGAGAGAGAGAGAGAGAATATATGATACCATATGTAACTAAAGAGACAGAAAGTGGGAAGAAGGGGGAGAGTCAGAGAGAGAGAGAGAGAGAAGGGGCATATAGAGAAAGCGATAGAGAGAGGAGTAGCGAGGGACAGAGAGAGAGAGAGAGAGAGAGAAGAGAGAGAGAGAGAGAGAGAGAGAGAGAGAGAGAGAGAGAGAGGCAAAGAGTGAGGCAAAGAGAAAGAAAGAAAGAAAGAAAGAGAGAGTGTCAGAAAAAGAGAAAGAGACAGGGGGGAGCGGTAGAAAGAGGAGTAGCGAGAGAAAAATAGAGGGAGACAGAAAGGGAAGAGAGAGAGAGAGAGAGAGAGAGAGAGAGAGAGAGAGAGAGAGAAAGGGGAAGAGATAGTAGAGATAGTAGAGAAATAGATAGATAGATAGAGAGAGAAGAGAGAGGAGAGAGAGAGAGAGAGAGAGAGAGAGAATAATGACAAGGATGAATTTGTCATGAGCAGCAGCAGCAGCAGCCAAATTATTTGCAGTAAAAAAAAAACATTTAAAAAAAACAACACCAAAAACCTGACAAAAGCGAATCAGTTGGAGAAGAGGCAGAATTGGAAGGAGGAAGTTAAATAAGGAAAAAAAAAAAAGGTTTCTCCCTTGAGTTAACGAACTGGCAAAGACACTTCTTGCTTTGTATTCATCAAAGTTTTTAAAGAATTGTGACGCTGCTGATGAAAAAAAAATTGGAAGAGGAGTTCCTTGTTAGGAATTCACAAGATTTTGGAATTCTTTTCTTTTTCTTTTCTTCACAGAAGTGAAAGGGACTTCCTGTTAGAGAGTTCATCAGCAGATTCTATTTCATATATAT
>CM042169.1:64980180-64987680 GCA_023376005.1 Doryteuthis pealeii
ATATGCCGTAAAAAAACAAACCAAACCAAACTATTATTCGAGAGTGAGTTGTTATCTGTAAAATCGTCGGGGTGGCCTAAAATCGGCAAAGGTATGAATTCAACTATTCTCCCTCCATTTATGGAGAAATAGTAGGGTGGCCTGTTAAAAAGCTGGTAAACTCATTTAAGAGAATTGTCAATGTGCCACATCCTGCTTGTGGGGAGGGATTGGTAAATGCGTACTCTACAAAAATGGAATCCTCGATGTTCTTAGGTTTATTATAAAAGAAAATAAAAGAAAAATTATTATCAAAAATTTAATAAAAATTTCTATAAAAATCTTATAGTCATTAACACTGTTGATTTGTTTACTTATAGAGCTATTGCCATAGAGTTCAATACGTAAAGTAAGTCGTCGGGTGATCTGAAGTCGGTATCAGCCAATCAGCAAGTGTGTCTATCCCCTTTTTAATAGCGCTAGACCAAGGAGATTGTTTTTTTGGCGTTGAGGTGGAGCGCCGCACTTACCATCAGCTCCTTACTTTACCGCACAGATCCCTGTGCTACTCATACGCTGAGTTGGTGAAGACCGGTATCGAACTAGGAACCTTGTGGTTTCTAGCCGAACGCTCTACCGACTGAGCTAACCCGGCCCCTTTGAATCACCCTCGTATATGTTTCAAGCACTTAATCACTTTAGATAGTATCTCACAATAATATGTTAATCTCTGTGATTTGAACAAATCAAGTAAAACCTTACAAAAATGCTGAAGTAATATTCTCTTTTCGACGAATGAGAGAGAGAGAGAGAGAGAGAGAGAGAGAGAGAGAGAGAGAGAGAGAGAAAGACAGACAGACAGACAGAGACAGAGACAGAGAGAGAGAGAGAGAGAGAGAGAGAGAGAGAGAGAGAGAGGAGAGAGAGAGAGAGAGAGAGAGAGAGAGACCCAGACAGAGACAGAAAGCCAGAGAAGATTGTTGAATTTTTTTTAATATGAGGTGTGTTAAAAACCCACTCCTATTTATAGACTCGGCAAGAACTATGTGATCAAACTCTTGGCCAATCACTGGCAGTACTCTGCTGCTAATACAACACTTAAACCAACAGTACTGGCCATAACTACTTCGACTTTCGTGGACCACAGACATAGGATTAAATCACTGGACCTTTAACAATACGCAGGATAGGGCTTATTCGCAGGATAGGACTTATTCGCTTACCAAAGGATTCCATAACTCAGGACTTACTTACTTTAAGCCCTTTTCAACTGGCCAAGGATGGCATTTAAAAATTTAATAAAGATATATAGAGAGATGGAGAGAAAAATAGTGATGAGGAGTCAAATGAAGACTACACAAAAATGATTCAAATCAACTGTATCTGGTTTAAAACAAAAGAAAGGCAATGGGTTAAAACAAGAGAGAGAGAGAGAGAGAGAGAGAGAGAGAGAGAGAGAGAGAGAGAAGAGAGAGAGAGAGAGAGAGAAAACAAGAAAACAATTGAATAATAAGTCTGTAACGATAAATAAAATGGCGGTTGCCGAATGTTTGAAAAAGCATTCCAAAAATGCAATAACGGAACTAACAGATGCTGAATTCAAAATCGAGCGCCAAAAAGAAGAAGCGGGAATTCCAGGAAGAAGGAGGAGAATTGAGTTTTGAGGATGACAAGCAAGTAGTCGTCACGCAAACAAGTCAGCTCCATTATCGGAAAATGAAAGAAGACAAAATATGAACTTTTAAAACAAGAACAATGAAAAGGACTTTGCCCGGTAACCTGTACTACATTTTTGTAAATTTATTTAATACAGGTTGTTTATTTAAATATGACTTCGTTATTTCTCCATTGTGTTGAATCATGTTTGATGCTAGTAAGATGTGTACAACATATATATAAAATATATATAAAACACGACTTACTACAAGTCCCTCCCCCGCCTGTACCCACTTAAAATGAAAATAGTTTTTATTCACAAAATATATTTATGTTTATTTAAATAAAAGGATGTTGGGACCAAGTAACCAATAACTATTTTTTAAATCAAAATCAAAAACTATTATTAGTATAAAAACGTGCCTTTGGGTTGTAAATATATATGAACAAACTTAACAAATCTTACAGGGCTTTTTTTTTACTTCCAAACACGTTATTAAAAAACAAAAAAACTGTGTAACACTATCGATAATTAATAAAAAAACATTGAATTTGGTATTTTAGCAAGCCCCTAACGGGTCTAATGATGCCTGATGGTTTGCAACTTTGAAAATTTTGGTTAACTTTAAAAATTGTGCTTAATGCAAAAACCCGTCTGTTGTTTGTAAACAAACGACCAGGAGTTTAACGGTGAAAATTAAAAGGTGTTGCTTTCAAAACAGCTCCCATCTGGGGTGCTTATTGTTTACTTGGTCCAGAATTTTAATAAATACACGTCCGGTATTATATATTTATTTATTTTCTTTTAAATTACTTTTTACTCTCGAACTTTTTTTTTCAGTAGCAAGTTAACTAAAACGTTTACAAATAACTCAATAAGCCAAAACGATCTTTGAAAAATTATTAGTATTAGATAGGAATACTTAAAACCATATAACTGTAAATTATTTGCAATAACAACAGTTACATGAATTGTGTACTTCTCTCTCGCCCGAGATAATCTTGGTAATCTGATCTGTGCACTAATTTATTTCATTATATTAAGGTTGTACAGGGTCAGGCAAAATGATCTGACACATTTGTAGGTTAAATAAAAGGCAAATAAAGTAAAGAAACAAAAAAGTGTTTTTATTTTCGAAAAGTACATATAATACCATTTCTTTTCATGTAATGCCATTTTGTTTTTTTTCTTTATAATGTCATTGTTTTTCGTTTCTTTTTCAGTTGCTGCCATGAATTGGACTGGTGAGCATCGCGCTTTCATTGTGGAAACGTTTATCAACATCATTTTGTATGGATGCATCTGAAGATCATTGTGAAGAATTCTTCGCAAACTTCTTTCGGAAAGTCTAAGAGCCTGAGCGTGTTTAAATGTGGAACGGAGTGGAGACTGTTGAACTGAAGCTCTTACCGCTGCCACATATTCTGGAGTTTTAGCGGTGCGTGGTCGGACGGTTGATTTTCGTTTCAATGCAGACCCAGTAGCTCTGAAGTTGGTAACCCATAACAAGATCGTGTTTCGAGCTGGTACGGGATCATGTCTACCAAGATTGAAGTGCAAACGGAACGCTCTTTGTGTTGCAGTTACAGATTCGTTTGTTTTGATAAACGTTTCCACAATGAAAGCGCGATGCTCATCAGTCCAATTCATGGCAGCAACTGAAAAAGAAAACGAAAAACAATGGCGTTATAAAGAAACAAACAAAATGGCATTATATGAAAAAAAATGGCATTATATGCACTTTTTGAAAATAAAACACTTTTTGTTTCTTTATTTCATTGCATTTTATTAAACCTACACAATGTGTCAGATAATTTTTGCCTGACCTGTATATTCTTGCACGTTCTGTTAATCTTGAAATTTGCCAGAAAAAATATATATTCAAAAGAATCAATTGTAATTTTAAAAATATCTTTGGTGTCTACATTCCATGGATTCCATGAATTCTTGCCATTTCTTTGATATTTACTAAGCTTTGATTAGTACAGCACAAAATAAAATAGAGGTGTGGGTGGAAGTGGGGAATTAAGAAGATTATATTGCACTAATCATTAAAGCCTACCATGTCGTGAAAAGAAGATCTACATAGTAATATTTTCAAGGGTTTGAAAACTGATTTTCCAATGGAAGATATTTCAGTTTCAAGCCAAATTAATTTCTTTTGATTTTTCTTTTCCTTTGTAGACCTCATTGTTCTCATTCCCTTACTCTTCTTTTAAAACTATTTATATATTTTTAACCATTGTTCTTTTTCTTTTTCTTTTTCTTTTTTTCTTTTTTTTCTTTTTTACTTTTTCTTTCTTTCTTTTTCTTTCTTTTTCTTTCTATTTTACTTTTTCTTTTTTTTCTTTTTTACTTTTCTTTTTTTTCTTACTTACTTGCTCTCTGTCTCTTGTGTCTCTGTCTCTGTCTGTCTGTCTCTCTCTCTCTCTCCCTTTGATATCTATTATTTAAGTTCTTCGGCTCTTTCCCCTTATGTGTGCATATATCTTCTTTTTCTTTCTCTTCTTCACATTGTCCTTTTATCTTTCTTTCTTTCTTTCTTTCTTTCTTTCATTTTTTCTCTCCTCCTCCTCTTCCATGTCTCTCTCTCTCTATCTCTCTTTTATTTCTGTCTTCACCTGATTATTCTTCCTCTTCTTCCTATTGTCTTTATATATCTTTCTTCACTCTCTCCATCTCCCTCTTTCCCTTTCCTTTTTCATTTCCATCTTCATCTACTTTTCCTGTCTCTTCTTCCTATTGTCTTTTATCTTTCTTTCTTTCATTCCCCCCGCTCTCACACTACTCCCATTCTCTCTCTCTCTCTCCTCTCTCTCTCTCTCTCTCCTCTCCTCTCTCTCTCTTCCTCGCTTTTTTTATTTCCATCTTCATCTTCTTTTACTCTTCTCTATTCCTTTATTCTATTCATTCTTTCTCCTATTCCATCATTCACTATATTCCTTCATTCATTTTATTCATCCATTCTCTCTATTCCTTCATTCTTTCTCTCCATTCTTTCTCTTTATTCCAACATTCACTTTATTTATTCTTTTTTTATTCCTTCATTCCTTCTATTCCCATTCTCTCTATTCCTTCATTCATTCTATTACATTCTCTCTCTCTCTATTCCTCATTCACTATAATTCCTTCTTTCTCTTTTATTCCTTCATTCATTCTATTCGTTCATTCTCTCTATTCGTTCATTCATTATATTCCATTCGTTCTGTTCCGTCATTCTCTCTATTCCTTCATTCATTCTATTCCAATTCTTTCTATTCCCTCATTCTCACTATTCGTTCATTCATTCTATTCCATTCTTTCTCTCTATTCCCTCATTCACTCTATTCCTTCTTTCCTTTTATTCCTTCATTCATTCTATTCGTTAATTCTCTCTATTCCTTCATTCATTGTATTCCATTCCTCCTATTCCATCATTCCTCTATCCATCATTCATTCTATTCCAATTCTTTCTATTCCCTCATTCTCTCTATTCCTTCTTTCATTCTATTCCTTCTTTTCTCTATTCGTTTTTCCTTTTTATCCTTATTCATTCTATTCGTTCATTCTCTCTATTTCGTTCCTTCATTGTATTCCATTCTCCTATTCCATCATTCTCTCTATTCCTTCTCTTCATTCTATCCGATTCTTTCTATTCCTCCATTCTCTTATTTCTTCATTCATTCTATTCCAATTCGTTCTATTCACCCATTCTCTTTATTCCTTCATTCATTCTATCCATTCTCTCTATTCCTCATTCACTCTATTCCTCTTTCCTTTTATCCTCTCTTCTCTCTAATTCCTTCATTATTCCCTTGTCCCCTTTTATCTTACTTCCATCTTTCTCTTTGTATTCATTTTTCTCTTTTCTTCTCTGTTCTCTTAGAAACATTACCCAGTTTCTCTTCACAATTCTTTCTCTGCTATAAAATTCTTCATCACTTGATAACCATTTTAAATAATTCACAAGATTCTGTGAATCACATTACCAAATCCAGAATAATAATTGAAAAATTACGAAAAAACAAAAAACAAAACAAAACAAAAAGAACCAATGAATGAAAATGCATTAATGTTCTCATATAAATAAACAATAAAAGTCAATTCCATTTATTATGTCCTGAGAAACCAGGCCAATAAAAATGAGAATATTAAAGAAAACCACCCGTGACTCACTTGTTAATCGAATATTGAGTGTCTACAAACATTAGGAGACATAGATCATTTATTTATGCTCTGAAATTCTCTGATATATTCATACAAATATGTAAATATATGTGGGGGGGGGGTGAATTGTATGGGTATATGCATAAAGAATGTATACCTTTGACAGAACGCATATTGATAGAGATCTGTAAGCAATAATGCCTCACAATTGGATTGTTAATATTTCTTGTATACACCACCGCCAACAACCCACACACGATTAATGCGCAAAATACAATATCTATCTATCTATCTATCTATCTATCTATCTATCTACTTATCAATTAAATATCTTGTTCTGTTCATATCTATCAACTTATCTATCTCATTTTCTATCTATCTATCTATCTATCTATCTATCTATCTACTTATCAATTTACATATCTCCTTCTGTTCAATCTATCAATCTATATATCTCATTTTCTTTCTTTTTTTCTTTCTTTCTATCTATCTATCTATCTATCTATCTATCTACTCTCCGTCTATCTATATACTTATCCATCTATATATCTTTCTGTTCATATCTATAATCTATCTATTTCATTTTCTATCTATCTATCTATCTATCTATCTATCTATCTACTTATAAAATCTATTTATCTTATTCTGTTCATATCTATCAACCTATCTATCTCATTCTCTGTCTACCTATCATCTATCTATCTATCTATAATATAATATCTAATCAATTGATTTTTCTCCTTCTGTTCATATCTATCAATCAATATATATCATTTTTTTTATATCTATCTATCTATCTATCTACTTATCAATCTCTATCTCATTCTGTTCATATCTATCAATCTATCAATCTCATTTTCTATCTATCTATCTATCTATCTATATATCTATCTATCTATCTATCTACTTAACATCTATATATCTCCTTCTGTTCATATCAATCAATCTATATATCTCTTTTTCTTTATATCTACCTACCTACCTACCTATCTATCTACTATCTATCTATCTATCTATCTATAATATATATCTATCTATCTATTATTATCTCTCCGTCTATCTATCTACTTACAACTATATATCTCATTCTGTTCATATCTCTCAACCTATCTATCTCATTTTCTATCTATCTATCTATCTATCTATCTATCTATCTATCTATCTATCTATCTACTTATCAATTTAAATATCTCCCTCTGTTCATATCTATCAATCTATATACTCATTTTCTTTCTTTCTTTCTTTCTATCTATCTATCTATCTATCTATCTATCTCTCCGTCTATCTATATACTTATCCATCTATATATCTCATTCTGTTCATATCTATCAATCTATCTATCTCATTTTCTATCTATCTATCTATCTATCTATCTATCTATCTATCTATTCTACTTATCAACTATTTATCTTATTCTGTTCATATCTATCAACCTATCTATCTCATTCTCTGTCTACTATCTATCTATCTATATATATATATCTATATCTAATCAATTGATTTTTCTCCTTCTGTTCATATCTATCAATCTATATATATCATTTTTCTTTATATCTATCTATTATCTATCTACTTATCAATCTCTATCTCATTCTGTTCATATCTATCAATCTATCTATCTCAATATTCCGTCTATCTATCTATCTATCTATCTATATAATCTATCTATTCAATTGATTTTATCTCCTTCTGTTCATATCTATCAATCTACGTATCTC
>CM042169.1:64997680-65012680 GCA_023376005.1 Doryteuthis pealeii
ATTTTAAAGCAGAAATTATTTTTAAAGAACATGATTTTAAAACAGGTCTGATTCCTATGCAAGTATGATTTTAAAGCAGACATCATTTTAAAGTAGGAATGATTTTTTAAAAAGACATGATTTCAGGATTTTAAGGCAGGCCAGATATTAAAGCAGGCCTGATCGAAAAGCAAATATCATTTTAAAGCAGGCATAATTTTAAAGTAAGACTTGATTTTAAAGCAGGCCTTATTCCTATGCAAGCATGGTTTTAAAGTATATTTTTTATGATAATTCTGAGCATGGTTTTACAGCAAACATAATTTGGAATGAATTTTAAAAAGCAGCCAGGATTTTAAAGCAAACACGATCTTAAAGCAGGCATAATTTTAAAGCAGAAATGATTTTTTAAAAAGACATGATTTTAAAGCAGGCTACATATTAAAGCAGGCTCGATTCATATGCAAGCTTAATTTTAAAGCAGGCATCATTTTAATGTAGGCATCATTTTAAAGCAGAAATGATTTATAAAAGACATGATTTTAAAGCAGGTCTGATTCCTATGAAAGCATGATTTTAAAGCAGACATCGTTTTAAAGTAAACATCATTTTAAAGTAGGAATGAATTTTAAAAAGACATGATTTCAAGGCAATCAGGATTTTAAGGCAGGCCAGATATTAAAGCAGACCTGATCATAAAGCAAGCATCATTTTAAAGCAGGCATAATTTTAAAGTAAGAATGATTTATTAAAGACCTGATTTTAAAGCAGGCCTTATTCTTATGCAAGCATGATTTTAAAGCAATCATGATTTCAAATTAGGCCTGATGCAGGCATAATTCTAAAACAGGCGTCATTTTTAAAAAGACATGTTTTAAAAGTACTAATGATTTTAAAGTCTGATTTAAAAGCAAATATGACTTTAAAGTCGGCATTGTCTTAAAACAGGGCTGATTTTAAAGTAAAAATGATTTTTAAAAAGACATGGTTTTAAAGCAATTATGGTTTTAAAGTAGACCTGATTTTAAAGTAAACATAATTTTTAAAAATACATAGTTTTTAAAAGCCGTCACGGTTTTATAGCAGGTCCGCTTTTAAAGAAGACGTTTTAAAAACAGACCTTATTTTAAAGCAGGTCTGATTTTAATAGCATGTTTTAAGAACTATGTCTGTTTTAAAGCAAGCATATTTTAAAACAAATCTTATTCTAAAGCAGGTCTGATCTAAAATCAAGCATTTTACAGAAAGTTTAAATGGGCTTAGAGTATTGATATAATCAGTTGGCATTTATCATCTAATATTATGAAAAGAGTTTTATTTGGATTATTCAGACAATTGTCCTCATCTTTATTGTTATCTGTACAACATTTCGGCCAATGTGCCCTCCGGCATTCTTCGGGTATTTCTTGTCGGACTCAGGAGACCTCTCGATCTCGGTAACCTTCTTGTCGGACTCGGGCACCTACTCGAACCCGGAAACCTTTTTGTCAAACTCGGGGACCTTCTTATCGTAATTGGGAGCCATCACGGAACTTTGATCCTAACCCTTTGTTCAGTCTACAGAAGTATCCTGTTCTCATTCCGCTAACCATAGCTGGGGTACAGGTGTTAAGCTGTGTTAATTATTATTCTATCTTACTGTCACCCTTGGCCAGGATTGAACCTGTAACCTAGAGATAACTTTCACTTCTTCTTCTTCTTCTTCTTCTTCTTCTTCTTCTTCTTGCGCCAACACTATTAGTTCTTCTTCTTCTTCTTTCTTCTTCTTCTTCTTCTTCTTCTTCTTCTTCTTCTTCTTCTTCTTCTTCCAATACTATTAAGCTCTTCTTCTTCTTCTTCTTCTTCTTCTTCTTGTTTCAACACTCTTTTCTTTCTTCTTCTTCTTCTTCTTCTTCTTCTTCTTCTTCTTCTTCTTCTTCTTCTTCTTCTTCTTCTTCTTTCTTCTTCTTCTTCTTCTTCTTCTTCTTCTTCTTCTTCTTCTTCTTATTCTTCTTCTTCTTCTTCTTCTTCTTCTTCTTCTTCTTCTTTCTTCTTCTTCTTCTTCTTCTTTTTTCTCTTCTTCTTCTTCTTCCTTCTTTTTCTTCTTCTTCTTCTTCTAGCTCCAACACTATTCTTTTCTTCTTCTTCTTCTTCTTCTTCTTCTTCTTCTTCTTCTTCTTCTTCTTCTTCTTCTTTCTTCTTCTTCTTCTTCTTCTTAACTATTCTTCTTCTTCTTTTCTCTTCTCCAATACTATTAAGCTCTTCTTCTTCTCAAAAATCAGAGAAATTATGAAAATGATAAAGTACATTTTCCTTCTCTGATAAAATGTTTTGTCAAAGTATTTGAGAGTTTTTGACATCAAAAGTTTTCTTCATTATATTAAAAGAGTGAAAAGACTTTTACCAAAGGGAAAAGTAATCAAAATGATAAAAAGTGATTAAAATAAAAACGGATGATCCTTTTGATCTTCTTTATTAGGAACATCGATGAATTTTTAATTTTTCTGCCTTTTTTTATTTTTCACAGTTCTAAGTAAATTGGTCATCTGAAATTGGCTTCAATCTATTTGGAGTCGTTTTTACAAAAGATCTTAATGATTAAAAAGACACAGAGATAAATGTTTTAATCATTATTTATTCAATGGTCTTGAAAAATACATAAATACTATTATATATTTCTTGTGTGTGTATGTGTATGCACATGTATCCTCACTCTATGTCACTGTCTGTCTGTCTGTCTGTCTCTCTCTCTCTCTACAGTCACAGATGCAGACTATGCGGATGACCTTGCACTTCTTACAGATAAACCGGCACAGGCTGAGTGACTGCCTCATAGCCTCGAGGAGGCAGCAAAAAACATCGGCCTCTTTGTGAACTCCGATAAAACAGAGTTCATGAGCTTCAAAAAGAAAGGAGACATCTCCACACTAGACGGTAAGCCCCTTAAGCCAGCAGAACAATTCACATACCTAGGTAGTAATATCTCATCCACAGATGACGATATTAATGCACGAATAGGAAAGGCATGGCTGGCCACAAACAAATTGTCAGTCATATGGAAATCTGATCTTACTGACAAGCTGAAGCGACATTTTTTTCCAGGCTGTAGTCATATCAGTACTGCTGTATGGCTGCACCACCTGGGCCCTGACGAGGCGCCTTGAGAGTAAGCTAGATGGGACCTGCACAAGAATGTTGCGTGTAGTACAGAACAAGTAGTGGAAACAGCACCCCACAAGGGAGCAGCTGTATGGTCACCTGCACCCTATCTCCCAGATCATGAGTGTGAGACGGACTAGACATGCAAGACACTGCTGGAGAAGCAAGGACGAACTCATAAGCGATGTTCTCCTGTGGAAGCGAACACATGGACGTGCTAGTTTGGGCCGCCCAGCAAGGACCTACATTGACCAACTATGTAAAGATGCTGGCTGCAGCAAGGAAGAACTCCCAGGGGCAATGAATGATAGGGAAGTTTGGCGAGAGATTGTCATGGATATCCGTGCTGCCTGCACGACACGATGATGATGATGATGATGATATATCCAAAATTCAGGTGAGGAAATATTCCTTACGGCGTAGTAGTTTTGAAAATATCGTAGTTTGCAGAGCTCAATGTGTGATCTTATTGTCAGAGTCATAGAGCAAAATTATGTCGGTAGGTTCGCTAAAACAATCTATAATGCTAAAAATCTAAATATTCTCTTATTTTTTCCCGATATATATATATATATATATATATATATATTATATATATATATATAGAGAGAGAGAGAGAGAGAGAGAGAGATCAGATGATTGGTTTGGTTTGGTTTGTTTTGTTTTACGGCATATGAACCTCAGTGGGTCATTTAATGCCGATAAAGTTTTGAAATAAATTAATTCTTAATGGATAATACAATTTTTTTATAAATACATTTTTATATTTAACCCATAGATGGGACCCTAACACGTACTACCACTCCGGGTCAGAGTGGACCAGAGAGCAATGGTGATGAAGGGGTGCTCCACATTCCCCAAACCTCCAAAACTGGAACCTCACCATCAGATAGAGTTTAACGTCATTCCCAGGACATGTAGACCCGCAGTCAATAGGGTTGGGAAAATCATATAGGTGCTAGGGCTTGACGTGTCCAGCCGATTGATCGGAAGAGATCAGATGAGTCTAATTTTCAATGTATATAATGTATCTATATATATATATATATATATATATATATATATATATATATATTGTGTGTGTGTGTGTGTGTGTGTTTGTTATATATATATATGTGTGTGTTTGTTATATATATATGTAGTAAGTTGTGTGATAAGTTTATTAGCCGACGCTGCAGCGTTTCGATCTATTAATTAGATCGAAACACTGCAACGTCGGCTAATAAACTTACCACTCAACTTATTTAAACCTGTTTTTTCAATTTTCTTAATATACTACATACTGTCGTATTCACTTCATCTTATATATATATATATATAAATATATATATATATATATATATATATATATATATATATATATATATATATATGTCTATAATATATATATTTTTGGGAAGTAAAGTATGAAATGAAAAAGAATCTGTGTTGGCTGTTAAGTGTTAAGTTCCATTTTTATTTCATACAATATTTCGAAAGAACGATCTTGGTTTCCTGTGTATGACGTTAAACTCACCGTGATGTTTAAGTTATGGAGCTCCAAGTAATGTGGAGTACTCCTTTTTCGCCATTACACCCAGGTCCACTTTAACCCGGAGTGGTAGTACTTGTTAGGGTCCCATATCTGGATTAAATAGAAAAACATGAGTCTAAAAAACATATGTAAAAAATTGAGTTTATAAAGAAATAAATGATTACCATCAAAGAATGAATATAAACTAAACGTTTCAGCGATGCAAATAGATTTTTGATTTAGTGTGTCCTGGGACGCACATATTTGCTTTGAATAAGTCCCCAGGAAATTTGATGGGTCCCTGCATGAGTTTCTTAATAAATTGTAGGGTTTTTTATGATCAGGAGAAACGACTAAAACCGTCTAACTCCTTACTTGTAACCTATCCTGTATAATTCGTTTCTAAGAAACTATTGAAATATATTTACAGTTAGCTTGAAGTTGTGGGTGTAGAAAAAGAAAAAAAAACTGGGACGCATGAATATTATTTTACTGTGTCCTTTTTATTTTTATGCCACAGGGACGCAGGACGCGTACCTATCAGAATCTCTGCGTCTTTGGCATAAAATAACCCAACAAGGGTTGACATGCCGTAAAAAACCTACCAACAAACCAACCATCTTGTTTCTTTATCAAATATCAATTCCCTCTGGGGATATTTTTCAGAATCACGAGTGTTTGTTTTTCCAAATGGTCTGGATCTTTCTTTTATTTTCTCGCCATTGTCGTCTCTCATCTCCAGTCTGAGTGGGAGGATCGGGATAATGTCGATAATCACCATTTACGGCGATCAAGTCTGCGGCAAGAGACAGTGGGTTAGCGGGTTTTGTCTAATAAAATCTGTTTCTTCATCAGTGACACACAGACACATAAGTACGCCTAGTGCAATGTCCCTCCGCTTTAAAACGAGGAATATGAAATATGAAGTGTGTTTCACAAAGAGGACAACTCGAAAAGTTACTTACTTAATGAACGGATGGGAAATAATTTGAATGTTTATCGCTCCATTCTGCAATAGAGTGGAAAGATATCTTTTGAGGTCAGTGCTTCAGTTTTATCAGGAAAAATCATCTCTTTTCATGAATAACAAAATACGCCAAAGTTTAAGATCAACCATATTTACCGATGCGATTATGTTAAATGGCATAATCATGTATCTAATAATCAATAGTGTCTTCTTTTTAGACAGTTGAACACTTAGCGATCATTTAGTCTAAAGCTGAAAAAATATATTTGCCTCAGGGTTAGGGTCATGGGACAGTTTGGATTAAAGTGTAAACAACAGGATTTAGAAGATATATTACTAATTATTATATACTGATTTATTTGAACTGGTCTCTTTATCTTAGTGTTTATTGTTATTATGGAAATGTTTCAGCCTTTCGACTCTCCAGTCTTCTTCAGTTGGTAGTGATATTCATTCATAGCCTCTTGGAGTGTGCGAATATCAATAATATATGATGTACCGCTGGACTCCTATAATTACCAAGTTATAGGCAATTAAATTTGAAGACAACAACAGCAATAGAAGATAAAGGAACATATATTCAAAATGGTACAAAATGTTGCAAACTTAATGGCGTTTGCGGCCAGACTTATCTTGCTGAGGGTTTTGGAAGGTATAGAGAGTGACTGGAAAATACGACTCGCTGGTAGACTGCTCAAAACTATAAGAGACTTTCGTCAATTTAGGCAGTTATTTAGTTAATTTAGGCGCCAATATCGGCGATTCACCCTCTGGTGCCAAGGGCAGATAATTTATCTAACATTTTTTTCCGATAGGTGGAAGCTATGTTAAATGGCATAATAATGTTTTTTAATAATCAATAGTGTCTTCTTTTTAGACAGTTGAACACTTAGCGATCATTTAGTCTAAAGCTGAAAAAATATATTTGCCTCAGGGTTAGGGTCATGGGACAGTTTGGATTAAAGTGTAAACAACAGGATTGAGGAGATATATTACTAATTATTATATACTGATTTATTTGAACTGGTCTCTTTATCTTAGTGGTTATTGTTATTATGGAAATGTTTCAGCCTTTCGACTCTCCAGTCTTCTTCAGTTGGTAGTGGTATTCACTCGTGGCCTCTTGGTGTATGCGAATATCAAATTTAAGTTTCCAGAATATGATGTTCCGCTGGACTCCTATAATTCCCAAGTTATAGGCAGTTAAATTTGAAGACAACAACAGCAATAGAAGATAAAAGAACATATATTCAAAAAGGTACAAAAAGTTGCAAACTTAATGGCGTTTGCGGCCAGACTTATCTTGCTGAGGGTTTTACAACAAGTACAACAAGTTGCAAACTTAATCGGCTAACGATTGGCAAGTATATATGCCTTTTGTAAGCATGGCTAAATTTTAATTACTTGCAAAGTTCCCAGTGGATCACCTTCCTGTCCAGGCATATTTAGTTTTTATTTCCTTTCGTGCCAGTTTGCTGCCAGGTTAATTTAGAATATGTTTCTTTAATAATTAGCATAAAACATTTTAACAGTCTTGTGGTCTGACTGGTCTCAAAAATTGACTGTAATTGGGGGATTTGTTTTGAATCTCAAAGTCCCAGAGAATTTTATGTATCTCATTTTCTAGAACAGGCTTGTGTATATTCTTTTTGTCAACAGGGCTAAATTTAAATCTTTTGCACACTTCTCAGTGGATTACCTTTCCTACCCAGTCAATTCTATATTTTAATTCCTTTTGTGTCGGTTTGCTGCTAGATTAATTCAGTGTATGTTTCTTTAATAATTAGCATAAACATCTGCTAAGTAATTCAGTTCTCTTTTAAATCCTATTTATTTGACACCTAGTTTCTAGGGTGGGGTCATCTGCTAAGGAATTCATCCCAATTACTTGTGAGGTTCTCTTTTAAATTCTATTTATATGACTCATAGTTTTATGGAAGGTTCATCTTCCATCTTCACATTTCACCTTTCACCTTTCACCTGGTAACCTAAGATCTAACTGATCTGTTAAATTTCGGCTAACGATTGGTAAGTATATATACTTTTTGTCAGCATGGCTAAATTTTAATCTCTTGCACAGTTCCCAGTGGATCATCTTTCCTACCCACTCATGTCTCTATTTTAATTCATTTTGTACCAGTTTGCTACCAGATTAATTAAAATATGTTTCTTTAATAATTTGGCTAAACTTGTGCTAAGTAATTCATCCCAATTACTGTTGAGGTTCTCTTTTAAGTCATATTTATATGACTCATAGTTTTTAGGGAAGGGTCATCTTTCACATTTTACCTTTCACCTTTGACCTGATGACCTAAGATCCAACTGATCTGTTCAATTTTGGCAAAAGATTGGTAAATATATATAGCCTTTGTCAGCATGGCTAAATTTTAATCTTTTGCACAGTTTCCAGTAGATCCCTTTTCCTACCCAGTCATGTCTACTTTTGAATTCCTTTTGTGCCAATTTGCTACCAGATTAATTTAAAAACATGTTTCTTTAATAATTTGCATAAACTTGTGCTAAGTAATTCATCCCAATTACTTGTGAGGTTTTCTTTTAAATCCTAGTTAAATGACTCATGGATTTAGGGAAGGGTCATCTTCCATTTTCACATTTTACCTTTCACCTTTGACCTGATGACCTAAGATCCAACTGATCTGTTCAATTTCGGCAAAAGACATCCTGCTTTTGTCCTTTTACATTCTATCTGATAAATCGTAACCATAATGGCCGTAAAAAGATATCCATTCTTTTGCAAATCCGAAGCTAAATTTTGCTCGGCTCCACTGGGCAGATATCAGAAAATGACAAAAACAAAAGAATAATGGAACCGAAATTTATCAGACGCTTCCATAGACTCTCCAACCATTCGATGGTCTGGTAGAATGGTATGGTGGAATGCCATTTGCGTCCACATTTCATTTTCTGAATGAAAAATCTCTCAACATGATAAATGCTCAGCATGACTTGGTTGGGTGTTCGAGAGAGTGAGGGTATGCTACCAGGCCGGTGGCATCCATTCTTAGGGCTGGACGTTGTGGCACCGGCCTATTTACTGTTATTGTCTTGCCGCCAGCTCCGACCAGTTCTTCTTCCTTAATGGTTTTTACAGTCTTCCATTGGGCAGGCACTTGCGTTTAGCAGGTATCTCTGCAAACAAAGGCTGATAGAAAGATGGACGGTCTGCCATGATGTTACCAGTAAGAAACAAAATGGAAAGTCATAAGAATTATGTGTTGACACTATACTTTGCTTTTCTGACCCCCCGCCACCAAGCCCCGCCCCGTAGACACATAGGGTTGCACTTTCAATTTTTCTTTTCTTTCTTTTTCTTTCTTTTTTCTTTCTTTCTTGGTTTTTGCTTTTCTTTTTGTTTAATAATCTTTCTTTTCTTTCTTTTTTCTTTTTTCCCAATTCCTTCCAGAAAAGTACATATCTTATTTTTTTGTCTTTACTTGTTTCTTTTCTCTATTCTCTTTTTCTTCACATCTTTCTTTTCATATCTCTCTCTCTCTCTCTCTCTCTCTCTCTCTCTCTCTCTTTCTTTTACCTCACTTTTTTCAAATTCTTTCTTTTTCCTCTCTTTTTTCAATTCTCTCTTTTTCTTCACATCTTTTCATCTCTCTCTCTCTCTTCTCTCTCTCTCTCTCTCTCTCTCTTCTTATTACCTCAATTTTTTCAGTTCTCTTTTTTACCTCTCTTTTTTCTATTCTCTGTTCCTTAAATGGTCTCTTTTTAACTATCTCTCTCTTTTTCTTCACATCTTTCTTTTCAACTATCTGTCTTTCTTTTTATCTGTCTTTTTCAATTCTTCACATCTTTCTTTTCAACTGTCTCTCTTCCTTTTTACCTCTCTTTTTTCACTTCTCTCGTTTTACCTCTCTTTTTCTATTTTCTTTTTCTCTTACCGTCTTTCCATTCTCTCTTTTTCTTCCCATCTTTCCTTTCAACTGTCTCTCTTTCTATTTCCCTCTCATTTTTTTCAACTATCTCTTTTTCTTTTTACCTCTCGTTTTTCAATTCTTTCTTTTTAACTCTCTTTTTCCATTCTCTATTTTTCTTCGCATCTTTCTTTTCAATTATCTTTCATTTCACCGGTCTTTTTTCTATTCTTTCTTTCTTTAACCGTCTATCTTTTCAATTCTCTCTTTTTTCACATCTTTCTTTTCAACTATGTCTCTTTATTTTAGCTCGGTTTTTTTTTTTCAGTTCTCTCTTTTTCTTGATATCTTTTTTTTTTCAAACAATCCCTCTTTGTTTTACCTCTCTTTTAACACTTCTCTCTTTCTGTTTACCTCTATTTGAAAAGTTCTCTCTTTTTCTTCACATCTTTATTTACACCTATCTTTCTTTTCTACTTCTCTTTTTTCAATTCTTTCTTTCTTGTATCTTTTTTCTTTTCACTTCTCTCTTTTTCTTCACCTCTTTCTTTTCAACTATCTCTCTTCATTTTACCTCTGTTTTTTCAATTCTCTCTCTCTCTCTTCTCTCTCTCTCTCTCTCTCTCTCTCTCCTCTCTCTCTCTCTCTCTCTCTCTCTCTCTCAGTTTTCTATTTCTCTTCACCTTTCTCTATCCAACTCTCTCTGTTTTTAAGTTCTTTTGGTTTATTTCTTTCATTTTTCTTATCTCTTTTTCTTCACTTATTTTTTTTTCACGGTCTCTCTTTCTCTTAAAATTTTTCTTTCAATTTTCTCTTTCTTTAGTTTTTCAATTGTTTTTATCTTTTTTCTTATATTTGTAAATATTCTTTCACGTTGTTAGTCCTTCTCTTTTTCTTTTTCTCCTTTTCATTCCTTTTTTTTCTTCATTGCTTCTTTCATTTTGAAATCAATTTTAATTCTATCTTCAACACTTATTCTCCTCCTTGAATCTTAACTCATTCATCAGCCAGTTTCTTTCTTTCTCATTCCATACAATTCTCTTTTATTGATTTTCTTTTTTTTTAATTTCATTCTTTTTATCTTTCCCTCTCTTAGTTAATCGCTTTTCTAATATCGATGTTTTTTTCTAGGTTTCTCTTTCATTCACCTTCCTTCCTTTAAATTTTCTTTCCCTTTCTCTTTCTTTCAATATTTGTCTCTCCTTCATTCAACCGTTTTACACTCAGTTTTTCCTTTTTAGTCTTTTTTCTTTTCTCTTTCTTTTTCTTTCAATGTTTGTAATCTTTTCATTTTTTTCTTCTCAGTTTCTTCTTCATTCAATTTTCTTTCTCACAGTTTTTCATTCTCTGCTATTTTTCACTTAGTCTTTCTCTTTCTTTCAATATTTGTTATTTCTTCCATGTTTTTCTTCTTAGTTTTCAATTTTCTTTCTCTCAGCTTTTCATTCTCTGCCATTTTTCTCTTTCTCCTTCTCTTTCTTCTTTTTCTTTCACTGTTTGTAATCTTTTCATTGTTTTCCTTCGCAGTTTCTCTTTCATTTTCTCTTTCATTTTCTCTTTTTTTCAATATTTGTTAAATTCTTCAATATTTTTCTTCTCAGTTTCTTCTTCATTCAATTTTCTTTCTCTCAGTTTTTCATTCTCAGCAATTTTCTCTTTCTCCTTCTCTTTCTTTTTCTTTCAGTGTTTGTAATCTTTTCATTATTTTCCTTTTCAGTTTCTGTTTCTTTTTCTATTTCTTTCCATAATTGTTTTTCTTGAATGTTTTTCTTCTCAATTTCTTTTTCATTTAACTTTCTTTCTCTCAATCATTTTTCTCTTTCTCATTCTTTTTCTTTCAATATTTATTATTTCTCCAACAGTTTTTCTTCTTAGTTTCTATTTCTTTCTATCATTTTTCTTCTCTTTCTCCTCCTTCATTTTCCTTCTTCTTACACTTTTTTTCTTCTCCTTAATCATAATTTTCATTTCTTCTTCAATTTCCCCTTTCCCCTTTCCCCCAACCCTAACCCATCCGCAAGAAAAGCACTTATGACATAGAACAACTTCGGTAAACAAAATGAGATAATATATGGCACCAACTGATAATGAAAAAAGGTTTTAATTTATTCGCCCATACATCCGCTGGCACTGGAGACACATCTAACTGTGTCATTTTTATTTATTTTCATATTACGAATGATATATTTACAGTGACATAATTTGTGTGAATATATTAGGAAGGCTGCAAAAGTAACGATGGCTGTTTAAATAGGGGTATTTACACTCTATCAATGGGGCTTCGAATGTACCAACTGGATCCCTTATAAAAAAGGGGGTTCTTGACAAGGTGACGACACTCATGAGAATTCGGCAGATAAGGAATATCAGATAATCAAGATTAACATTTGGCATTTCATCTTGGGCAATTGGATGATCTCATGTTTAACCAGAGGGGTTGCCAAGATAATAACGGTCAGAAAATTAAGAAACAAGCATATATATATATATATATATATATATATATATATATAATATATATTATATATATATATTAATAATAAGTAATAATAAATAAATATATATAATCGTTTTATATATTTATTTGTATGGAAACATAAGCAGACTTGTTTCCATTCAAATGAATATATATTATATATATATATATATATATATATATATATATAATATATATATATTATTATTATTATTATTATTATTATTATTATTATTATTATTTTTATCATTTACTCCTTTTGAGTTTTCACATCAGCTGATGGTCTTTCACTGGAATCTGAGTGACAGCAAGTCTCCTCAGGTCTCCAGGACTCTTCTGAGTATTCTGGCAGATTCAATGTATGGGCATTTCGCCCATACATCCGCTGGCACTGGAGACACATCTAACAGTGTCATTTTTATTTATTTTCATATTACGAATGATATATCTACAGTGACATAAGTTGTGTGAATATATTAGGAAGTCTGCAAAAGATACGATGGCTGTTTAAATAGGGATATTTACACTCTATCAATGGGGCTTCGAACGCACCGACTGGATCCCTTTTAAAAAGGCAATATCAATCCCCTCCCCAAAAGGGGGTTCTTGACAAGGTGACGACACTCATAAGAATTCGGCAGATAAGGAATATCAGATAATCAAGATTTACATTTTGGCATTTCATCGTTGGCAATTTGGATGGTCTCATTTTTAACCAGAGGGGGTTGCAAGATGATAACTGTCAGAAGATTAAGAAACAAGCATATATATATATATATATATATATATATATAATATATATATATATCAATGGTAATATTATGGTTTCACACTCATAACTTTAAGTTTCATGGTAATCTAATCATCAGATGAGATCAATGGTTGAGATGTTAAAAACCAGTCGTGAAGTTAAAAACCAAATTTATATATATATATTATATATATATATATATATATATATGTATTAATGATAAATATATTTTTTATATATTTATCTGTATGGAAACATAAGCAGATTATTATTATTATTATTATTATTATTATTATTATTAGTAGTAGTATTATTATTATTATTATTATTTGCTCCTTTTGAGTGTTCACATGAGCATTAGCTGATCGTCTTTCACTGGAATCTGAGTGACAGCAAGTCTCCTCAGGTCTCCAGGACTCTTCTGAGTATTCTGGCAGATTGCCACAGTGCAGTGTTCTGAATGGTTTCAATCCTTCCTCTGATTCCCAAACTTTCCAGACCCTTTTCCAATCCTTTTGGGACTGTTCCAAGTGCACCAACTACAATTGGTATCACTTTCACTTTCATATTCCATAACTTTTCAGTTCTCTGGCAAGGTCCAGATATTTGTCCAATTTTTCATTTTCCTTTAGCTTCACCCTGTGATCTGCTGGCACTCTTTCTTTTTTGTTTATCAACACTAGGTCCGGTCTTCTTGCTGGGATAAGGTGAACCGTTTTTATTTCAAAGTCCCAGAGAATTTTATGCGTTTCGTTCTCAAGAACATATTCTGGTTTATGCATATACCATTATTATTATTGTTGTGATGTTAATCCAACAGTAAAAAAGAAGTCAAGTCGAGGTAGGTTAAAATAAGACAAGTGTATTTACAATAAGGTACAAGAACGGCTAGCTTGCCGCTAAACGGTAACAGTACAACCTTTTAACTCAGTGTCTCACTATTTATAGTGAGAACCGGTGTATATTCTCCACTGTAGGAACCGACGGTACAACAATTATTATTATTATTATTATTATTATTATTATTATTATTATTATTATTATCACTCACTCACTCATTCAAAGATATTGAGCACTCTCCTAATAATGCTGTATGTTGGCTTACTATTGTCTCTTCAATGAGATAGTGTTACCCATAGATACCCCCATATATATATATATATATATATAATATATATATATATATATATACGAGGGTTGTCAAAAAGTAATGCCATTTGGTTTAGGGCAGGTATAATTACCAACACATGAACATGTATTATACATCAAAATGAAGCTGGACCTTTGTGGGTCACACCCTTAGTTCTTCAGATAGTCACCGTTTCTCTCAATATCAATGTTCCACCTTCAAATGAGAGTATGTATCCCTGTCTCGTAAAATTCTGTTGACTGTTCTTTTAGCCACTTCTTCACTACAGATTTCAGTTCTACCTCACTGGAATAATGCTTGCCTCTCAAACCCTCTTTCATGAGGCCAAGGAGATGATAGTCTGAAGGCACTAAATCTGGTGAGTATGGAGGATGCAGTAGAGTTTTCAACCCGAATGAGGTGATTTTCTCCCTTGTCCTGATGCTTGTGTATGGTCGGGCATTACCATGCAGAAGGAGCAAGTTGGGTCTTTTTCGTTGGATACTCGCTCTGAGCCTCCTCAGGGTCTCAATGTAGGCCTTAGTTTTATCAAAAAAATTTCGCCTGAAATAAAGAAAATAGCATTACTTTTTGTAGATATATATATATGTGTGTGCGGTTTTTTGGCATTGCCCCTTTCAGCTGGGAAAATTTAGCTCAGAACCGCCCTCGGTGGCGGCAGACTTCCTGTAGAGGACAATTCATGTCAGAAGTCACCCTGGCGCAACACCATGAAGCTAAGAGTTCCAGAAGAAAGCAGCGGCAACAAAAAACCAGCACATGAACATCTTCAGGGACAGCCTTCAAATGCAAATTCTGTGGTCGAGAATGTTTTTTTTAAACACCGTATATTACAGTCACAGTAAGCGCTGTAACTTCAGGGGCACAAAAACTATATTATAATCTTCCGAGACTGAAATGCCAATATTAATATAATGATATACTTACGTAATGACTACTTAAGATATTCAGCCTTGAATTTATTTGGCAACCAAATGGTTTGTGCTTGGCAATCCTCTGTTGTGAGTGGGGGGTGATTCAGAAGGTAGTCAGATAGGATAGAGAGAACCCATCTATAGAGTGACTTTGGCATTTACAGGGAATATGCATCACCCATCAAAGGGAACGTGGTGTCAATCAGTCTCCAGTAATAAGCACCAGTCCTC
>CM042169.1:65020180-65027680 GCA_023376005.1 Doryteuthis pealeii
CTATTCACAGGAATTAGTCACTTACCAAAGGATTCTATATCACAGGACTATTCACTTACCGAGGATTCTCTACCACAAGATTAGTCACTACCGAAGGATTCTATATCACAGGATTAGTCACTTACCGAAGGATTCTATATCACAGACTTATTCACTTACCGAAGGATTCTATATCACAGACAGGACTTAGTCAACTTACCGAAGATTCTATATCACAGGAAACTTATTCACTTACCGAAGGAATCTATATCACAGGACTTAGTCACTTACCGAAGGATCTATTCCAGGACTTAGTTACTTACCAAAGGATTCTATATCACAGGACTTAGGTCACTTACCAAAAGGATTCTATATCACAGGATTTAGTCACTTACCGAAGGATTCTATATCACAGGACTTATTACTATATACTTGTCACTTACCGAAGGATTCTATATCACAGGACTTATTTCACTACCGAAGGAAGGATTCTATATCACAGGACTTATTCACTTACCGAAGGATTCTATATCACAGGACTTATTCACTTACGCTGAAAGGATTCTATATCACAGGACTTAGTCACTACGAAGGATTCTATATCACAGGACTTATTCACTTACCGAAGGATTCTCTATCACAGGACTTATTCACTTACCAAAGGATTCTATATCACAGGACTTAGTCACTTACCGAAGGATTCTATATCAGAGGACTTATTCACTAACCGAGGAAATCTCTATCACAGGACTTATTCACTTACGCGAAGGATTCTCTATCACAGGATTTAGTCACTACCGAGGATTCTATATCACAGGACTTATTTCACTTACGGAAGGATTCTATATCACAGGACTTATTCACTTATCAAAGGACTATATCACAGGACTTATCACTTACGCGAAGGATTCTATATCACAAGGACTTATTCACTTACCGAAGGAATTCTATATCACAGGACTTATTCACTTAAACGAAGGATTCTATATCACAGGATTTAGTCAATTACCGAAGGATTCTATATCACAGGACTTATTCACTTACCGAAGGATTCTATATCACAGGACTTATTCACTTACCAAAAGGATTCTATATCACAGAACTTAGTCACTTACCGAAGGATTCTATATCACAGGATTAGTCACTTACCGAAGGATTCAATATCACAGGACTTAGTCACTTACCGAAGGATTCTATATCACAGGACTTATTCACTTACCAAAGGGATTCTATATCACAGGACTTAGTCACTTACCGAAGGATTCTATATCACAGGACTTAGTCACTCCGAAGGATTCTATTATCACAGGCTTATTCACTTACCGAAGGATTCTATATCACAGGACTTAGTCACTTACCGAAGGATTCTATATCACAGGATTTAGTACTTACCGAAGGATTCTATATCACAGGACTTAGTCACTTACCGAAGGAATTCTAATAATCACAGGATTTAGTCACTTACGCGAAGGATTCTCTATCACAGGAACTTATTCAACTTACACCGGAAGGATTCTATATCAGCAAGGACATAGTCACTTACCGAAGGATTCTATATCAGCAGGAACTTATTCACTTACCGAAGGATTCTATATCACAGGCTTTACCGAAGGATCTATATCACAGGACTTAGTCACTTTACACCCGAAGGATTCTATATCACAGGACTTATTCACTTACCAAAGGATTCTATAACTCGGGACTTACTTACTTATTTACTTTAAGTTCTTTACAACTGGGCAAGGATGGTGGCCAGATACTTAACACTTTGATATTAATTCACTTTTATTTTATGTAATAAATCCTTTGTTACATGTAGGCAAAATAAAATTTCATTTCTGATTAAGCAATCCGATAGCGAAATATATCAATATAATTTTTCTTACTGTTTACCACTTCTTACGTAGGAAAGGGACACGGCGAGTCAAGTTCAAATCCTGGATGAGGCTGTTTGCATTTCACATGTGGGGAAGGTATGCATCCACCTGTTGTCTCTTCAGCTATGTGTAAATAGTAGGGTTGACTGGGATCTCTAACCTTAGGCGACAAATCTGGGAGAAGGAAACGCTGAATTCAAAGTTTGCAACAATTCTTCCAATAATACATGTCTATTCCTAATTCTAAGTTTGTGTTCGTTTTATTCTTTTAACTTGTTTGTCACCATTTCGTTATCTAAAACTTCATATTTTGGCAAACTTTGGTTTGTCTGCGGAATCTTATACATATAAAAACCACTTAGCTGAAATTCTGAGGTGGGGAAATTATCAAAGTCCCTTGCTACGGATACTCTGTTCGTTCAGGAAGATATGAGGAGACCCTTTTTTGAGGTCTGTCTCCGTTGCTGGTCAATCAGAAAGAGGGGGAAAGAATTTGCCTCTTTGGCTTTGCCACCAAAGTATGCTGGCTCATGATTGGTTGGTTCGATAGAGAGGCTCGTAGACGAGGACGATAACCCATACCTCAGATTTCTTATATTTATGGGCTAAATAGAAAAAGAAATGAGTTTAGAAAAATGTGCTTTGAAAGAAAAATTGAGTTAGAAAAAATGTTGAATACTCATCAATAATGAAAGAACAAAACTCTGACCTGAGTGGTAGTACCATCTATGGGTTAAATAGTGTAGTGTCATATGCAAATGAGATAGACTCATATGTTCCTGAGATTGATTGACTTAACAGAAAATAGAAAAAAAATTAGTTTAAAAAATGTGTTTTTATGAGAAAAAATTGTATTTGAAAAAAATGTTGAATATCCATCAATAATGAATAAAACAAAACATCTTTGGCATAAAATAACCCAACAACGTTTTTCATGCCATAAAATCCAACCATCCAACCAACCAACCTTGAACATAACTTTGTAAGCCAATTGAACTGACATTTTAATCAAGACATAATACACTTTTAGTATATTAAACTAAACATTTAGTTTAAGAAATGTGTTTCTATACGAAAAAATTGAATTTGAAAAAATTTTTGAATATCCATCAATAATGAATAAAACAAAACATCTTTGGCATAAAATAACCCAACAAGGATTTTCATAGCATAAAATCAAACCAACCAACCAACAAACCAACCAACCAGCCAACCAACCTTGAATATAACTTTGTAAGCCAATTGAACTGACATTTTAATAAAGACATAACAAACTTTTAGTATATTAAACGAATCCTTCTGAAATAATGAATAAAACAAAACATCTTTGGCAAAAAATAACCCACAAGGTTTTCATGCATAAAATCCAACCAACCAACCAACCAACCAGCCTTGAACATAACTTTGTAAGCCAATTGAATTGACATGTTAATGAAGACATAATAAACTTTTAGTATATTAAACGAATCCTTCTGAAATAATGAATAAAACATTAAACATCTCTGGCATAAAATAACCCAACAACGTTTTTCATGCCATAAAATCCAACCAACCACCAACCAACCAACCAACCTTGAACATAACTTTGTAAGCCAATTGAACTGACATTTTAATAAAGACATAATAACTTTTAATATACTAAACGAACTTCTGAAATAATGAATAAAACAAAACATCTTTGGCATAAAATAACCCAACAAGGTTTTTCATGCCATAAAATCCAACCAACCAACCAACCAACCAACCTTGAACATAACTTTGTAAGCCAATTGAACTGACATTTTAATGAAGACATAATAAACTTTTAGTATATTAAACGAATCCTTCTGAAACGTTTAGTTTCCCGTATAGACTGGATTTCCAACTAAATATTTGAATAAACATTTAAACCGACTTGATTGACGAACTAAAAAGCTTTTTCTTCTAATTTCAAAATAATGTTGGCAAGTAGAAAGAGAAAAGTAAAAAGAAAGATATAAAATCATCTAAATGGAAAATATTGACTCTTTTTTGAATTAATTAATTAATTACTAATTTATTTATTCAATCTAAACCACAACCCCCCTCCCGTCTCGTTCTCCTGGTACCCCCCTCTCGTTCTCCTGTCCCCACTTCCTTTTTATTTCGTCAAGCAATCAAATTTGTGAGAGAAAATTTATTGTGTAATTAATTTAATAATAAAATTAAATCGGATCACAAACAGTTTCAACGCCTTTCGGCTAAATTTAATAAGGCACGTGCACTTTTTAGCTTGAATTCTCAGAGGTTGAAAGACTTGGATTTATATGGACTTACATGTGGAGAGCTTTGTTGTACTTGCAAGTATGGCCCAGTAGTTAGAGTATACAACAGTTTTCTTTGAGGTCTAATGCTTAATTCTTACATATTGATCATTCAATGTTATTCATATTTGACATTCTGTTAATTTGTATAGAGTATTTATTTATTTTTTGTATAGGGTGTACAGAAATTTGATTGTTCGGTCATTACTCATAAATAAACTAGTTCCGCTGACTTTAAATGCTTAATTTCTGCTTTAATTTCATTTATATATTAACCCTTTCTTGAAGGAAGTATAAAACAATTATCTTGTGGACTCACATCACCATAATCATTATCATATATTTACCAACTCCTCCGAACGAGCAGGATACGACACAAGGTCAATTTCTTAAGCGGAGTTCAACAGGTTTGAATTCTGAGTTTTCTTTCTGCTAGACTGGTTACCTAGCCGTGGTTAAAGAACCCAGTTTGCCCTGCTATTTACCCATAGCTGGAGGGAGAGTAGGATTCATACCTTTCCTAAGGGTATTAGCGAAAAATGAAATGCAATTACCACATCCAGGATTTGAACTCGGGGTGACGAGTCCATTTCCTATGACTTTAACCATTACACCACAATGATTATTATCATAATCTAATCACTGCTATCTTATAGTTATTAACAATATGTAATGGTTATCTAATCGTTATGGTTGTATGAAATGGAATCATTGATTTGAGTTCAAATCCTTTACAAGGCGTTTTGAATTTCACTTTTTGCTAATGCCCTTGAGAAAGGCATGAATGCATTTTTTCACCCACCCTCCGCACGAGCAGGATACAACACAAGGTCAATTTCTTAAGCTGAGTTCAACAGGTTTGAATTCTGAGTTTTCCTTCTCCTAGACTGGTTACCTAGCCGTGGTTAAAGAATCCAGTTTTCCCTGCTATTTACCCATAGCTGGAGGGAGAGTAGGATTCATACCTTTCCTAAGGGTATTAGCGCTAAGTGAAATGCAATGGGTAAATTGTAGAGCAGACAGAAATAAACCAACTTTGAGGCACTCATCCTGTAATGGTTATCATTGTGGGAAACAGACTTTTGACCCTAGTTCAAATCCTGGATAAGGCTGTTTGCATTACACATAGTGCTAATACCCTTGGGAAAGATATGTATCCAACTATTTTATTTGATTTGGCTTTGTCTACAAAATATCTGACACACTGAGTTATGGGTGGATAGTAGGGCAGACTATGTTCTTTAACCTTGGTTAAGCATCTAGTCAAGCAGAACTCTGAATTCAAATCTGTTAAAATCTGTTTAAGAAATTAGCCTTGTGTCACATCCTAAACATGTAGAGATATTGGTAAATATATATATATATATATATATATATATATATATATATATATATATATATGCATATTCTTTGTTGGGATACCAAGTTACTTGGTACAAGGTGATTCTAGGCTGGTCCTATTCTCTACCAGGAGTTTGTTGTAGAGTTCAGGTTCCGTATGGAAGCTCAATGTTTAATTATTATAAACAGAGCAAATTTATTTGTGAATAAAAAGGCCTTAAATACCATGGGTATCGTGATTATGGGCCATTTCCACTCGTGGGTATCTTGGGCCCACAGAGCTTCGTCATACCATATTTATCTTTTATTTAGACAGAGCTGTCTAAATAAAATATAAACGTGGTCTGATGAAGCTCTGTGGTCCCCAGATACCTATGAGTGGAAATGGTCCATAATCACGATACCCATGGTATTTAAGGCCTTTTTATTCACAAATATTTATATGCATATATATATATGCATATATATTTATGCATGTATATGTATATGCATATATATATACATATATATATATATATATATATATATATATATATATATATATATATATATATATGCATATATATATATATGTTGAAAGATAAATGAAAGAAAATGTTGTATGGATAAGAAGAATTATTTATTAGAATGCCAACACATGTTTCGACCAAGATTTTGTCCTTGTATACATTGTATTATATTCATTATTATTCTAAATACAAAATAAAATAAAATAATAACAATAGAGAAAACTCTAAAATTTAAGTATATTAAAAAAAGCGGTCATCTTCAGGGTAAGATATTTGGAAATTTGAAAATAAAATGCTATGCGTACAGAGAATTTGAATGTATTAAAAAAAAGAATGTTTTACCGCTTTTGAGTTGGTAATTATACCTGTCTTAAACAAACTGGCATTTATTTTTTACTCACTTTGGTACATGTTCCCGTGTTGGTAAAATTAATAATTCTTCTTATCCATACAACATTTTCTTTCCATTTATCTTTCAACATATATATATGCATATATATATATATATATATATATATATGTGTATATATATATGCATATACATATACATGCATAAATATATATGCATATATATATATGCATATACATATTTGTGAATAAAAAGGCCGTAAATACCATGGGTATCGTGATTATGGACCATTTCCACTCATAGGTATCTGGGGACCACAGAGCTTCATCAGACCACGTTTATATTTTATTTAGACAGCTCTGTCTAA
This sequence comes from Doryteuthis pealeii, assembly GCA_023376005.1. Lineage (NCBI taxonomy): Eukaryota > Metazoa > Mollusca > Cephalopoda > Myopsida > Loliginidae > Doryteuthis > Doryteuthis pealeii. The sequence goes on from CM042169.1 coordinate 65,026,885, forward strand.
ATAAAAGATAAATATGGTCTGACGAAGCTCTGTGGGCCCAAGATACCCACGAGTGGAAATGGCCCATAATCACAATACCCATGGTATTTAAGGCCTTTTTATTCACAAATAAATTTGCTCTGTTTATAATAATTAAACATTGAGCTTGTCCTCATCAAAATGGCATTACTTTTTGACTCACCTTTGTAGCATGCACCGAAATATTGCAAAACTTTTGACTCACATTTGTCTTTGTGGTTTCATTATTATACATTATGAATTATTTCATCTTTTATTGTTATAAAAATCATTTTTATTTGATTTGGCTTTGTCTACAAAAATATCTGGCACACCGAGATTCAGCGTATATAAAACATTCCACTTAGGAAGAGGCTGAATAATTTTTTTTAAAAATAAAGTGCATGACTTTATAACCGAACGCAGATTGATCTAAATTTATATTTTTTTATCGTCTTTCTTTATATTTTTTTTTAAACATAATCTCTTCACTTTTGAGATTTGTGGAAATAAATTAATTTTTTTTTTTTCAAATGTTAATCTAATTGGCAATTTTTTTTTTTTTCATGAAAACAAATTCACGAAGATAAAAAAAACAAAATGAGAAAAGATAAGAAGATAATTTTTAAGCTGAAAGAAAAAAAAATGTTTCGAGATGTCTTTAGTTCCGAGATAAATTATCATTTCTTTTTTTTTTTTTCATTATTTGATGAATTATGTTGATGTTAATATGAATGTACATGTGAATAGTCAGCTTTTTCGAATGAATTTTTATCCAGATTTCCTGTTCATCTTAAAA
>CM042169.1:65032680-65057680 GCA_023376005.1 Doryteuthis pealeii
TCTTATTGAATATGAGCAAAAATCTCAGGAATAAATCTTAAAAGAAATCCATTAACAAGAAGAAATAACTGTAATATTATTCTTTACTTCCTATCTTAACTAAATAGTTAAATTAGGAAAATCTAACAAAGACAGACGAGAGTAATGTAAAATGATGGAAGAGTTAGTTTCAAAGTTGTTCTATTTTTCAATCCTACCCCTCTGTTCAAAATCTTTTTATCTGCATTCTTAATATTAAATACTGGCAGCCGGAGGGTGCATATATTTGCTAGTATAAATAAAAAACCTAACACACTTCAACAGAAAATCCCCTGATGATGACCGACTGGTTAAATACCACCACAACTATTCTACAAGGATGGCTACTATGCCACAGTGTAAACTTCCGATTTATAGAAAGGATATTATAATTATTTGCATAATTCGCTAAATTGCTGAATCAGCGAAATATTATCACAATCCAGAAGAAAATATTGCCAAAAATTAAGGAGGGAATTTTAAAAACGATTTTTAATTTAAATTTATTATTTCATTTGTTCAATTCTGAAATCTGCAAGTTAAGTGAATGCAGAGCTTTTAACAATATATTTTGTATTTTAAAATTTTATTCATTAATTTCAGTTAAAAGTTGACATAAAAAAATTGTAATGGAAAAGAAAAAGTAAAATAAAATAATTATAGGATTAGAATAATAATATTAAAATAAAAGTTAAATTAATTTATGAAGGAAATAGTAATCTTTTTATTTTTTAAAATATAAAAATTATTATTATTTTCTAATTGAAATAAATCACTAAGTAGGCCTGAGCCTATTCTAGTAGTGACCACCCCAAGCAGAGATTTAAGAGGTTTTCTTCTCCTAGACTGGTTACCTAACCAAGGTTAAAGAGCCAGGTGTCTTTACCACATAGACATATGTATATATTAAAACGCAACTGAAGATAATTTAACCAGAAGATCGTATATATATATATATATATATATATATATATATATATATATATATATATATATATATATATATATATATATATATATATATATATATATATATATATATATATATATATATATATATATATATATATATATATATATATATATATATATATATACATATATATATATATATAAACTATATATATATATATTATTTAAAAATAATAATAGATAGAATAATGTACACATGGATAAACTACTGACCGAAATACGTGTAAGTTAAATTAATTAAAATAATCCTATTTTATCCATTCAATACTTTCTTTCCTTTATTTCTCTTTTCAACATAGCATCGGATTCACTTCCATTTTCTTTTTACACACACACACACACACACACACACACACACACACACACATATATATATATATATATATATATATATATATATATCATCAGTACCTCCCTTTACTGCACAGATTCTTGTGCTACTCAAATGCTGAGTTGGTGAGGGCTGGTATCAAACCCATAACCTTGTAGTTCCTAGTCGAACGCTCTACTGACTGAGCTAAATCAGCCCTTTTATGAATTCATTCCAGTTTTAAAGACAGTTGCATATAGACAAGACTTGATTGTCTACAGCTGCATTAAAAAAAAAACATTATTTTTAAGTAAAATAATTTCTTTTAAGATGATATTGATACTCCTATTTAGGAAGGTGTGAAGGATTTGAATTAGTAAATTGAGGGTGTCACAAACACCTATATAAACAAATACATCAGATACTGGTCACCCAATCTAACTTGAAAAGAAGCACTCTCAAAACTAATAAGAAAACTCATTAGCCAGGTGTCTTTACCTTATAGACATATGTATATATAAAAAAGCGACTAGGGTTCAATTCCTGGACGAAGCCACAATTTACATAGCACTAATACCCTTGGTATGAATCCAACTATTCTCCCTCCAGGTATAAGTAAATAGTAGGGCATACTGGGCTCTTTAACCTTGGTTAGGCAACCAGTCTAGGAGAAGAAAAACTCTGGATTCAAACCTCTTAAATCTCTGCTTGGGATGGTCACTACTAGAATAGGCTCAAGCCTACTTAGTGATCTGTTTCAATTAAAATAACATTATGACACTAAATTGCATCTGATAGTGGCTGTAATTCTCAAACTACAGGGTGTGTAGGCTTCTTTTCTGCTAACATTACTCCCAGGTCAACTCTGACTTAGAACGGATGTACCTATAAAGGTCATATCTATGGGTCAAAAAGATATATCTAACATGAATTTAACCAGAAGATGGTATATATATATATATATATATATATATATATATATATATATATATTATATACCATCAGCTCATTTTACTGCACAGATGCTTGTGTTACTCATATGCAGAGTTGGTGAGGGCTGGTATCAAACCTGAATCTTGTAGTTCCTAGTTGGCCGCTCTAAACCAGCCCTTTTATGAATTCATTCCAGTTTTAAAGACAGTAGAATACAGACAACACTTGGTTGTCTACAGCTGCATTTAAAAAATGAAACACCTGTCAACGCAATATATAAGATGTAAAAATTATTATTTTTAAGTAAAAAACAAATTCTTTTAAGATTTCTTTCATTGACTTGAAAAATCGCGGAATACAAAGAATATCCAAAGGCACCTTTTTTTCTTTTTTTTTTTAAATTCTGATTAAAAACAGAGAAAAATCAAAAAATAAATTGATTCTTATTTTTATTTTTTTTATTTTTTATTCTTTTTATTTATTTATTTTTTTTTTTGTTAATCTTTTTCTTTTTTATTTAAATAACCAAAGTCTTTGCCCTCCTGCAATTTCATGACAATCTTTTTTAGTTCAAGTGCTTGAAATTTGGAGTTTTGTTTTTCGGGGGGGGGGGCTATCTTTTTTTTTCTTTTTCTTTTTCCTTCAAAAGAAAGGAAAAAAAAAGATTTATCTTTTTTTTGTAGAATTTATTTTATCTTTTATTTTTTTAGTTCAAGTGCTTGAAATTTGTTTTTTTTCAGGGGGCTTTCTTACTTTTTTTTTTAATTATTTTTTTTTCATTGAAAAGAAAGAAAAAAAAAGATTTATCTTTTTTCTGTAGGATTTATTTTATCTTTTATTTTTTATCTTTTATTTTTAATTTTTTCATTTCTATTTATTTTATTTTTTATTTTTTTCATTTTTTTTCTATTTTTTAAAATCTCAACTCATTGTCTTCAGTTCAATCATTCTCTCCTTTTTCTTTTTCTTTTTTTGTTTGTTTGTTTTGCCTTTGGGTTTATTGAAAATTTCTTTATCATCACCCAATTTTAACCCCTATAACTGACATTACATCTCACATTTTATATTATCACCAAAATTACTTTAGATGTTCAAAATGATTGTTTCTTTATTTAAATTCCTAAGCTGCTTAATTCTTTATCTCATTCCAAATAATAATACAAATCTCTTGAGGAATGTTTTTCATGTCAGACATATTTGGCTGTCATTTTAAGACACAGACAATTTTCTTCAATTTCCAGGCATATTCTTGTTCAGTTCAGCATCAGGGCCAACCAAATATCCTATGATAATGGAAATTGTGTGTTTTCTATCGGTAACTGAAACTATATTACTACTCAAGTCACAATTCCCTTAGTTATTTATGTCTCATTCTCCATGATTGTATTCATATTTAGACCTTAATTATTAATAAAACTCTTTTACATTATTAATTAGGGCCGGGTTAGCTCAGTCGGTAGAGCGTTCGGCTAGAAACTACAAGGTTCGGTTCGATGCCGGCCCTCGCCAACTCAGCGTATGAGTAGCACAGGGATCTCTGCGGTAAAGTGAGGAGCTGATGGTAGGTGTGGCGCTCCACCTCAGATGCTAAAATAATCTCCTTGCTCTAGCGCAAGTGAAAAAGGGATAGAATCCCTCGCTGTCTGGCTGATACCAATATTAGGCCGCCCCGACGACTTTACTTTACTTTTTTACATTATTAATACTGTTAACCATATCTACAGATATTTGCCTCTCATCCCAATAATGAGCGTGTGACACAAGGACATTTTTATGTGGGCCACCCACAAGCCGAAGCTCATGGGTGGTATCACAAAGGGTGCGTTGATCTTGTCGGCATTCTCCCTCGAGGCAGTGGGCAATAAACAAGACTTGCCCCTTTAAATCGAGGGGGCAGGTGTTACCTGGGGGGATGGTCTCCTGCGATCAATTATGTTAGCTTATGAAACCAGAGTTAGAGATATTTGCCTCTCATCCCACTTATGAGGGTGTGACACAAGGACATTTTTATGTGGTAGGCATAAAAAATGCTTTGATCCCATCGGCATTCCCCCTCAAGGGGGGCGCTTCAGGCACTGGACAATAAACCCAGTCCTGTCCCTTTAAATCAAGGGGGCTGGTGTTACCTGGGGGGATGGTCTTCTGTGATCAATGATGTTAGATTGTAAGGTCCAGTGGCCGAAGCTCACTGGACCCCTGGTCAAAACCGGTGTTAGATATGTTGGACATATCTACATACTAATAACACGCAATTGTATTTATATATACAACAAATTAGCAATTTACAGTGTGAACGGGAAGGCTATCAATTTTGTTTTCTAGCAATATAAGAAGAGGTCCTAATTAATGCTGTAATTCGGGAAGAATTTACCACTCCAATCAGTAAATAGTTAAGATATTATTAATAACTAGCAGGACCTGAGGGTATACCCCAGTATGATAATCTAATTATTACAGCGTAAGATATGTTAACGTAAGAGCTATTACGAATTACTTCAATATGCAAAAAGGTTGATAATCTTGATTTAACTCTCTCTTGTTGGACCTGTGGATATACCACAGTATGATAATCTAATTATTACAGAGTTAGATATGAAATCAAAGGGATTAGACATGTGATAATTAGTCGATAATTGCCAAGAAGGAAACTCTTGCAGGGAATACACTCAACATATTGTTGCATAGCGCGTCGTCACTGTACTAAATTGCAATAGTTTTATCTTCGTTGTAAGGGATGACAATAACACCAAAGTTATCCTCCAGAAGTTTATTGAAATAAATTCAAGCTTCTTAACTTCGAGAGAGAGGGTCAGTTTAATTAATATATTCAGTCTTTAGACTTTCGGTCCTTCGATTAAATTTCGGGGCGACAAGCTTTTTCAGTTGGTAAATATCAACGCTAGCTTTTCCGACACCAAATACACGAGGTCCCGCTCGGCCGACTACTGACCCCGATCACCTCACTCTCTCTCCGCTGACTGCCTCCGGGGCTAACTGACGACTCCTGTCTCGAGCCCTCGGTTCTTTTATATTCATAGCTACTCCCACGTATTTTTATCTCTTGATCTGATAACGGGCAGTTGTTAAAACTTCTTTGTTTAATAAAACCGGAAATTCATATTTCCGTTTGTACAATATATAACAATATTTCTAGTTTAAATAGATCCTCATCAAGACTCTCTGCAACAAGCTATTGCTTCTGTTAAGTCCTCTAGATCAGTGGTTCCCAAACTTTTTTGTATGGCGACACACCAATGAGCTGTTTAAAATTTTTGCATATTGATATTAAAAAATTGATTTTAATAGATATGTGCTTAGTATTATTGATTTCTAATTTTTTGGTTTTATCTTAATGAATAGGAGTAAAAGTCTCTTCAAGAAATTCATTAACAAGAAGAAATAACTGTCATTTTATTCTTTGCATCCTAATTTAACTAAATAGCTAAATTAAGAAAATTTAGCAATGAAAGACAGGAGTGATGGAAGAGAAGGTTTCAGTTGTTCTATTTTTCGATTATACCCCACTCTGTTTGTAATCTTTTTATCTGCATTCTTATTTTGTTTCATTAGTCTTTCTAATTTTATATTAATATTCATTACATTAAAACATAAATACTTGAACTCGGAGGGTGCATATATTTGCTAGTTTAGATAATAGCTGGTTGCTTAGTTGGTTGGTTGTTCTCTAATCTTGGTTAGGCCACCAGTCTAGGAGAAGAAAACTCAAAATTCAACCGTGTTAAACGTTGCTTAAGAAATTGACCTTGTGTCCTATCCTACTGGTGATGTTGGTAAATATATACATTTATAAACATATATATAAAAACATCCATAGGAGTGTATATAGAATATTTCAATTGCATATATATATATATATATATATATATATATATATATATATATATATATATATATATAGTCAGATCTTTGCCCTGGAGAGCACTAAACGAAACTTTTAGTAGGTATATCTGACTCATTAGGTTTAACTTTATTATTTGCTCTACTTAGGTATTGAGCACTTTACTTTTTAGCTTTAGAATATACTGGCGGTTTTATATATATATATATATATATATATATATATATATATATATATATATATATATATATATATATATTTCTTTTTTTCATATATATATATACATATAAATTGTTTTTTCTTTTGGCCAAGTATTAAGTATCAACCAATTATTTTCAGTTGGTACGACTATCTTGGTCTTTTCTTTTTTTCAAAAAAATTTTTTTTCTCCCCAGGTGATGTTTGGTAGTATATATTTTTACAATCAAACTATTTGTCGGATTTTTCTTACACAAGGGTTTACCAACAAGTTTGGTATATTAAATATATATATATATATATATATATATATATATATATATATATATATATAAAAGGATATGATAATACCACAAAATGCTGTTAAAGTGAAAACATTTTATAACATATTTTCACTTTAACAGCATTTTGTGGTGTTTCATATCATTTATCTATACTCATACCGTCGGATTCATTTCCTTTATTTTAACATATATATATATATAATATATATATATTATATATGTGGTACCACCATCCACCATTCTGACACTCCCCATCTAGAGAGAAGACAAATCCACTAACCACCCCCAACCACCTACTGACGACCTTCTGTTTCAGCATTTTGAGAATCTCCATCATTGGAGCAAAAACTATATCCAAGTCCTGAAGATGGTCTAATATAGAGACCGAAACGTTGCATCGTCGACAATAAACATCCAGTTTCCATAACATCCCGTGTTTGTCTACCTTTCTCCATATATATATATATATATATATATATATATATATATATTATATATATATATGTATAGTTTTCTATTCATGCACATATGAATCTATGTATCTCTATCTATCCGTGTATGTGGGTATGTTTGTATGTGTGCACATATATATGTGCATGTGTATATTTATGTATGTATATATGAAAGAAAATCTATATATGCGTACTTGCTTATTTTTTTAGTTTTTTTTCTTCTGTTAAAAGAAATCCATTAATGACAATGTCACAATGCAAAGACAAAATCTCACGCAAGCAAAGACCAATTTTTCTATTATAAAAAAAAAATTAAATCCAGTCTGAGAAAAATTCTTTTTTTTTCTACACTACAACCACCCACCCACACACTCCCACAAGCACCCACCCAGCAACCTAACGCTTGAAAGAAACTAATCTGAATGAGAAAGGAATGCACAAGAAGAAAATAAATAAAACTCTTTCTCTTTCTTTTTCTCTTCTTTCATTCTTTCTTTTCAATTCAATTCACACTCAATTTCCATCTCTCAACTATTTTATCTTTCTTTCTTTCTTTCTTTCTTTCTTTCTTCTTTCTTTCAATTTCAATCAAGTTTCATCTCTCACTATTTTTTCTCTTCTTGTGCTTTCCTTTCTCATTCAGATTAGTTTCTTTCAAGCGTTAGGTTGCTGGTGGGTGCTTGTGGGAGTGTGTGGGTGGGTGGTTGTAGTGTAGAAAAAAAGAATTTTTCTCAGACTGGATTTAATTTTTTTTTATAATAGAAAAATTGGTCTTTGCTTGCGTGAGATTTTGTCTTTGCATTGTGACATTGTCATTAATGGATTTCTTTTAACAGAAGAAAAAAAACTAAAAAAATAAGCAAGTACCGATATATAGATTTTCTTTCATATATACATACATAAATTATACACATGCAATATATATGTGCACACATACAAACATACCCACATACACGGATAGATAGAGATACATAGATTCATATGTGCATGATATAGAAACCTATACATATATATATATATATATATATATATATATATATATATATTATATATATATATGGAGAAAGGTAGACAACACGGGATGTTATGGAAACTGGATGTTTATTGTCGACGATGCAACGTTTCGGTCTCTATATTAGACCATCTTCAGGACTTGGATATAGTTTTTGCTCCAATGATGGAGATTCTCAAAATGCTGAAACAGAAGGTCGTCAGTAGGGGGAGGGTGGTTGGGGGTGTTGGGGGTGGTTAGTGGATTTGTCTTCTCTCTAGATGGGAGTGTCAGAATGGTGGATGGTGGTCCACATATATATATATATATATATATATATATATATATATATGTTAAAATAAAGGAAATGAATCCGACGGTATGAGTATAGATAAAATGATATGAAAACACCACAAAATGCTGTTAAAGTGAAAATATGTTATAAATGTTTTCACTTTAACAGCATTTTGTGGTATTATCATATCCTTTTATATATATATATATATATATATATATATATATATATATATATATATATATTTAATATACCAAACTTGTTGGTAAACCTTGTGGTAAGAAAAAATCCGAACAATAGTTTGATTGTAACAAATATAACTACCNGAGAGAGATATCGTCTAACTCTCCTATTACATTCTGAGAATATCTATCTATCTATTCTATCTATCTATCTACTCTATCTTGACTAGTCTGTTCCGATCCGTCTATTATCTATCTGTTTAATTGAATATTCCTGCTTCAACCGATCTATCTTCTATCTATCTATCTATCTATCTATCAGTAAAGATCCTTTTCAAATCTCTCTATTGATGAATCTAGATTATTCAGATCTCTTTATATATATAATTATATATATATATGTATTAATATATTATATATTATATATATATATATTATATATATATATATATACCATATAATAAAAGAATCAATCTATGCAAATAATATCTATCTATTCAACACTTATCTCATTACTATCCTGTTAATATTATAATTCTCTTTTTCTATCTCTCTATCTTTCTCCCTCTCTCTCTCTCCTCTCTCTCTCTCTCTGTCTCTCTCTCTCTCTTCTCTCTATCATCTATCTATCTATCTATCTCATTTTGTTTATATCTGTCTTTCCATTGTTATTATTATCTAAAGGATTCGTTTTTGAGAATTTGTTTAATACAAAGAGAATTTTTCATAGAAATTCTAAGGAAAATAAAATCATAATGATCCCAAAATCACTGCCAGATTTTTAATATTATTCTTGTTTAGTTTATTTAATTAATCATTATTACGTTTAGAAACTAAAATACGTAAACAAAATTATGTTAATTTCAATGTGAAGATAGATTCATATAAAACTTACAATATACTCGTGTCAGTATTATTAAGTAGGGTATTTCCCCATCCGTCGTCTGGAGTAGGATGTGACACAAGGTCGCATATATATATTTACCAACCCCTCCGCGCGAGCAGGATGCGCAATTTCTTAAGCGGAGTTTACCAGGTTTGATTTCATTTTCTTTCTCCTAGACTGATTACCTAGCCATGACTCCGAGCCCTGTTGACCTGTACCAGTCTGGAGGGATAATTAGATTCATACCTTCCCAAGGGTATTAATCGCCTTGACGGTCCATTTCGTACGCTCTAACCACTAGAACACGAAAGGTCGCTTATATGGTACATCCAGCGAGTATCTAAGTTGCAATTCGGTAGTAATAGTCTGTAATACTGCCTCCTACCACCGATGATATGTCTTAATACTCAACCTGTTCGACATCGATTAGGATGTGACACAAGTCGTAATATGGTAACCAGCAAGAATTGACACGCTTTTCAATATAAACTAGATCGCAAGACCAGCTTTGCTATCATTACAACAGGATGAGATACCTTAATAACCCAAACTGTTCGCCACGAGTAGGATTGGACACAAAGTCGCTCGTGTGGTACGTATCAGCAAAGATTAAAGTCAATATTCAGTGTTGGATCTGCAAGACTAACTTGCTAACGATTACACCCCGACAGAATACCGCTTAATACCCCAGTCCTGTTGCTCACGAGAGGCATGTATACAAAGGTCGCTCGTGTGTACACACAGAAAGATTGAAGTCAATATTCAGTATGAATGGATCTGCAAGACTAACTTGCTAACCATTTACACCACAATGGAGATGCCTTTAATGGATCTGCAAGACTAAACTTGCTAACCATTATACCCCGATGAAATACCTTATACGCCAGTCTTGTTCGACACGAGTAGGAGGTGACACAAGTCGCTCGTGTGGTACTACAGCAAAAAAATTGCAGAGTCAATATTCAGTAGTATGATCTGCAAGACAACTGTGTCTAACGAATATCACCCCGATGAGATACCCTTAATACCCCAATTTTTTTCGTCACGAGTAGGATGTGACACAGTCGCAAGTCTGTTCTTACAAGCAAGGATTGAACACGCTATTCAGGTAGTAATGGATCTAACAGACTGCTGCAAACGCATTCCATCACAATTGACACCCTTACTATCAAGTTATATATGAATTAAGTAGTGTCGAATTGTCAATCGTGCAAATGTATTAAGTTTCCTTTTATGAGACAACGAAGAATTTTGGTTCTCTTTGTGTGGCTTTTGTGAGTACGGGGTCAACGAGGGTGATTGGATATGGCCAATTGGAACGAGCGATGATGCACGTCGTCTGTATCTTGGCTTCACGTGCCTTGAAGCAAGCACAAATCTGTAAATGTGGCAAACGGTCATAAAACGCGTAACAGAGTGATAATCTTCATATTTTTATTGTGGAAAGAGAAAAGTAATAAAACAACACATTTTCCAACTATTTACAAGATAGTAGTAAGATGCAATTGCTGCCTTTCTGTGACTTTCTCATCTTTTTTGGTCAGATTAAGGGATTTGATAAGTGATAACGTTCGATAAGACATTTTGTGTTGGATTATTTTTTCTGTATATGAGGTAATGATTAATCACACTTTATAGATTGAGCACAGGTCCGTGGTTAAACACCGCCAATCAACAACCCGAATATGTGGTTAGTTAACCTCTTTAATAGCTGATATTGGAGCTGTTCATTTGTCACGTTATTTCCGATTTTGACGAACGGACTTACAAACCAAAGCGATCATACCCAACACTAACGGGAACAAAGGAACAACAAAGGATCATACCCAACCTACGGGGAAACAAAGAAAAACCAAAGATCATCCCAACACTACGGAAACAAAGGAACAACCAAAAGGATCAATACCCAACACTAACGGACACAAAGGAACAACCAAAGGACATACCAACACTACGGGAAACAAAGGAAAAAAACCAAAGGATCACTACCCACACTACGGACACAAGGAACAACCAAGGATCCTAAACAACACCAACGGGACACAAAGGAACAACCAAAGGATCAATACCCAAGCATTAGGAAACTAAGGAAAACCAAGGATCATACCAACATAGGGAACACAAAGAACAACCAAAGGATCATAACCATCACTAACGGAAACCAAGGAACAACCAAGGATCATACCACTACTACGGGAAAACAAAGGAAAAAAACCAAAGATCATACCCAACACTAAGGGAACACAAAGGAACAACCAATAGATCATACCCAACCAAGGGACCCAAGGAATCAACAAAGGATCATACCCAACATTAGGAAAACTAAGGACAACCAAAGATCAATCCCCAAGCACAACGGAACAAGGAAAAACAAAGGATCATACCCAACACTACGGAAACAAAGGAAAAACCAAAGAATCATACCCACACTACGGAGACCAAGGACAACCAAAGGATCAACTGAACACTATCGAGAAATCAAAGGAACAACCAAAGGATCGATACCCAACACTAACGGGAAAGCAAAGGAAACCAAAGGTCATACCCAACACTCACGGGACACAAGGAACAAACCAAAGGATCATACCCAACACAACGGGAAACAAAAGAACACCAAAGGATCATTCCCAACACTAGGGACACCAAGGAACAACCAAAAGGAATCTATCCCGACACGAGGGACAAAGGGAACAACCAAAGGATTTCATTCATAAACTAACGGGACACCAGGAACATCAAAGATCATACCCAAACACCGAGGGACAAAGGAACAACCAAGGTTCATACCAACACTACGGGAAACAAAGGAAAACAAGATCATTCCCAACACTACAGGACACCAGGAACAATCAACAGGATATACCCAAACCGGGGACACAAAGGAACAACCAAAGGTTCATACCGCAACTACTGGAAAAAGGACAACCAGGATCTTCCACCTACGGACACCAAGGAAATCAAAGGGATCATACCCAAACCGGGGACACAAAGGAAAACCACAGGTCATCACCCAACGCTAGCGGGAAAAAGGAACAACCAAAGGATTCATTCCTAACACTACGGACACCAGGCAATCAAGGATCATACCACACCGAGGGACACAAAGGACAACACCAAAGATCATACCCAACATTACGGGAAACAAAAGGACACCAAAGTTCATACCCAACGACCGAGGGACACAAAGGAACAACTGAAGATTCCCTACCCAACACCGAAGACCCAAGCAACAACCAAATGACCATACCAACACAAAGGAACACAAAGGAACAACGCAAAGGACCATACCCAACACCGAGGACACAAAGGAACAACCTAAAGGACCATCCACACTACGGGAACCAAGGAAGCAATCAAAGAATCATACCCAACACGAGGACACAAGGAACAACCAAAGGTTCAACCCCACTACGGGAAACAAGGACAACCAAAGATCATTCCAACAGTCGGGACACCAAGGAACAATCAAAGATCTATACCCAATCACGCGAGGGAACCCAAAGGAAAACCAAAGGATATAACCCAACACTAGGGGAAAAGGGAAGCAACCAAAGATCATCCCACCACGGACACGCAAGGAACAATCAAAGGATCATACCCAACCCGGGGCACAAGGAACAACCAAGGTTCATAAACCAACGCTACGGGAAAAAGGAACAACCAAGTATCAATTCCCTAACACTACGGGACAACCAAGGAACATCAAGGATCATAACCAACACCGAGGGACACAAGGAACAACCAGGATCATACCCAACACTACGGAAACAAAGGACAACCAAAGATCAATACCCAACCCGAGGGACACAAAGGAACAACTGAAGGCTCATACCCAACACTGAGAGACCCAGCCAACAACAAATGACCATACCATCACAAAGGAACAAAAGAACAACCAAAACCATACCAACCGTTAGGGAACAAAGGAACAACCAAAGGACGCAACCCACCTACGGACAACCAAGGGAACAATCAAAGGATCATACCCACACCGAGGGACACAAAGGAACACCAAAGGTTCATACCCACACTAACGGGAAACAAAGGACAACCAAAGGATATTCCCAACAGTACGGGACACCAAGAACAATCAAAGATCATACTCAACCCGAGGGAACACAGGCACACCAAAGGTTCACATAACCCAACACTACGGGGAAAAGGAACAACCAAAGGATCATTCCAACACTAACGGGACCAAGGAACAATCAACAGGATCAATACCCAACACCGAGGACACAAAGGAACAACGCATAAGTTTCTACCGCACGCTAGGGAAAAGAACAACAAAGGATCCATTCCTAACACTATCGGGACACAAGGAACAATCAAAGGATCATACCAACACCGAGGGACACAAGACAACCAAAGGATCATACCCAACACCTACGGGAAACAAAGGAACATACCAAAGGATCATACCCAACCCGAAAGGGAACCAAGGAACAACTGAAGGATCATCACCCAACACTGAGAGACACCAAGCAAACCACCAAATGACCTACCCAACACAAACGACCAAAGAAACACCAAAGGACCATACCAACACAAAGGCCACAAAGAACAACTACGGGACCATACCAACACTGGAGGGATACAAGAGCAACCCAATGTTTCTTCCCTAAGATCGGACTCTGCTTAACACAGGGGATCTCCACTGGGGAGTACTGCTTGCTTGAAAACCAAAAGATGGCCACAATTGTAAACATTTTCAAATTTAAGTTTTCAGTATAAATATTCTTCCATTTAATCTTTGTATATCTAATCATATTGTCAATAGTCTGGGATCATTTATGCTGCTTGGAGTGCTCTGAGTGAGCAGTTAAAAGATTAGCTCCGAAACAGCGTTTGAATTCAAGGTAATCCATATGAAGATAACTTATTTTAAGGGTAATTAGAATAATATAATAAAAAGATCTAAAGTAAAGCCGAGGTTACATTGCATCAATGTTCTGTGTATATCACAATAAAGATGAGACTAACAGTCATAATTATTCAAACAACACATTCATTTCTGCTAATTGCTTGAGATGAGGCTTAGTGATTAGTAATTATTGATTATTTGGACTATTGTCCTTATCTTTATTATTATTGTACAACATTTCGGTCGATCTACCTCACGCTCAGTAGATCTTTTTTCTGCTATTTTTGTGGGCTCAGGAACCTTCTTTCAACACTCGGGAACCATCTGTCCTAATCAGGAGCCAGGGACCGGACTTTGAACCCAACATTTATTCAAATCCCACGGGGGTACCTGTTCTTATTCTGCTAACCATAGCTGGAGTCAAAGTGTTGGCTGTTGTTATTATTATTCTAGTTACTGTCGCCCTTGGGAGGCAGATTGACCTGCAGCCTAGAGATAGTGTCACTTCAGAATCTGTCTTAACCATACTTTATAACTTTTCGTAGATTGAATGAAATGTTGGGTTCAATGTTCCGTCGATGGCTCCGATTATCGACAAAAGGCTTCCGATAAAAGAAGGTTCCCGAATTATACAAGAAGGTTCCCGAGCTTGAAGGATAGTTACCTGAGTTCGCAAAGAAAATCCTGAAAGAAGGCCGAAGGGTGCAATCGCCGAACGTTGTATAGAAGCAATAAAGATGAGACAGTAGTCCGAATAATCTAATAACTACAAGAAAGAATAAATAATGGAAACTGAGAAAATACATTGGCAATAAATATAAGTAATACGAGAAGGAAAAAACTGTCTTCTATTGGAGTAAAGATTTAAATACACTGCTGCGTGGGCAACAATATGACGTAAACGATGATACTTGAATACAATCTTGAGTTATCAGGTAAATAATAGGGCAGACCGAGCTTTTTAACCTTGGTTAGGCAACCAGTCTAGGAGAAAGGAAAACTCTGAATCCAAACCTGTTTAAACTCCGCTTAGAAATTGACCTACTCGCCGCGAGAGGTTGGGTGATATATATCGCTTGGGTGATCCCGCAGCGATATATTTCACACCCGGTTTTATTTTTCCAAGTTCATTGCTCCGAAAGTGAATCAACAGGTGCCACTGGAGTTCGAACTCGCTTTACTTACTACGATTCTGCAGTCCACACACCTCAGCTATTACCCACGTCCCTTCTAACTGTCTAAGATGAATTCTTTCAATTGTAAAGTAAAGTAAGTAGAAGTCGTCGGGCGGCCTATGTCACTGATCAGGCCGATCAGGCGAAGGAACTATCCCTTTTCCACTAGTGCTAGACCAAGGAGAGTTATTTTTTAGTCGTCTGAGGTGGAGGCGCACATCATACCATCAGCTCCTTACTTACCGCCAATACTTGTAATCGCTCATATGCTGAGTTGGGTGGCCGATATCGAACTAGGAAACCTTGCTGATTCCTATCCGAACGCTATACCGACTGAGCTAAACCGGCCGCTCAAATTTAAAAAAAGATGACTAGATTCGGTTCCGGCCCGACTTCTGTCTTTTATTTTTGTGAGGGATCTCACACATTGGATCACTTATAAGTCTGGGGAACCTGCACATACTCTAAGGGTTAACAAGCTGGACGTATATGAGTTGAGTCTCACTGTGGTGCCCATACACACATTTATGCCACAACTAAGTCAAGCTTCGATAAACATGCAACGGTAGCATCCATCCAATTTATATTAAGGGCATTTTATCTGCGTAAAAGTAACGTCACGGGTGGCCTAAGTCAGTATCAGCCAGAAAGCGAAGGATTCGATTCCCCTTTTCATTAGTGTAGACCAAGGAAATTGTTTGGCGTCCTGAGGTGAGCGCCACATCTATCACCGTTCCTTACTTTCCGGCCAGATCCTGTGCTACTCATTGGCTGGTTTGGCGAGGGCCAGTATGAACAATATACTGTATGTTGGGAGATCATACAAGTGCGGATGTAGAATACAACAATATTTTATTAGAAATAACGGATACTCTATATACATCACACAACCCCCACATAATATTTATATATATACATACATATTCATACATATATATATGCTTATATATATATATCTTTATTATATATATATATATATATATAGTGTGTGTGGTGTGTGTGTGTGGTGTGTGTGTGCTGTGTAGTTCGATTGCCGCTTTACACTTTCCGTCGCAGTGGGGTAGTAAATAATCCAAAAGTGCTCAATTAATTAAAAATATAGTGCAGTAATAAAACTATTAATATTGTTGATGTAAATGAAACATGGTAGACTCCCTTTATTTTTACATGCAGTCATATTATTAGTATTATCACTAAATATACATACATACATACATAATATATATAATATATATAATATTAATTATTATATATATATATATACTATATATATAGTGTGTGTGTGTGGGCTGTTTTTATGCTCTAATGCCATGTTTGTTTTTCGATATATAGCAAAATATCCAAATTGCATCAATGCTTATATTGATTCGATATTTACGCGCGCGTGTGTACGTGTAAATGGCGTGTGCATATGGGTGAGTTTCGTGCGCTTGCGTTTATTATTTATGTCATGGACACGCAAGCGGTGTCATTGTGTGTACGGTCGCGCACGTATGGTGTCTGTTGCATGTATGAATAGGATGTGTATTTACTTTGCAGACCCTAAATGCACAAGTTGATGCGAAAGAAAGCGTTTCCATCTTGCAAATATGCATCTCATCATTGCATAAATGTCAAGCTCAAACCGAAAAGTGCCCCAACGAGCAAAGTAAGCAAGCAAAATAAATAAATAAGAAAGTGAAAATAATAAAGAAAACGCAAAGAAACAGTTGGTAGGACGAAAAATAAAAAATTCAAATTAAACGTACTAAGCAATAACAAACAAGAATAAATACAATCTTATGATGCTTTAAGAATTAAGAATAAAACAAACAAATCAAACAAAAAGGAGGGTAAAATAATAATATATAATATAAGAAGAAGAAGAAGAAGAAGAGAAAGATTGGAGAAGAAAAGAATAATGTTTGTTTTTTCTTCACTGCTGACAAGTCTATATAAGATTTCCTGAAGACGTGTCTAACACACTCATTCATCGGGGCTTTCAAAATTATTCTTTAGATAAAAATTCGTACAAATTACCTCAACGTTCGTATTTTTAATCAAGATTATTTCATCGTTAACATTCTTTTGCATCACTAAATAAGTGCAATTAGAAAATTTAATTGCTACATGACGCAACTTCAAGATCCTTTGAAAACGAATGTTCTGGAAAATAAATTTTAAAAGGTCTTGAATTTTGCGTCTGTAGCAATAAGATTTTAACTTGCACCTTATTTTATTGATGGCAAAAGAATGTAACCAGATGAAATAATCTTGATTAAAAATACGAACGTTGAGGTAATTTGTACGATTTTATCTAAAGAATAATTTTGAAAGCCGGATGAATGAGTGTTAGACACGTCTTCAGAAATCCTTTATAGACTTGTCAGCAGTGAAGAAAAAACAACATTATTCTTTTCTTCTCCAATCTTCTTCTTCTCTTCTTCTTCTTCTTCTTATTATTATTATTATTATTATTATTACCCTTCCTTTTTGTTTTGATTTTGTTTGTTTTATTCTTAATTCTTAAAGCATTCATAGATTGTATTTATTTCTTTGTTTGTTATTTCTTAGTACGTTTAATTTAGAATTTTTTATTTTTCGTCCTACCAACTGTTTGTTTTCGTTTTTCTTTATTATTTTCTACTTTTCTTTATTTATTTATTTTGCTTGCTTACTTTGCTCGTTGGGCACTTTGGTTTTGAGCGGCATTTTTATTTGCAATTGATAATTGCATATTTGCAAGATGGAAACTGCTTTCTTCGCATCAACTGTGCATTAGGGTCTGCAAAGTAAATACACATGCCTATTCACGTACATGCAAACAGACACACATACGTGCGCGGACGTACACACAAATAGACACCCACGCTCGTGTCCATGCACATAAATACAAATAAACGCAAGCGCACGAACTCACACATATGCACACGCCCATTTACACGTACACACGCGCGCGTAAATATCGAATCAATATAAGCATTTTGATGACAATTTGGATATTTTGCTATATATCGAAAAACAAACATTGTCATTAGAGCATAAAGAAACAGCCCACACACACACACTATATATATATATATATATATATATATATATATATATATATATATATATATTATATGTATGTATGTATGTATATTTATATAATACTAATAATATTGACTGATGTAAAATAAAGGGTCTACCATGGTTTCATTTTACATCTAACAAATTTAATAGTATTATTACTTGCACTATATTTTTAATATATTGAGCACTTTTGGATTATTTACTGACGCCACTGCGACGGAAAAGTTAAAGCGGCAATCGTATACTACACACACACACCACACACACACACACACACACACATAATATATATATATATATATATATATATATATATATATATATAAGCATATATATATGTATGTATATATGTATGTATATATATAAATATATGTGGGGGTTGTGTGTGTATATAGAGTATCCGATTATTTTCGTAATAAAATATTGTTGTATTCTACCATCCCGCAACTTGTATGATCTCCCAACATACATATACTTGGTTCGATACTGGCCCTCGCCAAACCAGCCAATGAGTAGCACAGGGATCTGTGCCGGAAAGTAAGGAACTGGTGATAGATGTGGCGCTCCACCTCAGACGCCAAAAAATTTCCTTGGTCTAGCACTAATGAAAAGGGGATCGAATCCTTCGCTTTCTGGCTGATACTGACTTCAGGCCACCCCGATGACTTTACTTTTACGCAGATTAAAATGCCCTTAATATAAATTGGATGGATGCTACCGTGCATGTTTATCGACTAAGCTTTGCTTAGTTGTGGCATAAGACTGTGTGTATGGGGCACACAGTGAGACTCAAACTCACTATTGACGTCCAGCTTGTTAACCCTTAGAGTATGTGAGGTTCCCCAGGACTTATAAGTGATCCAATGTGTAGATCCCTCACAAAAAATAAAGACAGAAGTCGGCCGGAACAATCTAGTCATTTTTTTTAAATTTGAGGGCCGGTTTAGCTCAGTCGGTATAGCGTTCGGATAGGAATCAGCAAGGTTCCTAGTTCGATATCGGCCCACGCCAACTCAGCATATGAGCAGTACAAGTATCTGTGCGGTAAAGTAAGGAGCTGATGGTATGTGTGGCGCTCCACCTCAGACGCTAAAAATAATCTCCTTGGTCTAGCACTAGTGAAAAGGGGATAGGTTCCTTCGCTGATCGGCTGATAGTGACATTAGGCCGCCCCGACGACTTTACTTACTTTACTTTTACAATTGAAAAGAATTCATCTCTAGACAGTAGAAGGGACCGTGGCGTAATAGCTGATGTGGTGGACTGCGATATCGTAGTAAGCGAGTTCGAACTCCAGTGGCACCTTTTGATTCACTTTCGGAGCAATAACTTTGGGAAAGATATAAACCGGGGTTGGTGAATATATATCGCTGGGGGATCACCCAAGCGATTATATTCACCAACCTCTCCGCGCGAGTAGGTCAATTTCTTAAGCGGAGTTTAACAGGTTTGGATTCAGAGTTTTCCTTCTCCTAGACTGGTTGCCTAACCAAGGTTAAATAGCTCGGTCTGCCCTATTATTTACCTATAACTCATAAGATGTATTCAGTATCATCGTTACGTCATATTGTTGCCACGCGGCAGTGTATTTTAAATCTTTACCTCAATAGAAGACAGTTTTTTTTCCTTCTCGTATGTACTTATATTTATTGCAATGTATTTTCTCAGTTCCATTATTTATTCTTTCTTGTTAGTATTATTTGGATTATTCGGACTACTGTTCTCATCTTTATTGCTATCTATACAACGTTTCGGCCGATGCACCCTTCGGCCTTCTTCAGGTATTTCTTTTCGAACTCGGTAACTATCCTTTCAAGCTCGGGAACCTTCTTGTCATAATCGGGAACCTTCTTTTAATCGGAAGCCTTCTTGTCGTAATCGGGAGCCATCACGGAACATTGAACCCAACACTTTATTCAATCTACGATAAAGTTGATAAAGGTATTGGGTTAAGACAGTTCTAAGTGACACTTATCTCTAGGCTGCAGGTTCAATCCTGCTCAAGGGCGACAGTAACTTAGAATAATAATTAACACAGCTTAACACTTGTACTCCAGCTATGGTTAGCAGAATAAGAACAGGATACCCCCGTGGATTGAATAAATGGTTGGGTTCAAAGTTCCGTCCTGGCTCCTGATTAGGACAAGATGGTTCCCGAGTTTGAAAAGAAGGTTCCTGAGCCCGACAAGAAATAGCAGAAAAAGGCGTGAGGGTAGATCGACCGAAATGTTGTACAGATAATAATAAAGATAAGGACAATAGTCCAAATAATCTAAATAATACTAATCACTAAGCCTCATCTCAACAATTAGCAGAAATGAATGTTTGTTGTTTTGAATAATTATGACTGTTGTCCTCATCTTTATTGTGTATACACAGAACATTGATGCAACTGTAACCTCGGGCTTTACTTTAGATCTTTTTTTATATATTATTCTAATTACCTTAAAATAAGTTATCTTCATATGATTACCCTTGAATTCAAACGCTGTTTCGGAGCTTAATCTTTACTGCTCACTCAAGAGCACTCCAAGCAGCATAAATGATCCCAGACTTATTGACAAAATAGTGATTAGATATACAAAGATTAAATGGAAGAATTATTTATACTGAAAACTTAAATTTGAAAATGTTACGATTGTTGTGGCCATCTTTTGGTTTCAAGCAAGAGTACTCCCCAGTGTAGATCCCCTGTGTTAAGCAGAGTCCGATCCTTAGTGAAGAAACATTTGGTTGCTCCTTGGTATCCCTCAGTGTTGGGTATGGTCCTTTAGTTGTTCCTTTGTGGCCTTTGTGTTGGGTATGGTCCTTTGGTTGTTTCTTTGTGTCGTTTGTGTTGGGTATGGTCATTTGGTGGTTGCTTGGTGTCTCTCAGTGTTGGGTATGATCTTCAGTTGTTCCTTTGTGTCCCTCGGTGTTGGGTATGATCCTTTGGTTGTTCCTTTGTTTCCCGTAGTGTTGGGTATGATCCTTTGGTTGTTCCTTTGGTGTCCCTCGGTGTTGGGTATGATCCTTTGATTGTTCCTTGGTGTCCCGTAGTGTTAGGAATGATCCTTTGGTTGTTCCTTTTTCCCGTAGCGTTGGGTATGAACCTTTGGTTGTTCCTTTGTGTCCCTCGTGTCCTTTGATTGTTCCTTGGTGTCCCGTAGTGTTGATCCTTTGGTTGTTCCTTTTCCCCGTAGTGTTGGGTATGAACCTTTGGTTGTTCCTTTGTGTCCCTCGGTGTTGGGTATGATCCTTTGATTGTTCCTTGGTGTCCCGTACTGTTGGGAATGATCCTTTGGTTGTTCCTTTGTTTCCCGTAGTGTTGGGTATGAACCTTTGGTTGTTCCTTTGTGTCCTCGGTGTTGGGTATGATCCTTTGATTGTTCCTTGGTGTCCCGTAGTGTTGGGTATGGTCCTTTGGTTGTTCCTTTGTGTCCCTCGGTGTTGGGTATGGTCCTTTGGTTGTTCTTTTGTGTCCTTTGTGTTGGGTATGGTCATTTGGTTGTTGCTTGGTGTCTCTCAGTGTTGGGTATGATCCTTCAGTTGTTCCTTTGTGTCCTCGGTGTTGGGTATGATCCTTTGGTTGTTCCTTTGTTTCCCGTAGTGTTGGGTGGGGTATGATCCTTTGATTGTTCCTTGGTGTCCCGTAGTGTTAGGAATGATCCTTTGGTTGTTCCTTTTTCCCGTAGCGTTGGGTATGAACCTTTGGTTGTTCCTTTGTGTCCCTCGGTGTTGGGTATGATCCTTTGATTGTTCCTTGGTGTCCCGTAGTGTTGGGAATGATCCTTTGGTTGTTCCTTTTCCCCGTAGTGTTGGGTATGATCCTTTGGTTGTTCCTTTGTGTCCCTCGGTGTTGGGTATGATCCTTTGATTGTTCCTTGGTGTCCCGTACTGTTGGGAATGATCCTTTGGTTGTTCCTTTGTTTCCCGTAGTGTTGGGTATGAACCTTTGGTTGTTCTTTTTGTGTCCTCGGTGTTGGGTATGATCCTTTGATTGTTCCTTGGTGTCCCGTAGTGTTGGTATGGTCCTTTGGTTGTTCCTTTGTGTCCCTCGGTGTTGGGTATGGTCCTTTGGTTGTTCCTTTGTGTCCTTTGTGTTGGGTATGGTCATTTGGTTGTTGCTTGGTGTCTCTCAGTGTTGGGTATGATCCTTCAGTTGTTCCTTTGTGTCCCTCGGTGTTGGGTATGAACCTTTGGTTGTTCCTTTGTTTCCCGTAATGTTGGGTATGATCCTTTGGTTGTTCCTTTGTGTCCCTCGGTGTTGGGTATGATCCTTTGATTGTTCCTTGGTGTCCCGTAGTGTTAGGAATGATCCTTTGGTTGTTCCTTTTTCCCGTAGCGTTGGGTATGAACCTTTGTTGTTCCTTTGTGTCCCTCGGTGTTGGGTTCCTTTGATTGTTCCTTGGTGTCCCGTAGTGTTGGGAATGATCCTTTGGTTGTTCCTTTTTCCAGTAGTGTTGGGTATGAACCTTTGGTTGTTCCTTTGTGTCCCTCGGTGTTGGGTATGATCCTTGATTGTTCCTTGGTGTCCTGTAGTGTTGGAATGATCCTTTGGTTGTTCCTTTGTTCCCGTAGTGTTGGGTATGAACCTTTGGTTGTTCCTTTGTGTCCCTCGGTGTTGGGTATGATCCTTTGATTGTTCCTTGGTGTCCCGTAGTGTTATGAATGATCCTTTGGTTGTTCCTTTGTGTCCCTCGGTGTCGGGTATGATCCTTTGGTTGTTCCTTGTGTCCCGTAGTGTTGGGAATGATCCTTTGGTTGTTTCTTTTGTTTCCCGTTGTGTTGGGTATGATCCTTTGGTTGTTTCCTTTGGTGTCCCGTAGTGTTGGTATGATCCTTTGGTTTTTCCTTTGTTTCCCGTAGTGTTGGGTATGATCCTTTGGTTGTTCCTTTGTTTCTCGTAGTGTTGAGTATGATCCTTTGGTTGTTCCTTGGTCTCCCGTAGTGTTGGGTATGATTCTTTGGTTTTTCCTTGTTTCCCGTAGTGTTGGGTATGATCCTTGGTTTTTCCTTGTTTCCCGTAGTGTTGGGTATGATCCTTTGGTTGTTCCTTAGTTTTCCTTAATGTTGGGTATGATCTTTGTTGTTCCTTTGTGTCCCTTGGTGTTGGTATGATCCTTGGTTGTTCCTTGTGTAGTGGTTGGGTATGATCCTTTGGTTTTTTTCCTTTGTTTCCCGTAGTGTTGGGTATGATCCTTTGGTTGTTCCTTTGTTCTCGTAGTGTTGGGTATGATCCTTTGGTTGTTCCTTTGTTTCCCGTAGTGTTGGGTATGATCCTTTGGTTGTTCCTTAGTTTCCTTAATGTTGGGTATGATCCTTTGGTTGTTCCTTTGTGTCCCTTGGTGTTGGGTATGATCCTTTGGTTGTTCCTTTGTGTCCCGTAGTGTTGGGTATGATCCTTTGGTTTTTTTCCTTTGTTTCCGTAGTGTTGGGTATGATCCTTTGGTTGTTCCTTTGTGTCCCGTTAGTGTTGGGTATGATCCTTTGGTTGTTCCTTTGTGTCCCGTAGTGTTGGGTATGATCCTTTGTTTTTTTTCCTTTGTTTCCCGTAGTGTTGGGTATGATCCTTTGGTTGTTCCTTTGTGTCCCGTAGTGTTGGGTATGATCCTTTGGTTGTAAGTCCGTTCGTCAAAATCGAATAACGTGCAAATGAACAGCTGTCAATATCAGCTATTAAATAGTTAACTAACCACATATTCGGGTTGTTGATTGGCTGGTGTTTAAACCACGTGACCTTGCTCAATCTATAAGTGGTGGATTACATCATACCTCATATACAGAAAAATAATCCAACACAAAATGTCTTATCGAACGTTATCACTTATCAAATCCCCTTAATCTGACAAAAAGATGAGAAAGTCACAAAAAGGCAGCAATTGCATCTTACTACTATCTTGTAAATAGGTTGGAAAATGTGTTGTTTATTCTTTCTCTTTCACAATATAAAATATGTAAGAGTTATCACTCTGTACGTTTTATGACCGTTTCGCCACCATTTACAGATTTGTGCGTGCTTCAAGGCACGTGAAGCAAGATACAGACGGACTGTTGCTATCATCGCTCTTCCAATTGGCCATATCCAATTCACCTCGTTGACCGTACTCACAAAGCCACACAAAGAGAACAAACATTCATTCGTGTCTCCATAAAAGGAATACTTAATACATTTGCACTGATTGACAATTCGACACTACTTAATATTCATATATGAATTTATAGGTAAGGGTGTCCAATTGTGGTGGAATGGTTTGCAAGTCAGTCTTGTAGATCCATTACTACTGAATAGCGTGTTCAATCCTTGCTGTATATAACAGACTTGCGACCTTGTGTCACATCCTACTCGTGACGAAAAAAATTGGGTATTAAGGGTATCTCATCGGGGTGTAATCGTTAGCAAGTTAGTCTTGCAGATCCATTACTACTGAATATTGACTTCAATTTTTGCTGTATGTACCACACGAGCGACCTTGTGTCACCTCCTACTCGTGTCGAACAGACTGGGTATTAAGGGTATTTCATCGGGGTATAATGGTTAGCAAGTTAGT
>CM042169.1:65062833-65092833 GCA_023376005.1 Doryteuthis pealeii
CCCTTGTGAGAGAATTACATATATGCATATATATATATATATATAATATATCTGTTTAGATCTTTGTACGTATCTTTGTATCTATATATATATATATAGACAGACAGACTGACAGTTAGATACATAGATAGATAGATGCATTTCATTTTAAAATCATCCGTTAGCATTTTGATGTTGAGAAACTGTCAGTAGTCAAGCACTGATGACTTCATATCTTTGGTATCCTAACTGATATATATATATATATATATATATATATATATATATATATATATATATATATATATATGACAGATTCAATTACAAATTACTTTTACATGAATGTAGGAGACATGTAAATTCACAGAAAACAAAATTTGCCTTAGAAACTAAAATTTAAAAAACAGAAAGAGGGATAAAAATAATTTCAAACCAGACAAGTATATATAATTAGTAGCTACCTATAATTCTCCTGAACAGAGTGTACCTTCAACGCCGAAATCCTGGTAGATAGAAATACTTTTTTGTACAACTATACACACACACACACACACACACACACATATATATATATATATATATATAGTAAAAGTCGTAAACTCGACGGGGCGGCCTAAAGTCGGTATCAGCAAGTCAGCGAGGGAGGCTATCAATAGCGCTAGACCAAGGAGATTGTTTTTGGCATCTGAGGTGGAGCGCCACACCTTCCATCAGCTCCTTACTTTACCGCACAGATCCCTGTGCAACTCATACGCTGAGTTGGCGGGGACCTGTATCGAACTAGGAACCTTGTGGTTTCTGGCCGAACGCTCTACCGACTGAGCTAACCCGTCCCCTTTCCTTGATGGGTTACCAGGTAAGTTGGTATTAGGAGAATGCTAAGTTACGCTTTTCTTCAAGCAGAATGTTAGAATTATTTAGGTCCAATTGAGAGCTCAATTTTCAATATGATTGAACAGCACAATATTATTGGTAAAGAAATAGGTTCAAAAATAGGTAATTTTGTGGTTATAGGTCTATTTCACCCCCATATATATATATATATATATATATATATATATATATATATATATATATTATAAAGACAAATTGACTTAACGTGTATTTGGTCACGATGGTTAGAACATTTTTATGCAATGACCACACACGTGAAATCGACTGCTATTAATCTGTGTCTCGATTAATTCAGTGGATTCCTGAAGATCCTTATTGTGAAACTCGAGAAGGTTATTTCTTGTACCCATTTATATATATATATATATATATTATATATATATATATATATATATAATATAGAGAGAGAGAGAGAGAGAGAGAGAGATTTCATTTTAAGATCCTCTGTCAACATATTTTGTCATAAAGAATCTATTAAATCCCAAAATATCCATTGTATTTGAGGAATTCATAAAAGAGAAATAGACAATTAAATCTAAAAATATTTTGTTCCAAAAAAATTCGAAACTAATATCTGACTATTAACTCCACTAGCGTTAATAATCTTTCCTGTCTGAACCGTCAATTAAATCGAAAATCTTAATAATCTCACCCGTTTCAAAGAGAGCATCGACTATTAAATTCAAAAATCATCTCAGAACATTTTAAGATTTTAGCAAAAAAAAATTCACTGTCACTTGACTTTGGTGAACATCTTTAAAAAAATTAGATTATTTTCTTCTTAAAAGACACGCTCTTCTGAGATGATAAAATTAACGCGAGTAATGAATCCTTATTTTTAATTTTTATTAAGCGGATTCTTTTGGATTTTTTTCCAAGAATGGCACTCAGAAAAATGGTAGCTTTTTTTTTTTTTTAATTCTTCGAGATTGGACAACCTTTTGATTCTAACACATGTTCCTGTTCGACCATTGACCTGTAATAGTTTTTTTTTGTTTTTTGGCCCCGGATCAGGATTCTGTTTTTCTTCGTATGAATGGAAATCCTAAAGATCCAGGGAAAATTCCCTAATTTTATTATTTTGTTCTTTTTTTTATTACAGTTTTAAATTTTACCGTTTTATTTGTATTAGAATGATTTTTCTCTTTTTTCTTTTATTTTATTTCTTTCTTTTTTCTTCTTTTTTTTTTTTTTCTGATTTTTTTCTTATTTTGATTTTTTTCTTTTTCTTTTCTTCTTTCTTTCTTCTTTTCTTCTTTTTTTCTTCTTTTTCTTTTTCTTTCTGCCTCTTTTTCTTTTTCTTTTTTTCTTCTTTTCTTTCTTCTTTCTTTCCTTATTTGATTTTTTCTTTCTGTCTTTTTTCTTTTTCTTTTCTTTCTTTTCTTCTTTTTTTCTTTTCTTTTTTCTTTCTTTTCTTTCTTTCTTTCTTTCTTTCTTTTCTTTTTTTTTTTTTTTCTTTTTTTCTTTTTCTTTTTTCTTTTTTTCTTTTTTCTTTTTCTCTTTTCTTTTTTCTTTTTCTTTCTTTTCTTTCTTTTTTTTTTTTTTCTTTTTTCTTTTTTCTTTTTTTCTTTCTTTTCTTCTCTTCTTTTTTCTTCTTTTCTTTTTTCTTTCTTTTCTTTCTTTCTTTTTAAGTTTTTCTTGCTTCCTCTTTTTTCCTTTTCATTTCTTCTCCCCCTTTTTTTAAATTCTTTTTGTATTTTTCCCTTTCTTTTTTTCTTTCCTTTCTTTTCTTTTTTTAATATTTTTTTCTGCCTCTTTTTCCTTTTAATTTTTATTAAAATGATTCTTTGGATTTTTTCCAAGAATGACCCCCCCCCACCCCCAAAAAAAGAACAAACCAGGAAGCTTTTTTTTTATTCTTCAAGATTGGACAACCTTCTGTTTCTAACGCAAATTCCTGTTCGGTCAATGACCTGTAGTGGTTTTGTTTTGTTTTTGTTTTTTTGTTCTGGATCAGGATTCGTTTTCTTCTCATTAATGGAAATCCTAAATATCCAGGGAAAATTCCCTGTTTTTATTATTTGTAATTACCGTTTAAATTTTCTTCCATTTTATTTGTATTGGAAGGATTTTTTCTTTCTTTTTCTTTGCCTTTCTTTCTTTTTTTCATTCTGGTTTCTTTATTATTTCCTTTTTTTCTTCTTTTAATTTTTTCTTTCTGCCTCGTTTTTTTTCTTTTTTTCTTTCTTTTTCTTTTCTTCTTATTTTTCTTCTTTTCCTTTTTTCTTTCTTTTCTTTCATTTTAATTTTTTTTGCTTACTCTTTTTTCGTTTTATTTCTTCTCTTTTTGTGTTTTTTCTATTTCTTTCCTTTCTTTTCTTCTTTTTAATATTTTTTTGGCCAATTGTTTTTTCTTTTGGCCCAGGATCAGGATTCTGTTTTTCTTCTCATTATTGGAAACCTTTGGGATATAAGGAAAATTCCGCGTTTTATCATTTTGTTCTTTTTTTTATTACAGGTTTAAATTTTGCCATTTTATATGTATTCAAAGGATTTTTCTTTCTTTTTATTTTCTTTTCTTTCTTTTTTTATTCATTGTTTTTTTTTTCCTTCCTTTTTTTTCTTCTTTTAGTTTTCTTTCTTTCTGACTTTCTGAATCTTTTTCTTCTTTTCTTTCTTTTTCTTTTCTTTTTTCTTCTTTTCTTTTTGAAGATTTTTCACCAACTTCCCTTTGGCGTCAACACCCGGGATTGAACCAGGGACCTTTAGTGTGTTGTTTTCCCCCTCCACCTTCCGTCTGCTAATCGTCCGTCCGTCCGCCTTCTCTTTCTCTTTTCTTTTTCTTTCTCTTTCTCTTTCTCTTTCCTCCTTCCACCCAGACGCTCTGTCACTGAAGAGAAATACGATTTTTGGTCGTTCAGGCAAAAATGTGTCGCTTCTATTCCCAAACTGACTACCCATAATGCATTGCAACTTTTATAAATGTCTACTCTGTTCTCTCCAACTTCTTGATGCTTCAAATTTCTTATTCAAAGTGGGTACAGTGGCGTACCACTCCAAATACATTACTTCTCCTTCTACTATGGCACATTTTGCAGGTCAGGCAACGAGGACGCTTTGAGTCAGGTAAGTTGGTTGAATTTTTTTTATTTTTATCTCTTTTTTTCTTTTTTTTTCTTTTTTCCTGTTTTTTCTTTTTTCTTTCCTTCTTTTAATTTTTTCTTGATGACATTTTTCTTTTTCATTTCTTTTCTTTTTTTTTATATTTCTTTAATTTTTTCCTTTTTCTCTCTTTCTTTTCAGAACCCCCTCTCTCTCGCTCTTTTATAAATATTATCATTATCAATATTTATATATAGGAATATATAACATTATTCTTATACGAATGTATATATAAAAGCAAAATTTACATTTGCGTTTGTTAAGTATTCTTTTTGAAACATTTTAAAATTTGTTTTGGCCAACATTTTTGCTTATCAAAAAATAAAAAAAAAATGATGTTTATTCTCTTGTCTTTCGATTATTAGCATCTTCATCATCAGCGTTTCGATATTCGTAAATATTCAGAAAGCAGTTGTAATGATATCGATACGTAAAATTAATTTATCATCTACATTCTTTTCTTAATATATTATATATATTATATATATATATATATATATATATATATATATATATATATAGTGGTGGACTCTCCTATCCTGAACGATAGTTGAGGGTCAGCAGTGAGTGATTTGTTTCTTCCTATGTTGTGCATGCTATCACGAATACATTTTCTGTTTCCTTGAGTGTGATAGCAGCCCAGTCTTGCTGTGAGCTATGATGACACACTGAAAAATGAAATCTAAGGCGGGAGTCAGACGGTTTTGTTTTAAACTTAGGCGGAGCTGATCTCGCTGCTTCAGTCTATTTTCTTCAAAGCTCTTTAGTCTAGCGAAACATGTCTTACGCCATTCCTTTCGATTTGATGCTAGATTTTCCCAAGCACTCAGGTTAATATTGAGGCGTTTCAAATTCTCCTTCTATTTGTCTTTAAAGCCTAGGAGAGGACGTCTAATTGAACGCTTAGCATTTGGTAATTGTCCCTATAAAATCTTCTTTGGAAGTCTGTTCTCATTGATTCTGACAATATATATATATATATATATATATATATATATATATATATATATATATATATATATATATAATGCAATGTCTACCGATCACATTTTTATTTTGTTCGCACTCTGTTTGAAACAACATTCTGTCTTTACCGATTGCAAAACAATTTTTAGTCCATTTATTACTTTTACTTACTAGTGTACGGTAAAGTGACGAACTGATGGTAGGCATAGCGCTCTACCCAAGACACTAAAAAAGCAATCTGCTTGGTCTAGCGCTACTGAAAAGAGGATATACTCACTTGCTATTAGGGTCCCATATATATATGTCAAAAAAGTGTCAAAAAGTAATGCCATTTTGTTTAGGGCAGATAAAATTACCAACATAGAAACTTGTATCATACATCCAAAATGAAGCTGGTCCTCTGTGGATTACATCCCTACTTCTCCGTATAGTCATTGTTTCTCTCAATAAGCAATGTTCCACCTTCGAATGAGAGTATGTATCCGTGCCCCGTAAAATTCTGTTCACTGTTCTTTGAGCCACTTCTTCACTTCAGATTTCACTTCCTTGCCACTGGAATAATGTTTTTCTCTCTCATCAGCTTTTGCTGTTAAAAAAGACTTGCAAGGAGTGAAATAATTATAATGATAATAAAAATAATAAAAGCGAAAAGATAGACAAATTATTGAACCTTGCCAGAGAACAGAGTTGAAAACTATTTTAATTTTAAACCGTAACATAATTTTGGTGATATGGTATCCCATAATATTATTTACTATAATCATCAAGTGTTTAATTTTTTTCTTGAAATGTATTTTTAACATTCCAAGTTTAATTCTTAATCATTAGTTAATAACATGAATTCCAGTTATGATAAGCTATGGTTGGATTAAGCATAACTAGAGTTGGTTTAATCCTAATCTCTGGTAGTTTGAGTTTAATCTCAAGTGGTTTTAGCAAAATCAGTTCTGTCTTAAGAATAATCTGCAGTGAATTGAATATAAATTGAGTACGTTTAAGCATAATCAGTGTTGATTTAAAGATAATCTGTTGAATTTTAATCATTTTTCCGAGTCATCATCATCATCATCATCATAAGGTGACACTAACAACACGACTCTCTCTTACCACTTGTCCCTATCAATCATATATATATATATATATATATATATATATATATATATATATTGGTTAGGAGGTTGATTTAGAAGGCTATCACAATGCAGGTGTAAAGAAAAAAATATTAATACGGTAACAATGATGTTGTGTGTTAACCTGTATTTATCTACAGGTTAACACACAACATCATTGTTACCGTATTATTATTTTTTCTTTACATTGGTGCATTGTGATAGTCTTCTAAATCAACCTCCTAACCAATATATACACAATGCTTCAATCAAATTATAAAACTTATATATATTATATATATATATATATATATATATATATATATATATAAATATATTGTGTGTGTGTGTGTGTGTGTGTGTGTGTGTGTGTGTGAATTGAAAATGGAAGTGAATCCGACGTATGTTGAAAAGAGAAATAAAGGAAAGAAAATATTAATAGATGAAATAGGATTATTTTAATTAATTTAACTTACACGTGTTTCGGTCAAGGAGTTATCCATTGTCACATTATTCTATCTATTATTATTTTTAAATAACAAATTGAAATAAAATAATAATAATAATAATAGAAAAATATAGAAATGTTCAACACACAAAGAAACATCGACCTTCCTCAGAGTAAATCCTTATTTTTTTAAATGAAATTCGTCATTATAACTGTTTTCACCATCGCGTTTGAACACTTTCTTCATTTGATTTTTTTTAAAGTTATTTTTTCGAAAATTTCGAAAATTCTCCGAGTTCCAACGAATTTCATTGACTGACGCGGAGAATCTACGGACACTTACATACTTTCTGCGTTAAAACTTTACAAAGATAAATCAAATTTTGCGCCACTAGGAATATCTACCGAAACTACACTCAATACTAACAACAGTACTAAAACGCCTAAAATAGCGACAAGAAACGTAACAGTATTTGATAGGACCATGATCAAGAAAACTTTAAAACTTTCTTTATAGTGATTATATACAGATGGAGTTCCCCATCTCTGGAACAGTCAATGAAGATTTGTACCCTAAGTAAGTAAAATCATCAAATTCATTAAAGGTTTTAAAAATAAAACAATTTGAAATGTAAACTTTAAATATGTATTAAAATAAAACAAACTATATATAGATATATAATACCAGTCATGTATTTATTTAAACTTGTTTTAAAAAACAATGACTGTCTAATGTTGCATGTTCAAATTTTGAGTGTATTTATTCTATGTTATGACGATTTTCGGTAATGTGACGTAAGCAGTGACGTAGCTTTTGTTACAGACAAAAACCGGAAGCGAATCTCCTTTATTAATAGATATGTGGGGTTGTTCTTGGGTATTAGCTGTCCGTCAAGTCACCATTCATATCTATAGACTCTACTAAGTAGTAACGTTTACAGACAAAGGTAACTGATATTACAATCTTTTTGTCAGTAGAATGCATCAAACTTAATTCAAGAAGGAATATCCACTACACTCAATACAAACAGCTGTACGAAAACGCCTAAAATGGCGACAAGAAACGTAACAGTATTTGATAGGACCATGATCAAGAAAACTTTAAAACTTTGTCTTTATACTGACTCTATAAAGATAGAGTTCACCATCTGTGGAACAGCCAATGAAGATTTAATTTATCTGCAGTTGGCTCCAAATCAGAAAATAATTTTTTTCCTCTTTCGATTCTGTTGAGGTCAAAACTATCTGGCCATGATTTTATTTAATATTTGATTAAGTGACAGACATCACAGAATAAAATCTGTCTAACTCAATAATTGTATTTGCCTTTGTCAAAAAAACCCCCCCAAAACTTCTTTCATTTATTTTATCTATAAACACTTAAGTTTTTATCAATCTCAAAGAATAAACAAATCAATATTTGCCTAAGGTAAATGTTTTTTTTATTACTCAACACCTCCCCTGTAAGCAGAATATTACACAAGGATAATTTTTCAGTAGAATTACCGATGGTTCCTTCTCCTAGACTGGTAGTCTCAAAGAATAAACAAACTAATATTTGCCCCGGTAAATGTTTTTTCTTTTACCCAACACCTCCACTGCAAGCGGAATGCTGCACAAAAACAATTTTTCGGCAGAATTAGAGATGGTGTTTTCTCCAAGACTGGTTGCCTCAAAGAATAAACATTTAAATAATTGTCTAATGTAAATATTTCTATTTTTTACCCAACACCTCCACTGCAAACAGAATGCCGAACAAGGACAACCTTTCAGCAGAATTAGAGACGGTATCATTCTCTTAGACTGGTAGCCCCACATAATAAACATTTTAATATTTGCCTACGGTAAATGTTTTTTACCCAACACCTCCACTGCCAGTAGAATGCTGCACAAGGACAACTTTTCAGGAGTATTACCGATGGTTTCCTTTCCTAGACTGGTAGCCTCAAAGTATAAACATTTTAATATTTGCCTAAGGCTGAGGTTTAAACCACGTGACCTCGCTTAGTCTATACATTTAAGTGGTGTATTGTGGCACAGCGTATATACCAAAAATAATCCAACATTTGGTATGAATAACTAATTATTAAAACCTATTTGCCAATGTTAATGTATTGACTTTTGTTCACACACACACACGCGCGTAAACACAAACACACACACACACACACACACACACACACACACACATATATATATATGTGTGTGTGTGTGTATTTGCGCAGCATTCTTTCATTTATACATGTAGAATGAAACAAAAGGCACATCTGTTTAACAATTTTATTTTTTATCTTTTCTAATTTTCTGGCCAACTTTTTAATGTTTGGGTGGAATTGGTGGATAAGTCCACCAAAGTTCCCGAGTACTTTCGGCACTTCGAAATGTCATCATCAAGGGTTATGTATTCCAGTGTTTTTTAAAAAATTATATTAATGTGGAGGCTGGAAGGAGAAGAATTGGTGAGAAAGGTGTTATAGGCATTTTAGAATGTGTGTACTGCATTGGAAATTAATTTTGTTTAAGGATGGTTTGTATTGTTTTATGTATAAAGCTTCTAGTATTTGGAGCTTTTGTTTATTTTTTTCTTTGTGCAGAATGTGTGTATTTTCCGTTAGAATATTTCGGTAATTAGAGTGGGGGCATGAATGTAATTTTGGGTGTTGTGAAATAGAACTATTGTCTGTTAAATGGAGGGTTATACGCCTTGACAATGTGGTTGAGGTGAATCCAATGTATGTATTATCATTTTCTGGGAGACTATATATATATATGTATATTCTTAGTACCAATTAGTCGGTAGAATTAACTGGTATAGAAAAATTCCCATATCATTATCAGTCCTTTTATTATAAACAGAGAAATTTGTGACAGATTTTTGAGAAACCTTTTGTCTTCCTTACTGAATGATCCTTTAACAGATACAATTTAGGAATTTAGTTTCATTTTTCATCAGTTTCTCCACACACCCCAACATCTGCGTCTTTTTACTTTTTTTCCGAAAATTGCGATTATTTCCTTCAAACTTTACTTTTCTGTCCTGGATAACACGATGTAATGAACATATTTATTTCTGTAAAGTATGTATTGTTTCTTAATTGTTTATGTTGTAAAAGTTTATAAAATATCCATTATTTCCCTTCAAACTTTTTCTGCCTTGGATAACACTATGTAATAACCTTTTATTCCTGGATTGTATGTATTATATTTTAATTGTATTCGTAAAACTAACAAATACATTCTTTGAAACAAGACGTCGGTTTAAAAAGTGCAAGAGGATTTGAGTTTGATAGTTGAAATGGTAAATAGAAAAAAGTCATTTAAAATCTTGCAGGTTTGAAAATGTCAACGGAAACTGAGATTTAAAGGCATCTAATGAGCCTCTGGAGAGAATGAAAAGAAAAAATAATTTCATATTTTTGATATAATAATAATAATAATAATAATAATAATAATAATAATAATAATTGGCCATACAACAAAATGATATATGCATAAACCAGAATCTGTTCTTGAGAATGAAACGCATAAACTTCTCTGGGACTTCGAGATAAAGACGGATCACCCTATAACAGCCAGGAGAACAGACCAAGTGCTGATTACAAAAAAAAAAAAAAGAAAAAAAGGACGTGAACGTGTCAACTAGTGGACTTGTTTAGGGGTGATAATAATAATAATAATAATAATAATGATAATAATAATAATAATAATAATAATAATAATAATAATAATAATAATAATAATAAAAGCACAGCGGGAATAAAAAGCTAGGTATGACTGGGTTGGGAATGTGATCCATTGGCATTTATGCAAAAAATTGAATTTTTAAAATACAACAAAATGGTATACGCATAAACCAGAATCTGTTCTTGAGATTGAAACGCATAAAATTCTCTGAGACTTCGAGATAAAGACGGATCACCCTATCCCAGCCAGGAGAACAGACCTAGTGCTGATTAACAAAAAAAAAAAAAAAGAAAAAAAGAGAACGTGTCAACTGGTGAAATTTGCGGTCCCAGCAGATCACAGGTTGAAGCTGAAGGAAAATGAAAAGATGGATAAATACCTGGACCAGAGAATTGAAAAAGCTGTGGAACATGAGAGTGAAAGTGATACCAGTTGTAGTTGGTGCACTTGGAACGGTCCTAAAACTCTTGGAAAAAGACAGGAAAATCTGGAAATCAGAGGAAGAATTGAGACCACCCAGAATACTGCACTACTGCAAACTGCCAGAATACTCAGAAGAGTCCTGGAGACCTGTGTAGATTTGTTTTCACTTAGACTCCAGGGAAATACCATCAGCTAATGCTGGTGTGAAAAACTAATAATGATAATAATAATAATAGTTAGAAATAAGAGGAAGAATCAAGACTATCCAAATAAGAGTAATGTTAAGATAAGCAAGAATAGCCCTTGAGACACTGAGTTAAAACTTGTGATGTTAGGTGTGGTGCTCAACCTCAGATGCAAAAAACAATATATCGCCAGCAAAATGGGGATAGACCCCCTTGCTGCTTCGGCTGATACTGACAATAGGCCACTCCATAGACTTATCTCTGACAATAACAATTACAATTATCAAACCAGGATCAATTTATCATTTGGCCAAAACTCAGATGTCAAGAATTAATTAGGACCACTCCAATCACTGAGAGTTAATCAAAGAGACAAACTACTAGAAATAAGGAAAACAACAAACTAAAATAATAATTCTAACTCAGTGAGAACAAAGAAAGTGATTTCTCCGTTAGAAGAGGAAGAAGAAGACACAATGAAGAAGAAGAAGAAGAAGAAGAAGAAGAAGAAGAAGAAGAAGAAGAAGAAGAAGAACACAATATAGAATAATAATAATAATAATAATAATAATAATAATAATAATAATAATACATAATAAGAAGAAGAAGAAGAAGAAGAAGAAGAAGATACAATGTAGAAGAAGAAGAAGAACGAAGAAGAAGAAGAAGTCATAAGAAATGAAGAAGAAGATGAGGAGGAGGAGAAGAGGAAGAAAGAAAAAGAAAGATGAGAGAAGAAGAAAATCATAAAGAAGAAGAAGATGATGAAGAAGAAAAAGAAGAAGAAGACACAATAAGAATAATAATAATAATAATAATAAATAATAATATAATAATAATAATAATAAAAGAAGAAGATTCAATGTAGAAGAAGGAAGAAGAAGAAGAAGAAGAAGAAGAAGAAGAAGAAGAAGAAGAAGAAGAAGATAATAATAATATTTTTTCTGTCTTAACATAAAAAAACTACAGGAAATAGATGTCATAATTTGAGGTAAAATTGTCTAAAAGCTTTTCAAATCGTAATCGATGCCTTGCACACAATAGAAGGACTTACCAGATGATTAAGTTATTATCTTATAAATTAAGAGTTTTCTATTTTTGATAGTCTCACATTAATTTCATGAAACGAACAAATTAAATTAATACTCGATAATGTCACACGACTGATTATGTGACCTTAGTTCTTCTAGCATGAAACATTTTGTTTTAATTACTTCAATATGACCGAATTATTAGTCAAATATAAATAATAGAACTCCTATCTTTCTATCTATCAATATATATATATATATATATATATATATATATAATATATATATATATATATATATCTGCTTATATCTCTGTTTCAATCTCTCTGTCCCTTTCTGTTTCATCATCTACTAATTTTAGGGGGAGTACCTATGACATAGTGCTAATGGCACTATGACATTGTAGTAAATGAGTTCGAACTACGGTCTCGGTATTACATTTATTTCAGACTAATGCCCGTGGGGAAAGTCATGAACCATTTTGGTTTAATTAGTTCAATATGACTGAATTACTAGTCACATTTGAATAATAGAACTCGGATCTTACTATATATCGAGCCCTGTCGACTGGGGCTTTAGAATATATCGATTGCATCACTACAGAGGGGTAAGAACCCCCAATTGGGCCACCTGCGACCCGTGATGTTTAAGGACGGAATCCTCGTGAATGAGCAGTCAATGACATACAATACAGCACTTAAACCCTTACCTAGGCTAGACGGGCGGTCGGAGAATCCCCCACCGATGAATCGGCTGGTCACATCAATCCCTAGCACCTATATGATTCCCCAACCCTATTGCCTTATGGCAAGCCTCAACCCTTTTATTATATGGATGATGAAGCGGTGACTGAGGGTCTACATGTCCTGGAATGACGTTAAACTCTATCTGATAGTTGAGTTCCAGTCATGAGTTATGGGGAATGTGGAGCGCTCCTTCATCCCTATTACTCCCTGGTCACTCTGACCGTAGTGGTAGTAGTACCTATTAGAGTCCATCTTGTGGTTAAAAATGTTTTTAAAAAAGAACTGAGGACTCATTTAGAATTAATTTATTTCTAAACTTTGCTGGCATTGAATGTCCCACTGAGGTTGATATGCCGTAAAACAAAACAAAACAAACCAAAACCAAATACTTGGTATCAATATATCTGCTTATATCTCTGATACAATATATCTGTCCCTTTCTGTTTCATCATCTACTAATTTTACGGGGAGTGCCCATGACATAATTCTAATGACACTATGACATTGTATTAAATGAGTTCGAACCCCAGACTTGCTATTGCATTTACTTTCAGACTAATGCCCCTGTGGAAAGTTATGAACCATTTTGGTTTAATTAGTTCAATATGGCTGGAAAGTGTTATCTTCTGCGTAAACCGCTTAAATAGACTGTGCCGGGCATTTGACTGGTTGTTAGCACCAGCCAATCAGAGGCTCAGTAGATAGATTTAGACTCGTCCAAAAACAATTTAAAAAAACTAAACGTCTGTTCCAAAAGTGGTGGGTGGATCAGAGTTTGCTCATCTCTGGTAGGGTCAGCCTGGTGAGAGGAGTATGATGTTGAAAGACCCGAAACTTCCCAGTGACCTATGCATGCTACATCACTGATGACACCCACCAGCGCCCCAAATGTAGGAGCGTATATTCAAAGTAAAATCATATCTATCTTATATTATCACTGATTGAATCTTTTTGTCCGTTTCATCGTCTACCAATTTTAGAAATGATTGTGTGCCTAACATGCGGGTCTACGAACTAGTAGTAAATGGGTTCGAACTCCAGTCTTGGCTGTTACATCCACGTTTTGAATAATAAACCTTCCTTGATTGGTTGGATTTACGGCATGTCAACCAATGTTGGGTTATTTTATGTCAAATACGTTTTGTTTTATTCATTCTTGATGGTATTCAAATTTCTTAAACACATTAAGCTTAGTGAATCCGATTCTCACTGAGCGCCCTATACTTAAGCTAGTAGACCATTATTCGTGAATTCGATTCTCACTGAGCACCCTATACTTTTCAAACTCAATTTTGACTCTCTCTCTCTCTCTCTCTCTCTCTCTCTCTCTCTATCTATCTATCTATCTATCTATCTCTATCTCTATCTCTCTCCTTTGCTTATGTAGTTTACATGAAGCTCACATGAAAAAAAAAGATGAAAAATCTGCATTGGAGATTTACTCACGATGATCCACAAAATAACGAGTCGGTTTGGAATAGTGACATCTCTTTCTTTGAGACTCAAGGATTAGGATTAGGTTAAGGGTTAAGGTTAATTTTAGTGTTAGGGTTAGTGTTAGGGTTAGTGTTAGGGTTAGTGTTAAGCTACTTCGCGAGTTTCCGTAATCTAGGGCTATTTATACGTAAAAATCGATTCTAATGATATTTCTCGCGTGCTATTCTGCATTTGTGCGTTCTTTCTTTCTTGTTATGGCAACCAGTATGGGAAAAGAAAACTATTCAAACCAGCTGTACTCCACATAAAAATATTGACCTCGTGTCGCATCCTTTTGGTGTGGCTCCAATGTGTGTTTCGTTAGGGTTTTTTTTGTTGTTTTTTTAATTTTTTCTTTTTCTCCTTTTCGGATTAATTCACGTTCTTCTTGACCATGTGACCTGTTTTAAATCCACCTTGATCCGATCAGTCGTCGTCACATAATGTGACGTCATCTTCACCACGTGACAAAACTTCCTTCTGCTAATCCATGTTACAAAATTGATCATTGTCTTCTTCTTCTTCTTCTTCTTCTTCTTCTTGAACATCACTTCTTCTTCTTCTTCTTCTTCTTCTTCTTCTTCTTCTTCTTCTTCTTCTTCTTGAATATCACTTCTTCTTCTTCTCTTTCTTCTTCTTCTTCTTCTTCTTCTTCTTCTTCTTCTTCTTCTTCTTGAACATCACTTCTTCTTCTTCTTCTTCTTTTCTTCTTCTTCTTTTTCTTCTTCTTCTTCTTCTTCTTCTTCTTCTTCTTCTTCTTGACATCACTTCTTCTTCTTCTTCTTCTTCTTCTTCTCTTCTTCTTCTTCTTCTTCTTCTTGAACATCACTTTTCTTCTTCTCTCTTCTTCTTCTTCTTCTTTCTTCTTCTTCTCTTCTTTCTTCTTCTTCTTCTTCTTCTTCTTCTTCTTCTTCTTCTCATTCTTCTTCTCTTCTTCTTCTTCTTCTTCTTCTTCTTCTTCTTCTTCTTCTTCTTCTTCTTCTTCTTCTTCTTCTTTTGCTGTTGCTGCTGTTGCTGCTGCCCATGTGACCGATATCGAAAAAGCATTCACTAAAATTGGCGATAGTATTTTCTTGATTTGACGTTTTGTTTTTTTCTTTTTGTTAACCTGCATATTCCCCTTTCTTGTTATTTGAGCCTCAGTCAACGGTACCGATTTTCTCCATATATTAATCTAACTTACGACATTTGGTCAGAGGGTCACAAGGGGATTAGTGTCGGGCATCTCCCCCACCCCCTATTCCCACCCCAATTTCTCCTTTTCTTTTGGTTTTTATTTACCTATGCTATTCCTTTTGAACTTAATGTTGCCTCCACTTTTTGTTTTCTTACTCTTTTTTTGTCTCTTGGGGGGTTCTGATATAAAGGAATGGTGAAATCGGAATTGTAACTTTTTCCAGTCTTTAATTATTAGAGCCATAACCGGTAACAGAGTGTCAAAAAAGAAAATTGCTTTGTACACAAATAAGAGGAGTGTTCATACGTACTCGTCTTCATTTGCTGGAAGGTAGTTGGATCCAAACGAGGCTAATAAACTCGGCTCAGAATGATAAACTCCAATGGTTAACAGGAGACCAAATTTATACTAAGCGAAAAAAAAAACTAGAAAAAAAAGCAAAAACAGCACAAACAATAAACAAAATAAAGAAGAAGCAGAGGAGGATGGGGAGGAGGGGGGAGGAGGAGGAGGAAAACAGCTTGAATGAATGAATGAGTGGGAGGGAAACAAAAAAGAGGTAGAAACAGAAGCTGAAAAAGGGTTGAAATATAAACTAAAAAGAAACCAAATTTATACTGAGCGAATAAACAAAACAAATAAAATGAAATAAAAAAAATAGAAAAAATCAAAACAAAAAAACAGAAAATATAATAATAATAATAATAATAATAATAAATAATAATAATAATAATAAAAAAAAAAAAAAAAGATTGTGTGTTTTTTCTGTCTGTAACCGAAACTATATTACTACTCAAGTCACAATTCCCTTAGTTATTTACATCACATTCTCCATGATTCTATTTCTATTTATACCTCAATTAATAATAAAACCGTTTGACATTATTAATACTGTTGGCCTTACCTAAATACTAATAACAATTGTATTTATATATACAACAAAATACCAGTTTTTAGTGTAAACGTAAAGCTAATTTGCATATTGATATTAAAAAAACTGATTTTAATAAAAATGTGCTTGATATTATTGATTTCTAATTGTTTAGTTTTATCTTAATGAATATGAGTAAAAATCTCTTCAATAAATCCTGAAAGAAATTCATTAACAAGAAGAAATAACTGTAATTTTATTCTTTACTTCCTATTTTAACTAAATAGTTAAATTAGGAAAATTTAGCATTGAAAAACGGAAGTGATGAAAGAGTAAGTTTCAGTTGTTCTATTTTCCGATTATACCCCCTCCGTTTCAAATCTTTTTATTTGAATTCTTAATTTGTTTCATTAGCCTTTCTGATTTAATCTAATATTTTATTACATTTAAACTTAAATACTTGCACCCGGAGGGTGCATATATTTGCTAGTAATAATAATAATAATAATAATAATAATAATAATAATAATAATAATAAGAAGAAGAAGAAGAAGAAGAGGGAGAAGAAGTGAAGAAGAAGAAGAACTGTTTAAGTCCCGTTCTTTCTGAATATGTTATATTTGATTTTATTTAAAGTAATCTTTTCCTGCATTATTTGAGTTCTATCTATCTATCTATCTATCTATCTATCTATCTATCTATCTATCTATTCCATTCTGTTAATATCTATCTATAATTCTATCTGTCTATTTATATACCTATCTATTTCATTCTGTTAATATTTATCCGTCTAACTATCTATTACATTCTGAGAATATCTATCTATCTATCTATCTATCTATCTTGAATAAGTCTGTTCCGATCCGTCTATCTATCTATCTGTTTAACTTGAATATTCTGCTTCAACCGATCTATCTATCTATCTATCTATCTATCTATCTATCTATCTATCAGTAACAATCTTTTCAAATCTCTCTATCGATGAATCTAAATTAATTCAGATCTCTTTATATATATATATATATATATAATATATATATATATATATATATATATATATATATATATATATATATATATATATATATATATATAACCATATCAATAAAAGAATCAATCTATCAAAACCTGTTTATATCTATCTCACACTCTATCTCTTCATCCTGTTAATAAAATCTCTCTTTTCTATCTATCTCTATCTCTCTCTCTCTCTCTCTCTCTCTCTCTCTATCTATCTATCTATCTATCTATCTATCTATGTATCTATCTTCTATCTATCTCATTTGTTTATATCTGTCTTTTCCATTGTTATTATCTATCTAAGGGGTCATTTTTAGAATTGTTTAATACAAAGAGAATTTTTCATAGCCCAATTCTAAGGAAAATAAAATCATAATGATCCCCAAGATCACTGCCAGATTTTATATCATTTCTTGTTTAGTGTTAATTATTTAATCATTATTACGTTTTATAGAAACTAAAATACGTATAACAAAAATATATGTTTAATTAAAATGTGAAGATAAGATTCATATAAAACTTTACAATATACTCAGTGTCAAGTATATTAAGTAGGTATTTACCCCATCCGTCCGTCTGGAGTAGGATGTGACACAAGGTCGCATATATATATTTACCAACCCCTCCGCGCGAGCAGGATGCGACAATTTCTTAAGCGGAGTTTACCAGGTTTGAATTCAGTTTTCTTTCTCCTAGACTGATTACCTAGCCATGACTACAGAGCCCTGTCTGACCTTTACCCATGTCTGGAGGGATAATTAGATTCATACCTTTCCCAAGGGTATTAACTCGGCTTGACGAGTCCATTTCGTACGCCTCTAACCACTAGAACACGAAAGGTCGCTTATATGGTACATCCAGCGAGTATCTAAGTTGCAATTCGGTAGTAATAGATCTGTATAACTAGCTTGCTAACCACGATGATATGTCCTTAATACTCAACCTGTTCGATACGAATAGGATGTGACACAAGGTCGTAAATATGGAACACCCAGCAAGAATTGAACACGCTTTTCAATAGGAATAGATATGCAAGATTAGCTTGCTAATCATTACAACAGAATGAGATACCCTTAATAACCAAAATGTTCGCCACGAGTAGGATGTGACACAAGGTCGCTCTTGTGGTACATACAGCAAAGATTGAAGTCAATATTCAGTAGTAATGGATCTG
The DNA here is from genome assembly GCA_023376005.1 of Doryteuthis pealeii. Lineage (NCBI taxonomy): Eukaryota > Metazoa > Mollusca > Cephalopoda > Myopsida > Loliginidae > Doryteuthis > Doryteuthis pealeii. The sequence goes on from CM042169.1 coordinate 65,081,119, forward strand.
CAAGACTACCTTGCTAACCATTACACCACAATGGGATGCCTTTAATGGATCTGCAAGACTAACTTGCTAACCATTATACCCCGATGAAATACCCTTAATACCCAGTCTGTTCGACACGAGTAGGAGGTGACACAAGGTCGCTCGTGTGGTACATACAGCAAAGATTGAAGTCAATATTCAGTAGTAATAGATCTGCAAGACTAACTTGCTAACGATTACACCCCGATGAGATACCCTTAATACCCAATTTTTTTCGTCACGAGTAGGATGTGACACAAGGTCGCAAGTCTGTTATATACAGCAAGGATTGAACACGCTATTCAGTAGTAATGGATCTACAAGACTGACTTGCAAACCATTCCACCACAATTGGACACCCTTACCTATAAATTCATATATGAATATTAAGTAGTGTCGAATTGTCAATCAGTGCAAATGTATTAAGTATTCCTTTTATGGAGACACGAATGAATGTTTGTTCTCTTTGTGTGGCTTTTGTGAGTACGGGTCAACGAGGTGAATTGGATATGGCCAATTGGAAGAGCGATGATAGCAACAGTCCGTCTGTATCTTGCTTCACGTGCCTTGAAGCACGCACAAATCTGTAAATGGTGGCGAAACGGTCATAAAACGTACAGAGTGATAACTCTTACATATTTTATATTGTGAAAGAGAAAGAATAAAACAACACATTTTCCAACCTATTTACAAGATAGTAGTAAGATGCAATTGCTGCCTTTTGTGACTTTCTCATCTTTTTGGTCAGATTAAGGGGATTTGATAAGTGATAACGTTCGATAAGACATTTTGTGTTGGATTATTTTTCTGTATATGAGGTATGATGTAATCCACCACTTATAGATTGAGCAAGGTCACGTGGTTTAAACACCAGCCAATCAACAACCCGAATATGTGGTTAGTTAACTATTTAATAGCTGATATTGACAGCTGTTCATTTGCACGTTATTCGATTTTGACGAACGGACTTACAACCAAAGGATCATACCCAACACTACGGGACACAAAGGAACAACCAAAGGATCATACCCAACACTACGGGAAACAAGGAAAAAAACCAAAGGAACACACTACGGGACACAAAGGAACAACCAAAGGACATACCCAACACCAAGGGACACAAAGGAACAACCAAAGGATCATACCCAACATTAAGGAAAACTAAGGAACAACCAAAGGATCATACCCAACACTACGGGAAACAAAGGAACAACCAAAGGATCATACCCAACACTACGAGAAACAAAGGAACAACCAAAGGATCATACCCAACACTACGGGAAACAAAGGAAAAAACCAAAGGATCATACCCAACACTACGGGACACAAAGGAACAACCAAAGGATCATACCCAACACCAAGGGACACAAAGGAACAACCAAAGGATCATACCCAACATTAAGGAAAACTAAGGAACAACAAAGGATCATACCCAACACTACGGGAAACAAAGGAAAACAAAGGATCATACCCAACACTACGGGAAACAAAGGAAAAACCAAAGAATCATACCCAACACTACGGGAAGACCAAGGAACAACCAAAGGATCATACTCAACACTACGAGAAACAAAGGAACAACCAAAGGATCATACCCAACACTACGGGAAACAAAGGAAAAACCAAAGGATCATACCCAACACTACGGGACACAAAGGAACAACCAAAGGATCATACCCAACACAACGGGAAACAAAAGAAACAACCAAAGGATCATTCCCAACACTACGGGACACCAAGGAACAACCAAAGGATCATACCCGACACCGAGGGACACAAAGGAACAACCAAAGGATCATTCATAACACTACGGGACACCAAGGAACAATCAAAGGATCATCCCAACACCGAGGGACACAAAGGAACAACCAAAGGTTCATACCCAACACTACAGGAAACAAAGGAACAACCAAAGGATCATTCCCAACACTACAGGACACCAAGGAACAATCAAAGGATCATACCCAACACCGAGGGACACAAAGGAACAACCAAAGGTTCATACCCAACACTACTGGAAAAAGGAACAACCAAAGGATCATTCCCAACACTACGGGACACCAAGGAACAATCAAAGGATCATACCCAACACCGAGGGACACAAAGGAACAACCAAAGGTTCATACCCAACGCTACGGGAAAAAGGAACAACCAAAGGATCATTCCTAACACTACGGGACACCAAGGAACAATCAAAGGATCATACCCAACACCGAGGGACACAAAGGAACAACCAAAGGATCATACCCAACATTACGGGAAACAAAGGAACAACCAAAGGTTCATACCCAACACCGAGGGACACAAAGGAACAACTGAAGGATCATACCCAACACTGAGAGACACCAAGCAACAACCAAATGACCATACCCCAACACAAAGGACACAAAGGAACAACCAAAGGACCATACCCAACACCGAGGGACACAAAGGAACAACCAAAGGACCATACCCAACACTACGGGACACCAAGGAACAATCAAAGGATCATACCCAACACCGAGGGACACAAAGGAACAACCAAAGGTTCATACCCAACACTACGGGAAACAAAGGAACAACCAAAGGATCATTCCCAACAGTACGGGACACCAAGGAACAATCAAAGGATCATACCCAACACCGAGGGACACAAAGGAACAACCAAAGGATCATACCCAACACTACGGGAAAAGGAACAACCAAAGGATCATTCCCAACACTACGGACACCAAGGAACAATCAAAGGATCATACCCAACACCGAGGGACACAAAGGAACAACCAAAGGTTCATACCCAACGCTACGGGAAAAAAGGAACAACCAAAGGATCATTCCTAACACTACGGGACACCAAGGAACAATCAAAGGATCATACCCAACACCGAGGGACACAAAGGAAACAACCAAAGGATCATACCCAACACTACGGGAAACAAAGGAACAACCAAAGGATCATACCCACACCGAGGGACACAAAGGAACAACTGAAGGATCATACCCAACACTGAGAGACACCAAGCAACAACCAAATGACCATACCCAACACAAAGGACACAAAAGAACAACCAAAGGACCATACCCAACACCGAGGGACACAAAGGAACAACCAAAGGACCATACCCAACACTACGGGACACCAAGGAACAATCAAAGGATCATACCCAACACCGAGGGACACAAAGGAACAACCAAAGGTTCATACCCAACACTACGGGAAACAAAGGAACAACCAAAGGATCATTCCCAACAGTACGGGACACCAAGGAACAATCAAAGGATCATACCCAACACCGAGGGACACAAAGGAACAACCAAAGGTTCATACCCAACACTACGGGGAAAGGAACAACCAAAGGATCATTCCCAACACTACGGGACACCAAGGAACAATCAAAGGATCATACCCAACACCGAGGGACACAAAGGAACAACCAAAGGTTCATACCCAACGCTACGGGAAAAAGGAACAACCAAAGGATCATTCCTAACACTACGGGACACCAAGGAACAATCAAAGGATCATACCCAACACCGAGGGACACAAAGGAACAACCAAAGGATCATACCCAACACTACGGGAAACAAAGGAACAACCAAAGGATCATACCCAACACCGAGGGACACAAAGGAACAACTGAAGGATCATACCCAACACTGAGAGACACCAAGCAACAACCAAATGACCATACCCAACACAAAGGACACAAAGGAACAACTAAAGGACCATACCCAACACCGAGGACCACAAAGGAACAACCAAAGGATCATACACAACACCGAGGGACACCAAGGAGCAACCAAAGGTTTCTTTACTAAGGATCGAACTCTGCTTAACACAAGGGATCTCTGCTGGGGAGTGCTCTTGCTTGAAACCAAAAGATGGCCACAAAAATCGTATCATTTTCAAATTTCAGTTTTTAGTATAAATAACTTCTTCCATTCAATCTTTGTATATCTAATCACTATTTTGTCAATAAGTCTGGGAACATTTATGCTGCTTGGAGTGCTCTTGAGTGAGCAGTAATGATTAAACTCCGAAACAGCGTTTGAATTCAAGGGTAATCATATGAAGATAACTTATTTTAAGGTAATTAGAATAATATATAAAAAAAGATCTAAAGTAAAGCCCGAGGTTACAGTTGCATCAATGTTCTGTGTATACACAATAAAGATGAGGACAACAGTCATAATTATTCAAAACAACAAACATTCATTTCTGCTAATTGTTGAGATGAGGCTTAGTGATAAGTTTTATTTGGATTATTTGGACTATTTGGACTATTGTCCTTATCTTTATTATTATCTGTACAACATTTCGGTCGATGTACCCTTCGGTCTTTTTCTGGTATTTCTTGACGGATTCAGGAACATTCTTTTCAAACTCGGGAACCTTCTTGTCGTAATCAGGAGCCAAGACGGAACTTTGAACCTAACCCTTTATTCAATCCACGGGGTACCCTGTTCTTATTCCGCTAATATAACCATAGCTAGAGTACAGGTGTTTAGCTGTGTTAATTATTATTCTAAGTTACTGTCGCCCTTGACCAGGATTGAACCCGCAGCCTAGAGATAACTGTCACTTAGAACTGTCTTAATCCAATACCTTTATCCACTATGCTATGTGTCAACTTGGATTCCTCGTGGATTGAATAAAGTGTTGGGTTCAATGTTCCGTGATGGCTCCCGATTACGACAAGAAGGCTTACGATTATAAGTTCCCGATTACAAGAAGGTTCCCGAGCTTGAAAGGATGGTTAACCGAGTCCGACAAGAAATACCCGAAGAAGGCCGGAGGGTGCATCGGCCGAAACGTTGTATAGATAGCATTAAAGAGGAGAACAATAGTCCGAATAATCCAAATAATACTAACAAGAAATAATAAATAATGGAACTGAGAAGATACATTGCAATAAATATAAATACATACGAGAAGGAAAAAAAACTGTCTTCTATTGAGGTAAAGATTTAAAATACACTGCCGCGTGGCAACAATATGACGTAACGATGATACTGAATACATCTTTTGAACTATGGGTAAATAATAGGGCAGACCGAGCTATTTAACCTTGGTTAGGCAACCAGTCTAGGAGAAGGAAAACTCTGAATCCAAACCTGTTAAACTCCGCTTAAGAAATTGACCTTGTGTCACGTCCTACTCGTGCGGAGAGGTTGGTGAATATATATCGCTTGGGTGATCCCCCAGCGATATATATTCACCAACACCGGTTTATATCGTTTCCCAAAGTTATTGCTCCGAAAGTGAATCAAAACGTGCCACTGGAGTTCGAACTCGCTTACTATGATATCGCAGTCCACCACATCAGCTATTACGCCACGGTCCCTTCTAAAGTAAAGTCGTCGGGGCGGCCTAATGTCAGTATCAGCTGATCAGCGAAGGAGCCTATCCCCTTTTCACTAGTGCTAGACCAAGGAGATTATTTTTTAGCGTCTGAAGTGGAGAGCCACACATACCATCAGCTCCTTACTTTACCGCACAGATCCTTGTACTGCTCATATGCTGAGTTGGCGTGGGCCGGTATCGAACTAGGAACCTTGCTGATTCCTAGCCGAACGCTATACCGTCTGAGCTAAACCGGTCCTCAAAATTTACTAGATTGTTCTGGCCGACTTCTATCTTTATTTCTTTATTTCCTTATTTATTTATTTTTTTTTAGGTGGTGGTCTACATATTGTATCACTTATAAAACCTGGGGAACCTCCCATATTCTAAGGGTTAACAAGCTGGACGTCAATAGTGAGTTTGAGTCGCACTGTGTGTCCCATACACCCAGTCTTATGCCACAACTAAGCAAAGCTTAGTCGATAAACCTGCACGGTAGTATCCATCCAATTTATATTAAGGGCATTTTAATCTGCGTAAAAGTAAAGTCATCGGGGTGGCCTGAAGTCAGTATCAGCCAGACAGCGAAGGATTCGATCCCCTTTTCATTAGTGCTAGACCAAGGAGATTTTTTGGCGTCTGAGGTGGAGCGCCACATCTATCACCAGTTCCTTACTTTCCGGCACATATCCCTGTGCTACTCATACGCTGGTTTGGCGAGGGCCAGTATCGAACCAAGTATATGTATGTTGGGAGATCATACAAGTTGCGGGATGGTAGAATACAACAATATTTTATTACGAAAATAATCGGATACTCTATATACACACACAACCCCCCACATATATTATATATATACATACATATATACATATATATATATATATATTATATATATATATATATATATATGCTTATATATATATATATATATATATGTGTGTGTGTGTGTGTGTGTGTGTGTGTGTGTGTATATAGCATACGATTGCTGCTTTAACTTATCCATCGCAGTGGCGTCAGTAAATAATCAAAAAGTGCTCAAAATATTAAAAATATAGAGCAGAAATTATAATAATAATATTGTTAGATGTAAAATAAAACCATGGTAGACCTTTATTTTACATCTATCAATATTATTAGTATAATATATATATATATATATATATATATATATAATATATATATATATAGTGTGTGGGCTGTTTCTTTATGCTCTAATGACAATGTTTGTTTTTGGATATATAGCAAAATATCCAAATTGTCATCAAAATGCTTATATTGATTCGATATTTACGCGCGTGCGTGTGTACGTGTAAATGGGCGTGTGCATATGTGTGAGTTCGTGCGCTTGCGTTTATTTGTATTTATGTGCATGGACACGAGCGTGGGTGTCTATTTGTGTGTATGTCCGCGCACGTATGTGTGTCTGTTTGCATGTACGTGAATAGGCATGTGTATTTACTTTGCAGGCCCTAATGCACAGTTGATGCGAAGAAAGCAGTTTCCATCTTGCAAATATGCAATTATCAATTGCAAATAAAAATGCCGCTCAAAACCAAAGTGCCCAACGAGCAAAGTAAGCAAGCAAAAAAAATAAAAGTAGAAAATAATAAAGAAAAACGAAAACAAACAGTTGGTAGGACGAAAAATAAAAAATTCTAAATTAAACGTACTAAGAAATAACAAACAGAGAAATAAATACAATCTATGAATGCTTTAAGAATTAAGAATAAAACAAACAAAATCAAAACAAAAAGAAAGGGTAATAATAATAATAATAATAATAATAAGAAGAAGAAGAAGAAGAAGAAGAAGAAGAAGAAGAAGAAGAAGAAGAAGAAAAGAATAATGTTTGTTTTTTCTTCACTGCTGACAAGTCTATAAAGGATTTCTGAAGACGTGTCTACACACTCATTCATCCGGCTTTCAAAATTATTCTTTAGATAAAATCGTACAAATTACCTCAACGTTCGTATTTTTAATCAAGATTATTTCATCTGGTTACATTCTTTTGCCATCAATAAAATAAGGTGCAAGTTAAAATCTTATTGCTACAGACGCAAAATTCAAGATCCTTTGGAAAACGAATGTTCTGGAAAATAAAATTTAAAAAAAGGGTCATAATTAAAATAAAATTAAAAAAATGAAAATGAAAAGAAAATTGAGTGTTTGTTATTGTGAGTCTTTTGTTGATAAACTTTTTAATGTTTTTTATTTTATTTTGATTTTGTTTGTTGTACATTTTTAATACGTTTCATGTACATTTCATTTGGATTTCTTCAATATCAGTTTATTTGCGAAGCCATGAATTGCAAATTCCTGTCAATTTGGCGCGAATAATCGCTTGGAAATTTCTATCTGCTTTTGCATCGGCCATACTGGCTCAGCTAATTCTTTCGCTTCCCCAACTCGTCCTCTCCCCCCCTCTCTCTCTCTCTCTCTCTCCATCTCTATCTGTCTCTGTCTCTGACTGTCTCTGTATCTCTCTATCTCTCTCTATTTCTATCTGCTATAGCATCGGCCATATTGGCTCGGCTAATACTTTCTCCTTATCCACTCGATTCTCTCTATCTCACCTTCTACTCCTCTCTCTATCTCCCCCCCCCTCTCTCTCTCTCTCTCTCTCTCTCTCTCTATCTATCTATCTATCTATCTATCTATCGATCTATCTCTCTGCCGCTGTCCCTATGTCTCTCTATCCCTCTCTCTATTTCTATCCGGTTTTGCATTTTCCATATTAGCTCGGGTAATTCTTTTTCCTCTCCCACTTGATTCTCTCTCTCTCTCTCTCTCTCTCTCTCTCTCTCTCTCTCTCTCTCTCTCTCTCTCTCTCTGTTCTTTCTGTCTCTATTCTGTCCCTCTGTTTCTGTCTCTATTTCTATCTCGAATTGTATTGGCCATATCAGCTCGGCTAATTCATTCTCCTCCCCAACTCGACTCTCTCTCTCTCTCTCTCTCTCTCTCTTTCACACACACACACTCTCTCTCTCTCTCTCTCTCTCTCTCTGTCCCGGTTTATCTGTGTCTCTCTCTTTCTGTCTCTATTTTTATATCGTATTGCATCGGCCATATTGGCTCGGCTAATTCTTCATTCTCGGCCACTCGACTCTCTCTCTCTCTCTCTCTCTCTCTCTCTCTCTATCTATCTATCTATCTATCTATCTATCGATCTATCTCCCGCCCACTCTCACTCTCTATTTCTATTGATGTATATGCGGAGATGAGATGAATCTCTTTGCGGTTTAATTAAGTAATTTGATAAAAGAAATGTCTGTTAATACATACAAAGAAATGAAAAAAAGATATTCTGGAGCGAAAGATAAAAGTTGAAAGAGAGGAAAGGGAAAAAGTCAGATTGATGAAAGGAAAAGAAAACAAGAGAAAAGCGATAGAAAAAGAGAAAGGGTTGAAGAACAAGAGAGAAAAAAGTTGGAATGAGAAAGAAAGAAAGAAAGAAAGACAGAAAGGAAAAAAGAAAGACAGAAAGGAAGGAAGAAAGAAAGAAATAAGGAGAAAGAGAGAGTGGATGGAAGGTAGAAAGAAAGAAAGAAAGAAAGAAAGAAAGAAAGAAAGAAAGAAAGAAAGGGATAAAGAAAGGAAGAAAGGAAGAAAAGTATGTAGGAAGAAAGAAAGAGAGAAAATAGAAAGAAAGACAGGGAGAAAGAAAGAAAGAACCGCGGGACAGGTATGCACCAAACTACTCTTGAATTGGTAAATGTAAATAAATAATACTTTTCTACAAGATAATACAGAGTTAAGCAGAAACGAGTCAATCAGTGCTAAAATGGGTGACCATTTAGAAACAACAGCTAATGTAAGCAATCTACATAATTACCAATCCCTCAGGCAACTGGGCTCTTTAACTTAGGTATAGCAACTAGTCTTGGAGAAGGAAAACTCTGAATTCAAACCTGTTAAACACCATTTAAGAAATTGACCTTGTGTCGTACCCTACCTGTGCGGGTATATATATATATATATATATATATATATATATAATCCAAAAGTCCAGAGAAGAAATCTTCCTTACGACATAGGTTTTTTTAAAAACAACTTGTCCCAGTTTGAGAGCTCAATGTGTGCTCTTATTGTTAGAGTCACAGAGCAAATTTATATTTAAATAAATAACAAAAGACTTATAGATCTTGCATTATAGACTATTTCAGGGAGCTTAGACAAAAATGTCTAATTCTCCCGACTCTGATGAGTCGGGAGAATTAGACATTTTTGTCTAAGCTCCCTGAAATAGTCTATAATGCAAGATCTATAAGTCTCTTTGTTATTTTATTAATATATATATATATATATATATATATTATATATATATATATATATTAAATATATTATGAGTAAATAGTAGGACAACTATGGGTAAAGTGTAGGACAGACTGGGCCTTTTAACCTTGGTATGGCAACCAGTCTAGGAGAAGGAAAACTCTGAATACAAATCTCTTATATCTGCTTTAGCATTTGTCTTTTGTGTCCCATCCTACACGTCTGCAGGAATTGGTAAATGTATACAAAGAATACTAATCTACAAGATGATACAGAGTTAAGCAACAATGAGTCAACTCAGTGCTAAAATGGGTGACCACTTAGAAACAACAGGTATTGGAAGGGAAGCAATCTATATAATTACCAACACCTCCGCATTGGTGGCATTTAACTAACCTTACTTTACCGCACAGATCCCTGTGCTACTCATACGCTGAGTTGGCGAGGAGCGGTATCGAGCTAGGAACCTGGTTTCTAGCCTAACGCTCTACCGACTGAGCTAACCCGGCCCCTGAACATATACTCTGCTTTATGGATCCAAAGGGAGAAAGTTAAGTATTTTATAAAAAAGAAGTTCCAAAAAGGGATTATGTTTTTTTAATGTTTTATTATTATTATTTTAAATTTGCAACACGTGTATCAGATCTTCTGATATCTTCTTTAGGCGTTAATACACACACACACACACACACACACACACACACACACACACATTATATATATATATATATATATATATATATTATATATATAGATAGATAGATAAGAGAGAGGAGAGAGAGAGTCATTCACCGTGTTTCCACGACTCATATCTCTTCAGTGTGGCTAGACATATTAGGCTTCCTCCATCCGAGAGGGAAGGGCAATCGTAAGTCCTGTGTCGCCAAGACTGGAAGCGCCTATTGAAAATGAAAGTGAAAGTAGAACCCGGTTGTGAGATTTTAAATTCAATTAAACACGTGGAAGATTAAAGGGACAGATGAGCATAAAGACGAGAATCCCGTGAAGAAACATATTAATATTCCTATTTAAGGATAGAATCCTGGTCGCTTAGCTGTCCATGACCTGCAACATTCCACTTTGGCTCTTATTTGGGCTAGTGGGTGGTTGGAGAGGCCCCCTTCAATATAAAAAAATAATATAACCTTGCACAGTTACCTCTCTTTGATCATTGCCAAACACAGAATCCATGGGTCTTTTAGCCATCACCTGATGAGAAATCACGAGCGATTGGCTAGGGGCCTTTGTCAGCGACCAATCAGAGCACACGTTACTAGGCTTAGTTTGGCCGCCAATTTCGAGGGTTGATACCATCAATCTTCCTCTTTCGCTGTGACCGCCGTCAAAGAACGATGTGCTTCATGAAGCCAGCTTACGGAGGGGCCGGTGACGCGTAACGTCAAACAAACAAAGCTGGTAAGATATTCCTACCAGAGACAGTTAAGTTCCACAAAGCATTATTTTGCAACCAAACCCTACAACCTTACACCCTACACTATTCAATTGCACAATTATAACACATTTGAATTTTCTTCGTTTGCTTTTGCTGTTTTTTTAGATAGACATATAAAAAAGTAAAAGTGTCGGAGTGGCCTAAAGTCAGTATCAGTCAGGCCACGAGGGAGTCTATCCTATTTTCACTAGAGCTAGACCCTCAGCTTAGTACATTAGAACACAGATCCCAGTGCTACTCATACACTGAGTTGGCGCGGGCCGGTATCGACCCAGGAACCCTGTGGTTGCTAGTCGGTCACTCTGTCGGCTGAGCTAAACCGACCCTATTACCAGATTCAGGTAAATAGATATGAATATATATAATATATATATATATATATATATATATATATATATATTCATATAAAACTACCTATATATATATATATATATATATATATATATAAGGTGTTGTTATGGATCCAAAGGGAGAAAGTTAAGTATTTTATAAAAAGAAGTTCCACAAAATGGATTGTGTTTTTTAATTTTTTAATTTTAATTTTATTATTATCATTTTAAATTTTGCAACATGTGTATCAGATCTTCTGATATCTTCTTTAGGCGTTAATTATATATATATATATAATATATATATATATATATAT
>CM042169.1:65095333-65100333 GCA_023376005.1 Doryteuthis pealeii
ATATTTGTCGTCTCGACTTTTTATTGTTATTACCTAGGTAATGAGTCTATTTTCTAATTAAAACCAAACAGATGAAAACTTCTTATCTTTTTTATTCATCTGTACTCGTGGTTTTCGATGACAGATTTAGTGTCAGTGTCTTTTTGGATTCTTTCGATATATATATATATATATATATATATATATATATATATTATATATATAGGGTCATCCACAGACACGTGTTTCGACTTATCAAGTCTCCTCAGTGTGGCTAGACATTTTGTAAGCTACCTACAGCCGGAATGAAATCCGATCGGTTGGGTGTCAGTCCGGCACCGTAACCATTAGGCTGTCTTCACTTACAGAATGGGAAGGGATTTTAACTGTTTTAATACTCACATCTCTTTGCGTGTAAAGGCCGTCACAAAGTGCTCCATTCCTTAGAAGAGCGTTGCGTTTACGCTTGAGTTGGCGGCCGTCAGCAAGATCCCCCCCCCCAGAGTGCTCAACCCTAGGGGATGGGGAGCATATATATATATATATATATATATTATTGCTGTAAAAAGACCTCTTAACAAATTCATTATAAGGAGAAAAATAAGAACTAAATATTTTTCTTCTTTGTTATACTATAGAAGGGGGTAAAGGGAGAATAAAAACGAGTTGTCAGCTGACATGTTTCGATCCTCACTCAACAGAGCTAATTATCGAGTTAATATCGGTTCTAATGATGCACTGAGAAACACGTATGGTTCCTCTATAGGCGAGCATCTAATAAATAATCCTAATTGTGCCAACTTATTTAGTGTTAACTGGTTCTCGATTGAGAGCAGATCACACTCTTTCTATCACCTCAAAATATTGGAGACATTCTAACCAGTAAGCCTTCTCTTTGCAAGCAAAGGGAGGGCTTACTCGGTTTGAATATCATCAACATTTAGATCTTCTCCCCCTGTTTTGAGGTGTGGAAAAAGAGAAAGAAAGAAGAAAAGAGAAATTGTCTTATTCTTTTTTGCCTTTTTTTTTTGTACTTGACCTATTCTATTTTATTTTTTATAATCCTCGATATTTAGCTCTGTTGAGTGAGGATCGAAACATGTCAGCTGACAACTCGTTTTTACTCTCTATATCTTTTATGAAGGAAAATTGGAGACTAGCAAAATTCAATAAAATCCACACCCTATTTTTGTACAATAACTTTTTTTCATAAAAGCTAAATAAAAAATATGATCACTGATATATTGAAAAATTAATTTTTAAAAATGATTAAAATATAAAAGAAATTAATAAAGGATAAAACGTGATAAAAAGTAAATGAAAGACAAATAAAAGAAAAAAATACAATTAAGAATAATAAAAATAAACAACTTAAATTACGAAGTTGATTGCAGTAGAATTATATACAAATTAATTCAGTATTGGTTATTCAGTATTATACAATATATATGATACATGATTTATTCAGTATTATACAATATATATAATACACAATTTATTCAGTATTATACAAATATATAATACACGATTTATCAGTATTATACAATATATATTGATACACGATTTATTCATATTATACAATATATATGATACACGATTTATTCAGTATTATACAATATATATATGATACATAATTTATTCAGTATTACACAATATATATGATACACAATTTATTCAGTATTACACAATAGTATAACAAAGAAGAAAAATATTAGTTCTTATTTTTCTCCTTATAATGAATTTGTTAAGAGGTCTTTTTACAGCAATAATAAAATTTTGTACCCCCAAAAAATTTAATATATATATATATATATATATATATATATATATATATATATATATATATATATATATATAATATATATACGACCCATCAGTACGAGCGTCTCGTCGTTTCCATTTCCTGCGATGATAACTATTACCGAACACTCCTCCTATTGTTTGGATATATAAGGAATCCTCCATTTGAACTCTTAGACAATAATCAGACCATATGACCTTTAGGCACCCCTTTTGCTTTGCTGATTCATAAGTACATTTTTTTCATTTACACCGTCAACATCCGGTTGTTGGTTAGGGGTAATGGTTGGGGGTTAAGGTTAGGGGTTAGTTTTATAATTTAAAAAAAAACTCTAAAAATCATCTGTTAACAAATGAAAAAATGTACTTATGAATCAGCAAAGCAAAAGGGGTGCCTAAAGGTCATTTGGTCCCAATGATCCAACGATCACAGTTGAAATTCTAAATTTTCTTCTAAAAAAACTACAGCGTTTGAAAACAGCTTTGGAGGGAGAAAAAAACGCGTGTTTTCAGTGATCCGCAAAAGAAATCATTCTTCATTCTGATAATGTGTCCTCTTACCGCAAGAGAAAAAGAAAACATCCTTCATCAGGAGAAACCAAAGACATCCCTGTTGAATTCAGCTGGTGACCCCCCCAAAAAAAAACCAAAAAAAAAACCAAAAAAAAAAAACCCTGCTTCTCCAGCCACCATATTTTACAGGTCTGTCTCTGTCTCGGATTGTTGTTTGTTTATAAATCTACAAAACCATTCAAAGGGTTAATATCTTATTTCAAAACAAGAAGGAAGTTTATAAAGGTGGCATCGAAGACAGATTGTTGACAGATGACATAAAGTTATCAGAATCACTGGTGGTGGGAGTATATCGATGGTGAGACGCGTGGTTAGGGTAGTAGGAAATGGACCTGTCGATCCGAGTTCAAATCCTGGACGAAGCTTTTTACATTTCACATTGCGCCAATAACCGCGGGACAGGTATGCATCAAACTACTCTTGAATTGGTAAATGTATATAAAGAATACTTTTCTACAAGATAATACAGAGTTAAGCAGAAACGAGTCAATCAGTGCTAAAATGGGTGACCATTTAGAAACAACAGGTAATGTAAGCAATCTACCTAATTACCAATCCCTCAGGCAACTGGGCTCTTTAACTTTGGTATGGCAACTAGTCTAGGAGAAGGAAAACTCTGAATTCAAACCGGTTAAACACTGCTTAAGAAATTGACCTTGTGTCGCACCCTACCCCTGGCGGTATATATATATATATATATATATATATATATATATATATATATATATATATATGAGGAAAAATGAGTAAAGAAAAGAAAAGTAAATGGATAAAATGAATTTAATCGATCACTTACACATGTGTTTCGGTCAGTTTATGTGTGTGAAAATATTTCGCACACATACAAGAATCGACCTTCATCAGAGTGAACATTTATTTTTTTATTTTTTATCACAAAAAATAAATGTTCACTCTGATGAAGGTCGATTTTTTATCATAAAAAATAAATGTTCACTCTGATGAAGGTCGATTCTTGTATGTGTGCGAAATATTTCACACACATAAACTGACCGAAACACATGTGTAAGTGATATTCGATTAATGTGATATCGATTAAATTCATTTTATCCATTTACTTTTCTTTTCTTTACTCATGTTTCCTCATATTGTCGGATTCAATTCCTTTTCCATTTTTACACACACCACACACACACACACACACACCACACACACACACATATATATATTATATATATATATATATATATATATATATATATATACTATGAGTAAATAGTAGGACAACTATGGGTAAAGTGTAGGACAGACTGGGCCCTTTAACCTTGGTATGGCAACCAGTCTAGGAGAAGAAAACTCTGAATTCAAATCTGTTACATCTGCTTTAGCAATTGTCTATTGTGTCACATCCTATACAAAGAATACTTTTCTACAAGATGATACAGAGTTAAGCAGAAAAGAGTCAATCAGTGTTAAAATGGGTGACCACTTAGAAACAACAGGTATTGGAAGGGAAGCAATCTATATAATTACCAACACCTCTGCATTGGTGGTATTTAACTATTCTCCCTTCAGCTATAAGTAAATAGTAAGGCAACGCCTGTTATCTATATTATTGATGATCTAGATAAGAAATTAAAGGTTTTTGATAGCGATTTAATTTAACGTCACATTTCCAGAAAAAGCCTTTTTTTCTTAAGAGGGCTATCAAATTAAAAATAAGTGATTTTTGCATCACCAATTTTAAAGATGTTTTGTCCAAGAGTCTGCCTGAAATTTATTGATGTCGTTTTGAGTTTCCCTAAATATCGAAATATCATAACCGCAATATTTTTAATGGTCCTTAATAATTTCTTTGGTGTTATATAACAAGAAATCGTATGTTAGCAAAAGAAACCGGGTGAGAGAATAGATTTCATTTATTTAAAATAAGCAAAGTTTGGTAAATTTAGAAATGGTATAGTCTTTCTTTCACTCGGGTAGTGTGACCAAATATCTTAGATTCTGTTTTGAAGTATTTTAAATTTGTTTTGTTGATGAATTTTTACATCCATATGCTGAAGAAAGAATATCATTAGATTCGGAATTTATATATAAATATATTGCAGAAACTCCTCAAGTAGCCTAACCCTAACATTGACCCTAATACTAAATATTAAAGGTTTCGGGCATTTCCGTGAAATGTAATCTAATGAAATTATTTCTTGGTTACTATTCTTCATTGGTACTATGTTTTTGTTTTAATTCAACATTCTGATAATGTGTCATCATAGCGCAAGAGAAAAAGAAAACATCTTTCATCAAGAGAAACCAAAGACTTCCCAGTTGAAATCAGCTGGTGAACCCCCCCCCTCCAAAAAAAACAAAAAAAAAAAAAACAAAACAAAAACAAAACAAACAAAAAAACACACACAAAAAAAACTCTGCTTCTCCAACCCCCATATTTTCCAGGTTTATCTCTGTCTCAGATAGTTGTTTGTTTATAAATCTACAAAACCATTTTGTTGGAATTTGCTCAGCTTCAAAAGAACACAACTTAAAAGGGTGAATATCTTATTTCATAACAAGATAGTAAGATCATTTATAAAGGTGGCATCGAAAAACTTGTTGACAGATGAAATAAGGTCATCAGAATTATTGGATGGATATGTCGAATGGTGTGGAGGCGCTTGCTGTAATGGTTAGAGTTG
>CM042169.1:65105333-65108856 GCA_023376005.1 Doryteuthis pealeii
TGGAAGAGTAAGTTTCAGTTGTTCTATTTTTTGATAATACCCCCTCTGTTTCCAATCTTTTTATCTGCATTCTTATTTAGTTTCATTAGCCTTTCTAATTTAATATAATATTTATTACATTAAAACTTAAATACTTGCACCCGGAGGGTGCATATATTTGCTAGTAAATATAATAAATAATAATTTGACCTTACAACAAAATGGTATATGAATAAACCAGAATCTGTTCTTGAGAACGAAACGCATAAAATTCTCTGGGACTTTGAAATAAAAACGGATCACCTTATCCCAGCAAGAAGACCAGACCTAGAGTTGATAAACAAAAAAAAAAAAAAGAACTTATCACTGTGGATTTTGCAGTGGCCAGCAGATCACAGGGTGAAGCTAAAGGAAAATGAAAAAATGGACAAATATCTGGACCTTGCCCAGAGAACTGAAAAAGTTATGGAATATGAAAGTGAAAGTGATACCAATTGTAGTTGGTGCACTTGGAACAGTCCCAAAATGTTTGGAAAAGGGTTTGAAAAGTTTGGAAATCAGAGGAAGAATTGAAACCATTCAGAACACTGCACTGCTGCTAGAATACACAAAAGAGTCCTGGAGACCCGAGTAGACTTGCTGTCACTCAGACTCCAGTGAAATACCATCAGCTAATGCTGATGTGAAAACTCGAAAGGAGTAAATAATAATAATTGTTAAGATCAGCTAGAATACTCAGAAGAGTCATGGAGACCTCCAGTGAAAGGCCACAGGCTAATGCTGGTGAAAAAACTTGCAAGGGGTGATAATAATAATAATAATAATAATAATAATAATAGCACAGCGGGAATACAAAGCTAGGCACAACTGGGTTGGGAGGGTGAACCACAGGCAATTATGAAAAAAAAATACATTTTTACTATACAACAAATGGTATATGCATAAACCAGAATCTGTTCTTGAGAATGAAACACCATAAAATTTCTCGGGACTTTTGAGATAAAATCGGATCATCCTATCGCAGCCAGGAGACCAGACCTAGTGTTGTTTAACAACAAAAAAAAAAAAGAAAAGAAAAAAAAAAAAGAAAAACATGTCAACTTGTCGACTTTGCGGGTTCCAGCAGATCACAGGGTGAAGCTGAAGGAAAATGAAAAGATGAATAAATACTTGGACATTACCAGAGAATTGAAAAGGTTGTGGAATATAACGGTAAAAGTGATACCAATTGTATTTGGTGCACTTGGAACGGTTCCAAAAAGCTTGGGAAAAAGACTGGGGGATCTGGAAATCAGAGGAAAAATTGAGACCATCTAGACTACTGCATTGCTGCAATCGGCTAGAATACTCAGAATAGATCTGGAGACATGAGGAGATTGTCTGATACTCCAATGGAATAGTATCAGGTAACGATTGATGTGAAAAACTCTAATAATAATGTATGGCAGCCAATAACAGTAGCTGCAATATATGGACAAACGGACAACAACAAAAACAAGAAAACAGAAATGGGAAGATATTCAAACGACTAATTGGGGAAATTACGCATGAAAAAAAAAAAAAAAAAACAAACAAACTTGTACCATGATTAAGAAAAGGAAACCTCTAAAGAGAAACTGAATCGCTAATAATTGCTGCACAAATAATGCCATAAAAACAAAATTTATCAGAGTTTAGGCTTGTAGCTTAGGTTTATTTTTTCCCAGTACCCCACTAGTACCGAGTCAGGCACGAAGGCCCTATTTATTGTGGACCACCCACAAGCCGAGACTCATGGGTGGCGGGTAGAAAAATTGCGTCGATCCCGTCGGCATTCCCCCTCAAGGGGGGCGCCTCAGGCGCTGGGCAATAAACCCAACCCTGCCCCTTTAAGTCAAGGGGCAGGGTATTGCCTGGAGGGATGGCCTCCTGGGATCGACGCTATTAAATTACCATCTCACCGGTCCAGTGGCCGAAGCGCACTGGACCCCCGTCCCGAAGGACGGGTTGTAGGCACTAGGTGCCTGTACCATCACAGTGTCGAATATTTATACATGACCACTGTCCAATCAGATTATAGCCGAGGGGTACCAAGGTATTTACATATTCATTACATCAAAAGTTTTAAATCATAAAACCACTTTCTGTCTTTGTCTCTTTCCTTTCCTTCCCTTGAATTTCTTCCTTTTCAGCACGACCACCAAAATAAGATAGGGTTAAAAGCAAACCCTAAGAACACACACCAAAAATAACCACAGCCCACATTTAAACCCTAAAACACCAAACCTTTTCCATTCCATAGATTTACGGTTTGATTAATTAATTAAATAAGAAAAAAAATAATAAACTTCCATGAGCCTTCATTGCAAGAACCCTCCGCGCATGTGCGAGAAAAAGGACCAACTTCCGACCCCCAAGATAATCTCTCCGGTCATTTCGAGTTTAGGCCTTAACTGTGTCTAGTCATTACACTGGCCAGGAAGATATTACCTTGTCACTTGGTGGCTATGACTGGGGAATAAAGCCTAAATCATAAAACCACCTTCTGTCTTTGTTTGTTTCTTTTTCCTTCCACTGTCCAATCAGATTATAGTGCGGGGGTACCAAGGTATTTACATATTCATTACATCAAAAGTCTAAATCATAAAACCACTTTCTGTCTTTGTCTCTTTCCTTTCGTTCCTTGAATTCCTTCCTTTTCAGCGCGACCACCAAATAAGATAGGGTTAAAAGCAAAACCCTAAAAACACACACCAAGAATAACTACAGCCCACATTTAAACCTTAAAACACCAAACCTTTTTCCATTCCATAGATTTACGGTTGATTAATTAATTTAAAATAAGAAAAACTCCCATAAGCCTTCATTGGAAGAACCCTCCGCACATGTGCGAGAAAAAGGACCAACTTCCGACCCCCAAGATAATCTCTCAGTCATTCGAGTTTAGGCCTTGACTGTGTCTAGTCACTACACTGGCCAGGAATATATTTCTTGTCACTTGGTGGCTATGGCTGGGGAATAAAACCTAAATCATAAAACTGTCTTTGTTTGTTTCTTTTTCCTTCCTTGAATGCCTTTCTTTTCAGCGCGACCACCAAATAAGATAGGGTTAAAAGCAAAGCCCTAAAAACACACACCAGGAATAACCACAGCCCACGTTTAAACCCTAAAACACCAAACCTCTTGTCACCCCATAGATTTACGGTTGATTTGAAAATCAATTGGAATAATCGAATTAGTTTTGATTAATTGCAAAGTTTCTAACTTTGCAAAATGATGAATCTAAGAAACAAAGTGACAATCATTGAAATACAATAATGACTTTTTCTTCTCCGAATTTAAAAATGTTCGAATCATAAAGTGCCCAAATTTGCAGCACGCAACCCCATAACAATTCCCTTGGATCGATATTAATGGCTTCTGTTTTTTTTTTTTTTTTAATCGACTCCTGAGACAAAAAGAAAATTTGCAAGAAAAGATGGACATAATTTCTGAAAATAAATCAATATTGATTATTGATCAGTGAATATTCACAATGACTATTAAATTCTATAATGATTTGACG